>CAJNDT010005001.1:175000-487500 GCA_905221615.1 Symbiodinium sp. CCMP2592 | reverse complement strand
TTGTCATCGGCGTCGCCCACGTAGTCGCCACCTGAAAAGGGATGAACAAAAAATGTGGGCTTTAATTTGTAGTTTGAGCTTAGGGTCTGGGGTGTTGGGTTTGCTCGCCTGTGGCATTGACCCAGTACGGAAGCCAGGGGGGAATTCTTCCAAGGGCTTCTCCTGGCTCACTGCCCCACGTTGTTTGCTGTTGCTGCTGTTGCTGGTAGCCGTGGGAGGAGGAGCCTTGGCCTTGGGTGCGGCCGTAGTTGCTCCAAGGGCCGCCCTGGTTGCCGCCCTGGTTGCCGCCTTGGTAGCCGCCTTGGTTGCCACCTTGGTTCCCGGAGTTGGTCCACCCCTGCTGGTTCTGGCCATCCGCTTGGCCATCCCCTTGGCCATCCTCTTGGCCATCCCCTTGGCCATCCCCTTGGCCATCCCCTTGGCCGGTGTTGTCAGTACCGTCTGCTGGGCCTGGGGGCTGCTCCGTGGTCTGCTCCGGGTTGTGTTGGTGGCTGCTGGTGGGCTTTTGGTGGCTTCTCCTGGGGCGGGTCGACTTGGTCCTGGCCAAGACCCAAAAGATCATGGCTCTGGGGACCTTGGGACCGGTCGGACTTGGGAAGACCGGCTTGAGACCTGAGGTTGTCCATAGCTTGCAGCATGTCTTCAGTGCGTGGACGAAGCTTGAGGATCTTCTCGGTCTCCATCTCCAGCCTGGTCGTGAAGTCCTGGTCCTTGGACTTCCAGACTTCCAACTTCAACCTGGACAACTGGTCCCTCACGTCCCGGTCGTACCTGGAGATGAGTGCTTCCTGGAGCTTGGAGAGCTCTCTGTCGAGGTCTTGGCGCTTGACGACCAGCGTTCTGCTTAGGTCGTCACTCCTCGTCTTCGACCTCTTGGCCCTCCTCTCCTCCACCTCCTTTATCAATTTTTCCTCCCATTCGGCATCAGAGTTCGCCTTGACTTCTTCCATTGACTCTTGGAATTCTTGGAATTCCGTCTCTGTGGCCTGCCTTTCGTTTTCCTGCTCGTCCTGGAGCTGGGCCTTGGAAATCGTATATTCCTAGAATTCAGAATAGAAGGAAACAGTATAATAGGTTTTTTTACAATAAAATCTTTGCTTAAAGAGTAGATGATAATTATGTTTTAAAGATCCGACCTCGCGGTTGCGCCTGTAGATCTCGTGGGCCACCTCGAGCCTGGTCTCCTGGAGCTTGGCAAGTTCGGCTTCCAAGAACTCGAGGGCAGCGGGATCCTCCGTCTCAGCTTGACCTCCTGCAAGCTGCCGAGATTTCAAAGAAAGCTTACGGGTTTTCAAAAATCGTTTTACATGTGGCTTATACATGACTTTGGATAATTCAAGCCTGGAAGGTCGCCTTCTGCTGTGGTGGCTGGGACTGAGGTCGCCGGGGTAGCGGGCGGAGCGGGCCTGAGATCATGACTCAAACTTAAGGGCTAATTTTGGGTGTTTCCACTGCTACTTGGGGGTGCTTCCAGCTAAAAGGGCTTCCAGCCCCTGACAGCTTCAATAGGGCTTCCAGCCCCTGACAGCTTCAATAGGGCTTCCAGCTCTTGACGGCTTCAATAGGGCTTCCAGCTCTTGACGGCTTCAATAGGGCTTCCAGCCCTTGACGGCTTCAATAGGGCTTCCAGCCCTTGACGGCTTCAATAGGGCTTCCAGCCCTTGACGGCTTCAATAGGGCTTCCAGCCCTTGACGGCTTCAATAGGCTTCCAGCCCTTGACGGCTTGAAGACAGCTAAAGGTTTTGAAGATTAAAAGGTCAAGTAAATTCAGTCAAGCTGCTCCTGGGCAGGTGCTTTCGCCGGCGGCTGCTTGGGAGGTGGCGACGTCTTGCCCTGGAGCTGGAGGCCCTTAGGAGGTGCAGGCAGTGGCTGTGGCCGCCTCCAGGGTGACAAGGGTCGACCCTGCTCATCCTGCCCATTGGAGGTCCAATTAATGTGGAGCTCCTGGGATTGCTGGCTCCTGGATGAGCGGGGATCCTGGGGCTCCTGGCTGCTCCTTTTTATGCTCATTTCATCCAACTGTACCTCCAGCCAGTCGTCGATCGACTCGATTGTTCCTGATTGCTCAAATACCCGGTTAATGAACAACCTGATCGACTGGTCCTGGGGCATCTGGGTGTCGAACTTGAGGCTAAGGTGTCGCACCACATCGTTTTGCCAGTGGCCGAAGGTCTCGCCCTGGCCGCAGGGGTTTTCATTAAGTATATAGTTTTAGGGGATGGGGGCTTAGATAGGGACCGCAACAAGGGACACAAACATATAAAAAACAAATATATATATATATATATATATGTACATATTTTTATGTATATTTTTTGATATATATATATATATATATATATATATTATAATGTATGTATAAACTTTTGCTTGTTACTCCAAGGCCGGCCTCGTCCTTGTACTGGCTGTAAAGCGCCCTCCAGTTCTCTCGCCAGGCGCTTGAGTCTGAGTGCTTTCAAACATAGACATCAACGGTTTCGTTAAATCCTTAAAACAAATGCAAAACTTTGTTACATGCGTGCAAGTGTCCGGTGCCGCCTGGCTGACTGTTTCGCTGGGGGCCCTTTCCCATCGCGGGGATGGGTCCTCCTGGGCGCCCTCGAGGCTGCTGGCCGGCCATGGCTTGGACCGGCTTGACTTGGCAGCTCCTTGGCTGCCTGACTAAGTAACTCCTAAAGCTGCTTCTTGAGCTTGGGAGCTGCAGCGGCCGAAGATCGATCTCGCTTGGGAGCATTTGCCGCCGAAAAGGGCTGTCCAGCCCTTGAAACTTTACTTGCAGGCTCATGCAGCTGGAGGGTCGATGTGTTTTTCACTCATGCATACTGGCTTATGCAGTCGAGGCCACCGGGCTTCCAGCCCTGGCTTGGAACACTAAAAGACTTGAAACTAGGACTCCAAAAACTTAGCCTTCTCCTTGAAGGCCTCTGCCAAAGAGCCGCCCTCGGCGAGCTTCTTCTTCATCTTGGCAACCTGAAGCTTGGTCTTATCCCGACCATGCTTCCTGCACACGATCTGGAAAAGCTGCCTAGAACCGTCGACTCTCAATGCGACACTGTCGTGGTAGTGCATGATCTGCAGCTTGCCCCTTTCAGCCTCCGTCAACTCGGGCTTGTCCTTGTCCTTGGGGGCCTGATGATGGAGATTAAACATTCAGGGCTTCACTTAAATACATCTTCCTAGATAGAAATATATGCTTACGAACAACAAAAATTTTTTTCTAATGTTAAGATTAGAGGCCGGCTTCTTCTTCGGCTTGTCACTGTCCTTTTTCACAGGCTTAGCGGCTGCAGCTGGTTTCTTCAAAACCTCGCCCTCCCAAGACTTCCTGATTCGAGCCTTGCTGCCTGGCACGGGACTGCCTTCGGCTTCCTGGCTCAAACTCGTCTTGGCGGTCTTGGGAGTGTCTGGAAGCTCCAGATCCCTGGTCCGAATCTTTCGAAGCGGACTGCTCGCAGGGGCTAACGACCGTAGCTTTGGCGGCTTGGTCGCAGGGCTTGGCGTCCCTGTGCTCGGCCGCTTGGTGTTGTGGGTCTCCGCCTGCTGGAGCTTGGCTGGTGAGGCCGACACTTCTGGAAGAAGCAGCGCCCTGAGTTCCTCGAGATCCTTGATCTCGAACTGGGTCGCCTTGCTGCAAGCCTCCTTGAACCTGGTGTCGTTGCACAAGCGGCGAGCATGAGCCATGACGGTCAGCAGCATCTCGGCCGTGTCCCCAGCCCAAGCAGTTTGCTTGCTCAGCGGGGCCTGGTGGATGAGGTCCGGGTAGTCTTTGCTGACCTTGGCCAAGCACTCCTTCAAGTCCTTGTACTTGAAAGCCAAGCCGCTCTCCACCTCCTGGAGTTTCTTGAGCAAAACCGTCGCCTTTGAAAGCCCTTTGGCCTGGACAGCACTCGTCTTGGCTAGGTTGCCGTAGGGGTCGAAGTTGAAGGCGGCCTGGACACCTAGGAGCTTGACGTGTTTCTTGAACACGTCCAGCAAGTGCTCCTGGTCCACCTCCGGCTTGGCGAAGTTGCGTTCGCCGCCGCGGCCAGCAGCTGCGGGGCTGCCCATGGCTCTAAGAACCTGAGGACTTGCCTGGCGGCCTGCAGCACTTAAACCCGACAGACCTGCCTGGAGCTTGAAGCCCAGGACCTGGCTAGGCCTGCCTGAAGCATGCAGCGTACTATGAAAAAAAACTTCAGCTCAGGTCCTCTTCTCGCCAAGACAATTTTGCATGTCAAGCAGGGCTTGATCGATCTCGGCTTGAATTATACCCTGGCAGTAGCCTGCCCTGGATTAGCACTTGAATTAAGCCGCTTCTAACAAACGACCCCTTGAATCTTGGAAACTTGAGGCTTGTCCTGGAGCTCACCTCCCAGCCGCCTGGCACTGGTCAGATCCTCGGACCTGGCGCACGGGCGGCTCAATTTCAAAAAAATGTAGCGTCCACGTGCTCCATGATCCTCGCCCGCAACTCCTGGTCGCTCCAGGACTGGTGTACCTTAAGCCCCACCCGCACTGCTTCCGAAAGTAGTTGAGGCTTCGTCATTCCGCTCAAGGGGCCTGGGTTTGCTTGGAGAGCGATCAATGAAGCATCGTTGAGCAACAAGCGGATGTACCCGTGCTCCTTCATCTTCATGTGCTTCGTCGCCTCCGGCCAGCGCTCGGGGTCGATGTCCATATCATTCTCGATCTTGTACATGAGGTACTCCAAAAAGTTCAGGAAGCCCACTTCCTTGTCGACATCCCTTAGCTCTATATAAGTAAAAAATTAAATACATAGTCTATATACGGCATATGTATAAGTATATATATGTAGATATATATGTATATGTATATGTGTTCATGCCAAGAATCTCCAGCTGGTCTAGGTAACCTCTCCGCCACATCACGACCAAGGACCTCGCGACTTTGCCTGGAACCTTGGCGTGAAGCAGCTTGGCATAGGCCTGGACGACAATTTCATCATCGCCCTGCATCTTGACCTAGCCCAAAGTTCCTGGCAGCTTGGCTTGAAGACGGCTGCCATGCACGAGATTTGAAGCATGATTCCCCCCCTTCTTCCTTCTTAGGGCCGTCCGGCCCCTGGAAGCTTTGGTTGCAAGACGGCTGCCATGCACGAACCTGCCAAAAATGATTCCCCCGCCTTCTCCCTTCGTGGGGCCGTCCGGCCCACATCCCATCTCTTCTGTCTGTCTCCTCCGTCTTTCTTCTCTGTCTCTCTGTCTCTCTCTCTCTCTCTCTCTCTCTCTCTCTCTCTCTCTCTCTCTCTCTCTCTCTCTCTCTCTCTCTCTCTCTCTCTCTCTCTCTCTCTCTATTTGGTTAGCAAACTGGGGCCGCCCGGGCCGTCGTTTCAGCAAGCTGAAATCAATAGAAACATCCACCTCAAAATCAATAGAAAATCTCCATAAAATCAATAGAAACATCCACCTCAAAATCAATAGAAAATCTCCATAAAATCAATAGAAATTTTCCATAAAATCAATAGAAATTTTCCATAAAATCAATAGAAATTTTCCATAAAATCAATAGAAAGACCACGATTAAAATCAATAGAAGTCAACACTCAAAATCAATAGAAACACGTACCAACAAAAGTTCCAAACGATTGAAATTTCCTCAAATTCAATAGAAGTTTCGTGTGCCTCCAAAATCAAGCGGCCGATTGAAAAAAATCAAGCGGGCGTCCTCTGGGCCTGCACCGACTTTATGAAGATGGGCTGAGTGTTACTTTGCAATCGATAGCTGAACTCATAACAGCTAGCTGTGTACATTTAATCTATATATAGTCTAGACTCTTATATATTCATATCGTATAGCTACTGCATGGTAAGGTAGAGCACGAAGGCCAGCAGATGGACTTCAGACTGGTCTGTATTGGGCTGAAAGGTGATTGGCCATTTTTGCGGAAGGCTTCGAAGTTAGCTACTGGTTTTACATCCAAAAGGGTGTGCCACCTATGCAGCAACCAAGAAACTTTGCAGCAGTACTTGAAATATATTGTTCCCCCATATAGCTTAGCAAGCCCAAGCCCTAAACTCAACGATTGGTCATAGTATCGGCCTGTAGCATATGCATGGGTGTTAGGTCTAGTTCGGAACTATAATGAAGCTTGTCGAGGTTTGCATATTAATACAACCAAGCCGGTAGGCTGTGTTAATTTAATGGAACACAGGAATGGTTCGATATTTCCCGTGATGCTTTGGCTAGTGGGCATGAAGAGGTCACTGCCGACCCATTCAAACTTGGGGAGCCTTCGCCTTTGAGACGGCTGGAAACGATTGGGAGCGATGCTACCACGATCCGTGTGGATCCTGCACACACGTATGCCATCAACGGGTGGGGGAAAGATTTTTGCGGCAGCTCCCTTGTTTTACTCGTACGGCTACAGGTATTGCGTGGACACTCATTACAGGAAGCCCTTGATGAAGGCTATGTATCATTCAAGCAGTATTGCCAGCGCCGTGGGAAATCTACATCGATCACGCATTTCGATCTGGGGACCCTCCGGATTTCATCGTATTTTGGAGCCCAATATGCCAGAATTTATAAGTGTTGAAATTGTTCTATAATTAGTACACTGCCAGCATCTAGATCGACTATACCCCAGCCCCAAAGTCCAGATCGTATAATGTAACTTAAGGGCCCTTAGGCTATGCTGTAGCTGACTATAGATCTTGGATCTCTACAAAGGCTGAAGGAGTTTCCTGCTGGCTGTGGCAAAGGCCACGACTGTGCCCTTATGAATGCTTGGCTGGAAGACCTGGTGTTATCCATTGATGAATCCACAATTGTGTTTTCGATGCAACTAGTACACTAACTCCTATCCAGCAAACCCTATACATCCCAAGCCAATTTAAAAATGTAACTAGTGCCCCAACCCAAACCCAGGATCCCGGCGATGTGGTGCTCTTCCGACTGCTAAGATGGACCCTTCAAGCCATTGGACAACACTTTCGGACCTCGTACAAAACAGGGATCTTTCAAACCCGAGAGCAGGCCTTTCTCTGTGTAGAGGCCGGATGGAAGATGCTGGTCTTTCGGCCTTGTTGGTGCTAGTGTGATCATTGTCTTTGGAAGCTAGCTAGCTGTTTGGGGGTGATATATGGTCCTCGTATATAGGTCTCGTGCACATCTAAAGATTTGTTCTATATATTGTTTCAAGCTATAGCTTGTGTTCTTGGGCCGTCGGGTGACACAAAGGATGGATACCAACGACTTGCGAGGAAATGTGCAGACCGACAGTGGGCCTTATTTAAGATGCGTCCCAAGCTACACAAGCAGGCAGAGCTAGTGAAGCTCGTTTGCTATAGCCTTATCTTTCAAGTAGCTGGTCTGTTCGGGTAAGATTGCAGTTTCTTGCTAGCTAGCTTGGTTCCAAGCTGAGTTGGGAGCTGGAAAGACAAATGAACACTGGTGCCGAGTTCATCCTCAATGTCCAGTGTTGCTCGTCTGCGGGAAAATATCATGCTACCTGTACTTATATAGTTTCAATTTGCTGATACGAAGACTCAAGGCTGGGCTACCTGGGCAGATGAAGATTTCATCGGCCGGATCAGCCGCATGAGTCGAAAATGTGCAGCCGGTACCAAAGTGCTCAGAACATTGCAGCGATCTCTGTTGCATTACAAGCGCCAGTGGAGGGAGCTCTTTGGCTGAGTGTCCGGCGAAACAAAGGACGTAGAGGAAAGAGCTCGTCCGCGGTCTCCCGAAAATAGCGCCGGCTTGTGTACACATGTATGTTGTGGGAGGGGAGGGCGAGCATGCAATGCACAATCCTTCCCAAAAGAAATATCACGCACAAATAGATCTTAAGTGACAGATATCAGCCTCCTATGGGTCCAATAATGAACCAACGAGTTGAACATCATGAGCATCGGCCTCTTTTTGGTGCATCCGGCCGGAAATCCCAAAACGGCCTCAAACCCATGAAACGTAACCGAAATATTTCGTTACACAAATAAACATTACAAAAGAAACCCTAGGTTTGGTGGTCCCTTATCTTAATTCCAGCATATATGATAGGCCCCAAAGGTTCCAAGTAGGAATGCAGTACCTAGAGACTCATACCCTACCCCTTTTTTAGGATACCTAGTTTTAGGGTTAGGATCTGTTACCGTGAAAAGTAGGCAATTATGTCTAGGCAGGGTGTAGTGTTTAGGGGCTTGGGGCATAGGGTCAGGTTCTTACCCAGACCTTCCAAAATCCCTTAATCAAGGAATATACCTTAATTCAAAAGAGGGATCCTATTATAATTTAAGGTATATTCCTTAAATAAGGGATTTTGGAAGGTCTGGGTAGTAGACCCTCCACCCAGGACACGAAGACGACTACGTCGTCTCAACTGTCGGCGAGGGCTTCAACTACGAGCAGACGTCGGCGGTGTTGAAGATTGCCCCTGGACGAAGGATGTATAGCAACTTAGGGTCTATAAACCATAAACCTTACACCCATCTAAAGCCTATAAACCCTCAGCCCTAAGCTTATGCGTTTTCGGCTTTAGGGCTCGGGGTTCACGGTTTGGAACAGTGTTTGGGCTGCCTGGGCTGCTAGTGAGGCATCCAATCGCAAAGCCACGACCATCAAGAGTTGCCCAGACCTTCTAAAATCCCTTAATTAAGGATTATAGGATTATACCTTAATTCATATTCAGGATCCTGTTAGAGTTTAAGGTATAGTCCTTAATCGAGGGATTTTGGAAGGTCTGCTTGTACAGCCCCGGAATCTCCTGGCAACCCTCAACGACGCCCTAACCGCCTAGTAGAGTACCTAGAGGCTCATACCCTACCCCTTTTTGAGGTACCTAACTTTCTATATAACAGCTCCTAACCATAAAACTAGGTATCCTAAAAAAATGGTAGGGTATGACCCTCTAGGTAGGTAACCTTTAACCTTGTTGGGGTAGTATAGCCCCTATATAATCCCTATATAACCAAAAAGGTTAACCTTTAGTTCCCCATGATACTCGACAAGTACGACCAGGAACCCGAGTTACTTTCCCCAATATTGCCCTTATCCTTCCACCCACTTCACGACATGTTGAACACCCTGCTTGGACCTTTTGACTTAGTAAGTAGGGTTAGTAAGGTGGGTTATGGGGATTATAATAGGGTTTCTAGGGGATACTAAGTAGACTTACTAAGTCAAAAGGGCCTCCAAGTGGGCTGGCGAGCACTGGAGGGGGATCCAGGGCTTCGAGGGGTAGGGTTTGAGTTAAAGGCGGCTTGGAGGTCCCATGAGATTGACATCAGGAAACAACAGAACTCCGGTATTCCTTCAAAGCTAGCCACCCCCCCACACCCGAAACCTCTTAAACCCTAAACCCTGAAGGCCACCAGCAAGACCCCCCTGAAAGTATTTGGTTCCTCGGAAGCCATCTTGACTTCGTAAGTCTACCTGACATGGGTAGTTGTCTAAATTATGATCCTTTTTCGGGCACCCTAAATAATAGGTGCCGTGCTGTATTAGGGACCCAAAAAGGAACCATAATTTTGACAACCACCCATATCCCTTGTATCCGCAGTAACAAAATCCACAGCCCCAACCCTAAGCCCTCTAAGCCAAAATCGAGCTTCAGCAATGGGAGTCGTCCTACAGTTTTATAGGGTTTCAAGGACAAACTACCTGTACGAGCTGTAGAGAAGCAGGCTATCGCGGGTAGCCTTCGGTAGGGCTCGTTTCAGCGACGTATAGGTTTCTGAATCAGGTTCTGACAGGGTCTTTGTACTTGGAGACCTGCTGCATTGCTAAGTAGGTTGTCAGTGGACATGAGTGGACCCTTACTTGCTTGTGGCTCAGTTCGGGCAATTATCGAATTTCGAGTTAGCTTTCTGGTCTGAGCTTTTCATGTATGTAGAACCCGCAGATTGTTCTGCTCGAGTCGATCCGGCAAGGAGTCAAACAAAACTGGAGTTGGCTTTCCAGCTCACCTGTAGAATCCTGCCATGAATTGGCTCTGTTGCGGGTTGGAAGAGAGCTCCAAGTATGAAGTCAGTCCTGACAGGTTGTTCCAGTTGATCCCGGGCCTGGATGCATCACACTGGTGTACAAATTCTCTAGCTGATGAGCTGGTGAAATCCATTGATGCAGCTCAACAGCCGGGCGATGCTGACTCCGCAACGGGAGTGCCGATCAACCAGAGGGCTCAATCATCAGAGAGCATTGACGATTGGCAAGAGTCGCCATTGTCAGGGGTTACACTGACCTTTCGCAAGCCAAACCGCTCACACACAGATGTCTACTTCGAGTCCAAACCTTTGGGGCTTCGCTTCTCCGACACGACGCCTTTGACTGTCACGGATGTTAGCTTGGACTATGATAATGTTGCCAGAGTCAACATTGGCTGGGTCGTGACACACGTGAACAATCAGCCACTGCCACTTTCCGTCCGTGATGCTAACACCATGGTCCGTGACGCAGTCAGCCAGATGCCACGTGTAACGCGGCAGAAGTCAGATCACTCGGCCGCGGATGTGGCGCAGCCCGAAAAGCAGCGAGACCGACTCTCTCCGTGGTCCGCGAGGAAGTTTTCCCAGGCCTTGTTGGACAGCCTGCCTAGGGGCACGTCCAAAGAAGCAAACCTCCGGACTTTTATCCAAAAGAACAGTGGCGCCTAACATGAAAGCATGACTCTTACCTCTAGTTAGGCTCCTCACTGTAGTTTAAGTTTAAGACCCGGTAGAGGCGCTGCAGACCGGATGCAAAAAAAATAACATACGACTAAGCCCTATGCTAGTGATTGAAGTTTTTAGATGAAGTGTCCCAGCTCTGGGCTGGCATAATGTGACCATTTTGGCTTTTTCTCGAAAATGAGTCCAAGCCAGCGGTCAGCTACGCTGATTCTTAGCAAGGCTGTACCCAGACCTTCCAAAATCCCTTAATTAAGGAATATACCTTAAATTATAATAGGATCCCTCTTTTGAATTAAGGTATATTCCTTAATTAAAATATTATGGAAGGTCTGGGTAACTACAGGCGAACAAATATTTTCCAAGCTGTTGTGTAGGACCCGTCCAGGACCTTGCTTGGCTTTAGCGCTGGACTAGCAAGACCAGCAATTTACCAGGCATTATACCTGCAGACGAAAAGAAGGTTTTGTGCGCATGAATGCGCTCATCGTAACTTTGGGTGCGAGGTTAGTGGGTCGGATCCACGGGTGTTGCATATGTTGATCTGATGTTTTGATGTCGGAATCCCGGGCCAAGAATACGCAGCATCGGGATTGAACGTACTATACGGACCCGCATGTTGTTATCCCTTGATGTTCCTTTTTGCGTAAGTCGTCGCTGACTTCGGAATGCTAGACGGAGGATGTGCAGTATCGAGATTGCGTGTAATATGGTGGCCTGAATATCATGATTCCTGAGGGTTCCTCTTTACAGCTACACAGTGTATCTCAGCCAGAAAAGGTATTTCCATGAGTATATATCAAAAAAATATTTGTATGCTGAACGCATGTGTCGCCTCTAGAACTACGTATTACAGACCCCTTTAAGAGAGAAACCCTTGATGGGACTTCTGTCTTCAAAAGCAAAGTTTTTGGACTCGTCTTTGGGGCGGTCCCGATCTCTGACAGTACCGGCTTAGTCCTTCGCTTACCGGTTTAGTTTACTCAAAGGGGAAAAGGAGGGACCCTTAATGGGGACCCCTACCCTACAATGGGGCTATATAATGGGTATATAATAGGTATATTAAGGGTATATACCTAGGGGTCCTTATTAAGGGCCCCTCCTTTTACCCTTGGTCTTACGGCTTGCCCAACTTGAAACCTCTTGACCCCGAGCCCGGCTTTGTAGACCTTACAGCCCTTATGCCCAAACCCTAAATGGGTGGTTGTCAAATTCGGGTCCCTTTTTTGGGTCCTTATTATAATACGGCATGTAATATTAGGGTGCCCAAAAAGGGACCTTAGTTTTGACAACCACCCAAATGCTGATAGAGGGGCCTGGAGATTTGGCAATACTCTCGCACTGTCCCCATATAATTTTATCACAACATAAGCCACAAGCGTACTCTAATTTCAGAGCACAGTAAAGCCCCTGCGGAAACGCATTAAAACCTCAACATTATTTTCTTATGCTTATAGGATCGGGCTCAAGCTTTTACCAGTGGTTCATACTTCAACGAAGTTTAAGCTCCCGGGTATTACAAGCTCAAGCAGAGGTTAAATCCCCTACACCCTAAATCCTAGGAGTCGTAAATCCCTATACTCAAACGACTTCAGACCAGTATCGCTGCAGACCTTGCCAGGCTTTGTCCGAGTGTGAGTGTCAAAAAACCCAAAAGCTTAAATCCTGTCTCAGATGGTTGGGCGGACATAAGAGCAGCTCCAAAACATCCTCAATCCCGACCTTTCATTTACCAACCTTGCAGATTCGGCTCGGCTCGGTCTAGCTCTGGGACAGGTAGGACTGCAGGTTCTTTCGAGGGTTTAGGGTTGAGGATTAGGGCTCAGGGGTTTTAGGGTTTAAATTTTAGGCTTTTGGGTTTAGGCTAACGCGCACCTTAGCGACCATGGTGTTTTGGCATAGTTTTCAGGTTTCAGGTTCCCGGGTTTAGGATGAGGGGTTTAGAGGTTATGTAGGGGTTGCGGTTTAAGATTTTGGCTTCCATGGAGGATGCCGCCATAAACTGTTATTGTTGCAAATTGGAAGAAACTTCCAAGTACGCGGCCGAATCCGTTACAGCTGACAGGTTGAGCCCGAGCTTGTTCCTGGACGCATGGCAGGGCAGTCAAGAGAAGTCTGCGCCGCTGCGCGATGCTGACTCAGCGGAACCACAGCCGCAGATTTCCGGGAATCTCGAGAGGGCGCCAGCATCAGAGAGCATTGAGGATGGCCGACAGCCTTTAACAAAACGGCTAATGCTGACCTTTAGCAGGCCGAACGGGCAGCACGAAGACGTTTATTTCAAGTCCAGACCCTTGGGCCTTCGCTTCTCCGACACGACGCCCTTGACTGTCACACATGTTAGCTCGGACTATGCCAACAGTGTCAGGGTCAATCTTGGCTGGGTCGTGACGCACGTGAACAAAGTGCCAGTGCCACGCTTCATTTTGGATGCCAACGATCTGGTCCGCGACGCGGTCAGCCAGCTGCCCTGCGATGCGCCACCAGGCACACAAAAGAAGGTAGCTCGCTCTTTCGCAAATGTGGCTCTGGGCTCCCAGCAGCGACTTAGGGGCACTTAGAAATAATTTTAATTTTTGGTTATTATAATCCCTAAGAAACAGCTATAATTTTTGCTAGGGTTCTAAGTTCAGTATAGGCGAGCGCGTTCACAGCCACCATGGACCTCCCGCGAAGATCAGGACTGGTTAAACAGCCTGCCCAGGAGCATGTCGCTGGAAGCGAGGCTCATGGCCTTTAGCACGAAGAATCCTGGTTCCTAAGGTTGGGGCCTGAACCAGAACGTGCAGACTAGCATCGTATACCACCCCAAAACCCTATTCGAATTACGAAGGCCCCTCTATTAAGTTGTTGCGCTTGCTGTGGGCCGGCATGATGCGAATGCATGCGCGGCATGGCCTGTTTTAAACAAGTGTGAGCCAACAGTCAGCGAAGCTGACTTTAGTCTTGTGGATAGGCTGTGTAGACCCTAAACCCTGAACCCTTAACTTAAACTGTTTGGCTTTAGTGCTGAGCTAGCATCACAAGGAAGACTCGCCCACTCGCCCTGCAGACGAAAAGACAATTGTGGGGTTTAGGGCTAAGTTTAGGGGTGAGGGTAGTAGCCACGGCTGCAATGCGAGTTCGTTGAGTGTCACCCAGGGGTATTTGGGATTTGCTTCTTGGTTTGCAAGTCGCCGTTGACTTCGTGCCGACACGATGAAGTTGTGAAGCACCGAGGCTGCATATAAACTGTAAACCCTAAACCCTATATAGTAGGTGGATTAGTCCAGTTGGAACAGGCAACTTTGTCGCTGCCGAACGTGATAATTATTGGACAACTTACATGATGAAACCCTGCTTAGAGGCCCAGGGGGCATAGTAAGTAGGTTATAAATAGCGTTATATGTACCCTTTATTCATCAGTTACCCCCCCAAGTATAACCCTACGTATAACGCCATTTATAACCTACTTACTAAGTCCCCTGGGCCTCCGAGTCCAAGCCCTACAACTCAGACCCGAACCTCGAACCGTGCGCCCAAAACTCAGCCCTGCACCCGTCACGTCTGCTCCGTGGATGCGGACGATCTTGGTTGAGCTCGGAGTATTGGGCCCCAAACCCAAAACCCTAAACCCTAGGCCGAAAAAAAGAACCCTAAACGGCCTGGAAGTAGGTAGAGTCCTTAATAAGTTACAGAAGCCCAAATTATTGACTACCAGTATTATTCCTGACTCCTTATTAAAACTATATAAACTATAAAGGAGCCCGACACCCTCAAGCACCAGACAAAATCCCAAGCCCCAGCACCTAAACCCTAAACCCCAAACCGCAGCCGAGGCCATTATTCCGGACAAGTACCAAAGACCTCAGCCGATCCCCGAGGTAGAGGAGGAAGGCCTGGAGCGTGTTTGGGGCATTCGGATTCGGGTATGGAGTTTCGGTGAATTGCGATGAGGAGGCCACGAAGAAGACTGCAAAGCTTCAGTTGGGCCCTCGAACGCAGTGGAGCAACCCTAGACTTATCACTCATAGTTGCTAGTACCCTTTAGGGCACCGTCCAATAGTTATACTGTAAGGTACCCGACAAACCCCAGTTTCTAGAATTGTTATGAGGTGTCGTAGTCTCAAATTTGCGCGCGCCTGAAACACAAAGCATCTCTGCTTGGCCACGCATGCCGGATGCAAATCTACAAACTGGTTGCCCCCACTGTGCGACAGTCCTACCATTTTTCACCTTCCAATAAAATGAACCCCATGCGTTTTTCGACGGAGCTCCCTCCTTAACTTGCGGTAGAGTTGACACGATGTCCTTTTACAACAGGACGTAGAGGGTTGGGGTTTAGGTTGGAGTACGGTTGATGCTACGCCCCCAAAAAGTTTTCCAAGCACTGTAGTAGTCCCTACATTTTTGAGAGACCCTGTCAACAAAGGCTTCTTCTAGAATATGCAGTTTCCAAACCTGTCTTGTCTCCTCAGTGACCAAACCCTGAAAGCCAACACAAGCTTTTACAATCCCGTTTGTTTTCGCTACCAAAACGTATGAAGCTAATTTAGCAACTTCTGCAGCGTACCCAGAGGCTCCATAGTAGTTCCTTTTTGGGATTACCTTATAGGATTCAATAGATGAACCCCAAAAAGGAACTACTTTGGAGCCTTAGGGTAGTAACTGCCTGACAGGTTGGTCCAGCCTTATCGAAGCAGCCGCCGCTCGGATGCATTGTCCCAAAGGGTCCTATGTACTGTAATGGGGAATACCTCCCCAAATCCTTCTAGTAATTCCTAACATAGAAACCCTACATTCTACTATATCGGTACTTCGGACCCTTTGGGTGTGGAAACTTCAGGGTTTGAGGCTTAGAGTAAATGGATTAGGGGCTCGGGCTTGGGGGCATATGGTATGAGATTGTGGGCTGAAGGTGCACTGGTTCTAGCCCTCAGGGTCCAAGTACCTATTGATCATATACTCTCTTAAGTATTGAGCTACATAACTACTATCCTAAACCCAAGTACCTAAGTGTTGGGTGATGTGGGCACTTAGGGTAGTACCTTGTTTCGTCAGGGTTTGATTTCTTATACTATTTTGAGTACCCTGAACCACACGGTGTTCGCGTTCGGGCGTGTTTGAGCTCGGCATTCCAGGTCTGGAGTTCCCAAGTATAGCGCCCTCATGAGGTGCTCATAGGGCGGTACAATCAAGTTTCGTAGCTGAGTAGGCAGCATAGCCGGTTTTGTGCAGATAGACAAGGTCACCATAGACCCTACCTAAACCCCCCAACAGTAGGTAAAAATAATAGCCCAACTCCTCTAAAAAGCTATTATTCTACATACTTTTGGGGTCCAGGGTTACACACCGTATTGAAGGAGTGATTACGGGGCTTCAATTGCTCCGGCCATGTACAACTAGGTTCTTTAGTTGTACCCTTTTGCCCCTTAGACCGAATAACCCTTGTTATAATGGGGCTACTCAGGAACCTAGTCTAGTAGCTTCTAAACGCTAAACCCTAAACCCTTATAGTGCCCTGATAGATCCCTTTAAAGGAACCCTTACTATTCAGTTTGGACAAATTCTATATCCCCAAGGGCTAAGCTCGGAAGCCCTTGCAAGGGCTGAAGAGCGCATGTTTCAACAGATCCCGAGCTTGTCGGTATAGGGGTTAGGGTTTAGGCGGTTTAGGGGTTTAGGGTTTAGGGGTTTAGGGGTTTAGGGTTTAGGGGTTAGGGTTTAGGGGTTAGGGGTTTAGGGTTTACGGGGCTAAGAGTTTCGTGGGCGCTGGCCGGCACCTCAGTCCGTGCTGAAAAGGGTTTAGAAGCTTCTTGCTGCACGGTGCCCAGAACCCTTGTAGTAGAGTAGGTAACCTTTAACCTTTTTTGGGTAGTATACTTCCTATATAACCCCTATATAACCAAAAAGGTTAACCTTGAATTTAGTTCAACTTGCGTACTGCCTCCACTCAGTAACAGTTGGATAATATTCATAGTATAGATATATTAGAACCTTAATAGTGGCCCTGTTACTGTATGGGGGCCGTACCCAACCCAGAACCCTCGAATGCTTGGATCAAAGACTGACAGCCTGCATTCCGAAGGCTCGAAACCCCGTAGACATCAAGCTATGTGCCGTAACTTGTGAGGGGAACTACTGTTGCTGATATAAATCCTGCATTAGCTTAAGGACCCTCAGCTATGGGAATTATTGTATATTCCTTATTGTGGGTAGTGCAGGGTTTATATCATATAGTGTATTGCTTATCGTGGGTAGTGCGGGATTTATATCATCGACCGCATTGTGACCAGGGCCTAGGGTGAGTCTCTGCGAGGCTTGACAGCTGAAAGCTCAACTCTAGATCATCCAAACAATATGAAGCCGTATACAGCCCTGCAAAACGCTACCCTTCTGAACCCATCAAAATCTTGCAAACCTCTCAAATCCCCGCTGCCCAAAAGCCCTAAACCCTAAACCCTACACCCGATTCCCGCGCCTCGAGACATGAATGCGACTGCAGGAGAAGCTCACAGCGAAATTCCACGGGACAGAGCCCCAGCCAGGGAGGGTGTGCCTAGAGGCTTATACCCTACCCCTTTTTTGAGGTACCTAATTTTCTACGTAACAGATCCTAGCCATAAGACTAGGTATCCTAAAGAAGGGGTAGGGTATGACCCTCTAGGTAGTGTGTAGGGGTTAGGCGGGGTTCAGGCTTGGTCTCGGGATTTGTGTTACTGATGCCGGTACTGCTTCCGGTGCCACTACGACTACAGCTACGCCTGCGGTGGAGACGACGACTACTGCTCTACGAAGTTTACCTTAAGTATCATACCCTGCCCCTTTTTTAGGGAAGCTAGTTCTAGGGGTAGGGTCTGCATATAGAAATGTAAGAACCCGGTACTTGCCAAAACGGGTAGCCTATAACCCGTTTCACTCTAAGGGTTCCTTCCAAAACTCTGACCCCCTTGCAGGGCTCCGTTCCGCTTAAAAGGGTAGTACCCTTAAAGGAAACCTTTACAGGAACCCTTACAGGAACCCTTAAGGGAACCAACCCTAAACCCTAAACCCTAAACCCTAAACCCAAACCCTTTTAGGGGTTCCTTAGTGTTGAGGGTTTCCTTTATAAGAGTTTCCTTTGCAAGGGTACTACTTGGAGGCCCTTTTGACTTAGAAAGTAGGGTTAGTAAGGTGGGTTATGGGGATTATAATAGGGTTCCTGGGGGATACTAAGTAGACTTACTAAGTCAACAGGGCCTCCAAGTATAGGTTCTGCAGTAGGCTTCCCTTTCTTACAGGAACCCTTTGGGTTCCTGAGGGTTTAGGGCTCTGCCCAGAGCTTCCAAAAAATTCTTGAATTAGGGAATATGCCTTAAACTAGAATAGGATTCCAAATATGAATTGAGGTATATTGCTTAGTACAGGGATTTTGGAAGGTCTGGGAATCCCGAAACCCCAAACCCTGAGAGTACCCTATAAAGGAACCCTCTAGAGGACCCTCAGGGGTAAGGGCTCTGGGATTGGGAAGATGCCTATACCTTAAAGGAGCCACTATAGTACCCCTTCAGGAACCCTATAGATCCCTTGAAGGAGCCCTTTAAGGAACCCTTACTAAGTCCCATGATCCTCCCAGTAGACCCTAAACCCCAAAACCTTAAAAAAAATACCTTACAGCAGCGACTATAGTACCAGTTAAGGAACCCTATAGATCCCTTAAAGGACCTTTTCAAGGAACCCTAGGAACCCTATGATCCTTGGAACCGTAAGAACCCTTTCAAGGAACCCCATAGAGCCCTACGATCCCTTTAAAGGAACCCTAGGAACCCTAAGATCCCTTTAAAGGAACCCTAGCAACCCTAAGATCCCTTTCAAGGAACCCCAGAGAGAGCCCAGGCTCCGGAGCCTCTTTGAGGATTTGGGCAAAGACTCGCCGAAGGAGCTCAAGTGACCCGGCCTCGGGTTGCTTTAAAGGGCCTTAAAGGCCCCTTTGGGGTTCCTTTAAAGGGTTCCTTGGGTTCCTAGGGTTCCTTTAAAGGGCTTGTAGGGCTCCTTGGGTTCCTAGGGTTCCTTTAAAGGGCTTGTAGGGTTCCTTGGGTTCCTTGGGTTCCTTTAAAGGGCTTGTAGGGTTCCTTTGAAGGGTTCCTAGAAAGGGCCCTTTGGGGTTCCTTTAGAGGGTTCCTAGGGTTACCTTAAAGGGTTCGTGGGGTTCCTTTAAGGGTTTCCTCGGGTTCATTTAAAAATTTAAAGGGTTCCGAAATTTCCTTTAAAGGATTTTTCTGGTTCCTAGGGTTCCTTTAAAGGGTACTCTACCATTGGTCACTTCAAGGGATCTATAGGGTTTAGGGTTTCGGGCTCAAGAGATATGGGAGTTTCCGAAAATAAGGGGTACCTTATTTTGGGGTTCTGATAATAAGGATCCTACTATTTAGGGTACTATATTAGGGTCCCCTATTTTCGGAAGCTCCCATATGGAAGCTTAACATAATGTCCTCAACGGGAACTTAGCCATGCACTGAACGTTCCGGACTTCAGTATCCTTTAGGGAACCCTATAGATCCCTTTAAGGAGCCCTTTAAGGAACCTATATACTTACTAAGCCCCATGATCCTCCAAGTAGCCATGCACTGAAAGTTCCGGACTTCCCGACCTCGGATCCCGAGCATGACCGCCGCTCTAGTACAAAAACCCGCAGGGCCCACCCATAGGCCCCATAGTAGTTCCTTTCTGGGGTTCATATGTATATATATATATATATACAGTATAAAATTCTCAAAGGTAATCCCAAAAAGGAACTACTATGGAGCCTATGGGTAGACCCTTAGCAATGAAAGCCCGCAACAAATCAAAAAACCTGAAACCCTTGCCCTCCGACCCTATAGGGATCTAAGCACGCATACATATTAAGGCCTTTGGGCCCAAAGACCATACGAGATAAGGCTTTTGGGCTTTTTTGATCCCCAGGGCTAGACCTGAACCCCTGGACCCTCCCTAAACCCTAAACCCTATACCCTAAACCCTAAACCGATCATGTAAGGAAGATGAAAGAGTGGGAGGAGAAGAAGTCAGCGGAAGCGGTGCGGACGTGGCTCGGGCGTTTGAGTCAGACCCAGGCAAAAATAGCACCTGAACATAAATGGGAGTTTCCGAAAATTAGGGGTACCTTATCTTGGGGTCCTTATAATAAGGGTCCTACTTTTTAGTGTACTATTTTAGGGTCACCTATTTTCGGAAACTCCCAAATAAACATCGATCCTGCGCAAGGGTAGGGCTCGACAGTCTGCATTTACATGCTTTGCCCGCCACCATCATTCCGACACCATCCCGGGAAAAGGAGGGACCCTTAATGGGGACCCCTACCCTATAATGGGCTATATAATGGGTATATAATAGCTTTTATATTAAGGGTATATACCTAGGGGTCCTGATTAAGGGTCCCTCCTTTTACCCTTCAAATTACGAGGCTTGCTTCATGGTTCAGTCTTGCAGAAATCCCGAACCTGCAAG
The DNA here is from genome assembly GCA_905221615.1 of Symbiodinium sp. CCMP2592. Taxonomy (NCBI): domain Eukaryota; class Dinophyceae; order Suessiales; family Symbiodiniaceae; genus Symbiodinium; species Symbiodinium sp. CCMP2592. The sequence goes on along the minus strand of CAJNDT010005001.1, from coordinate 467,430 downwards.
GCTCGCCTGACCAGTTATCCCCTCTTTGCCAAATTGTGGGAGTTTCCGAAAATTAGTGGTGCCTTATTTTGGGGTCCTTATAAGAAGGTTCCTATGATTTAGAGTATTATACTAGGGTCTCCCATTTTCGGAAACTGCCTTATGGTTGTTGGTATTAGGACACACACTTTTGGTTCAGTATAGTTCAGTCCTTATCCAGGGAGGGGCGCTCACTTGTCGTGGGTCTACATTCTGCCCTGAACCCTACAAATTGCATCTACCAAGCCGTCGGGCAGCCCTTATAGCCACCTTTGCAGGTGCCATCAGAAGGAGCCCTATTGAAACTCTTAATTCCCCGTAACCACAATTGGACTTCCTCAGAATAAGAAAAACTGTTATAGGAACAACCGGAACAAGCATGAAATTGCAACAATAATGAGGACTGTAATGAGAATATTAGTTGCAAAACATACGAAGACGTTCAATAGTAGTACTAGCAATTATCACGATAGCAATAGTGCCAATAACGTCCACTGATCATGATGATGACAAATGGTTTTCAGGCTCAAGCCCATGCTTCAAAACACAAGATCTATATCTGTAATTCTGTAATAGTAGCCATGACCGTGACGATGATCATGCTAGAATTTCAGGCTCGATGCCACTGCCGAGTCGATCCGGGCGTTGAAGAAGGACTTTCAGAAGCGAGCCCAGGCCGCCCCAGGGGAAGATCTTGCAGGGCGTTTCCGGTGCTTTTGGGATTTAAATTCAGGGTTTAGGGATTCAGATTAAGGGTTTAGAGTTTAGGGAAAAAGGGTCATATATTCTGGCAGCCAGCAAGCCCAGTGTCAAGAAGGGAAAAAGGGTAAGCTACGGTAAGATACCAGGAAATCCGCATAAGTGTCTTCATGATCGGGGTTTTGAGACGTATGTTAGGGTTGGAGCCGTGTTTCAAGGCTTAGGGTTTTGGTTTCCAAGGCCACCCTCAAAGATGAGTTTCCGAAAATTAGGGGTACCTTCTATGGGGGTCCTTATAAGAAGGATCCTACTATGTAGGGTACTATATAAGGGTCCCCCCCCCATTTTTTGGAAACTCCGGAAGCTTGGCCCTAAACATCCCGAAACCTTAAACCCTAGCCCCAACGCCTTATAAACCCTAAACCACCTCCCTAAACCTTCCTACCCTAAACCCTAATCCCTAAACCCTACCGAAGCAGGCCTGCAACGGCTCCCTGCCCAAGTTCCTCAGCGACGCCGTTGAGCTCTCCGGCCCCTCCGGCGTTCAAGGGTTTAGGGCCTACGTAGAGCCTAGAGGGTTTAGGGTTCAAGCTTGAACTCAGAAGCTACTTGGAGGCCCTTTTGACTTAGTAAGTAGGGCTAGTAAGGTGGGTTATGGGGATTATAATGGGGTTTCTAGGGGATACTAAGTAGACTTACTAAGTCAACAGGGCCTCCAAGCTAGGGGCACTGTCACGAGCACAGTCCTATAGGCGGAAGAGCGTCAAACTCCCAGGCGTCCTTGCAAGCCTGCAGCAAAAGGGTTCAAGCTTAGGGCGTAGGGATTTGAGTTACTGGTCTCGTCTCGTCTCAAGGGGTTTTGGGCTATGGCTTACTATAGGGCCTAAATACTAACCAATACTATATTTTTTGGGGGGTGGGGGGTCCTGACTATAACTATAGCATAATGGGCCCCAAAACCTTGTTCCAAGTATTCCGGCCCCTGCAATAGGGCTTCGAGTTCAGGCCCCTCAGAGGTTTGTCAAGTCCACTGCTTCAGGTTCAATGGGGCTCTTCGAGGCTTTTAGGGGATCAGGCGGCTTCCCTACAGAATTGTTTCGACATGTTTCGACACCGCAAGTGTTAATGAAGGTTCGCGCTTTGAAACCCAAAGGGCAGGCCCGAAAAGACGGGGAACGCAGGCTGCGCTCGTCTGGCGTTCCTTTATCCCGAAGGCACTTTGGAGGTCGTTGTAGGGGTCTGCATGATAAGCAGCAATGATGCGACCTTACATGGCGTTCTTAATTACATAATTCTTCAAAGCCCTGTTCCGAGTATTCAGGCGCAAAAAGTATATTTGTATGTATGTATGTATGTATGTATGTATGTATGTATGTATGTATGTATGTATGTATGTATATGTGTGTATGTGTGTATGTGTGTATGTGTGTATGTGTGTATGTATGTATGTATGTATGTATGTACGTATGTATGTATGTACGTATGTATGTATGTATGTATGTAATGTATGTATGTATGTATGCATGTATGTATGTATGTATGTATATGTTTGTGTGTTGTGTCTTCGTATGTTTGTATGTCCGTATGTATGAGCTGTTTGTGCTAGGGTTAGTGCCTCATGAGTTCGTCGATGAACACTTGGCAAGGCTGTCCTTTGTAATCCCTGTCCAATAGGAGTTGAATATTTTGGAATTGGATTCCCTTATAGTCCCTAGATTTGTGCCCTATACCATATCCCGAATCTCCAGCCGAATGATCAAGGCCCCTATAGTTCTCATAGCAGAAGCTAGCGTATCACCCCTGGTATGAGTACGCAGGACAGGGAAGCCTTGCTCCCCAACACACAAACTCGGCCGAATCTACTAATTCTAGGGATTTAAGCACTCATATAGCTTTTGGGCCCAAAGACGATACTATAATATAAGGCTTGTGGGCTATTCTGATCCCCAGGGTAGTTTGTAAGTCTACGGCCATAAGCTGCAAACCCGGTACTCCAGCCTATAGCGCCCAAACCCTTCATATTGCCACCAAGCCCTCAGCCGCGAGTTCACGCATCATGTGCTAAAGCCGCCACTCAAGCACCCCGGAGCCCGAATCTCTGCAGACAGATGACTTGGAGGATCATGGGACTGGATAAGTAAAAGTGAGGAAGGTTGTGAATAAGGCAACTACTATACATAAAATTAGTTAAACTCCGAATTAAGGTACTTACGACCTACCAAGTCCCATGATCCCCCAAGTACTGTGCAAAGAGCCCTCATAATGGTTTCAGGGCTTAGAGCTATAAGGCTGTTATGTGCTAGGCTCCCACCGGGTTTGGGTCTGGTAGGATGAAGGCTTTTGCCATAGGCTCCATAGAAGTTCCTGTTTGGGGATCATATTTAAACTCCAACAAGGTAATCCCCAGCAAGGAATTATTCTTGAGCCTATGGGTAGCCCCAAGAGCTTGCGCAAACAAGGCGATGTCGTTGCGTGGCCGCACATATTTATGTCCATGGTGGCGCCGCGCACGCCGGGCTCAGGGATTCAGCTCTGTGTACTGTAGTAGCTACCACTGCAGCAATAACATTAAATTCGCAGAATACAATTTAGCTGATTATCCAACGGGTCCAATTCAAAATGCATTACTTACTCACTCATTTTAGTATATACAGAATGTTAGCCTTGAAGAACGCCCCTCGGTGCTTGCTGTGCAAAGCGAATCATTGTCTTGACTCCCTGTGCCAACAAAGGCCCTGAACCCCTAAAGCCCCAACCCACAAACCCCCATAATTATACCCTAAACTTTGACCGGTTTAGGTGGAGATTCTTGCGGCGGCTCCGGCCACTTCGGGATTTGGGGTTTCAGGGTTTAGGGTTTACAGAGGTTGAGGAGACAGCGCGGCATCAGGCACTGTCAGTTTATCAATATTTTTAGGATTAGGATCCCGAACTAGAGATTTTGCTGAGAAGCCGTACATGGCCAAGCACCGAAAGCCAAGAAGCGAACACGGGACCATAGTTTGGAAGAGCCACCGAGGAGACCCTGAACCCTACCATGATGCCTAAGTTTAGTATTAGGGCTTAGGGGTTTGCGGTTTAGGGTTTAGGGTAACCCAGACCGGCATACACTCCAAGTCCGTGCTCAAAAAAGGGTAACCCAGACTGAAATCCCGATCTTAACCCCAAATCCGCTTACCCTTCAAAGAACCCCACAGATCCCAACCCCCGCGACTCCGAGAATCCTAAACCCCCCCCTCCCGAAACTATCTGTATACTTGATTCTTGGTGGTGGCGACTTCTTGGCGTTGCCTCTCCTTCTGAAGGCAGGTATGGTCCATATGAATTTTTGAAGGGGAACGCAAAACTCTAAACCCAAAGCCCTAACCCGGAATAACCTACCTTTTTAAGGACTTATATAAGGAAATCATAATAAGGAGCCCTAAAAAGGTAGGTTATTCAGGGTTAAGGAAAGCCCTAAACGCCAAGCGCGTGCCGAGGAGACGTTGGTTCTGCAGCGGCTTACTGCAGCCCACTCTCTCGCCAGATCCTGAGACAAAGAGCGCAGCAGCGAGGGCGTCATTCTGCAAAGGGATGAATGTAGGAATCATATAAGGAACCCTAAAAAAGGCCCAAGGTTTCTTGCATTATGTCTCTTAAAGGAACTGCTTGGTTTCTGCATTGTGCTTGTTGGCTTCTTTTTGGTTCACTTTGGAGGGCTCCTTTCTCAGGCTTTAGGAAGTTTAGGACTTCCTATTACGATTTGTGGAAGTATCCCCCATAAAAGTACCTAGGACCGCTTGGGCAAAGGCTCTTTGGCCAAATGCTGCGCCTCCACCTGCTGTCCTGTTCGGCATAGTCTCAGACAGCGTGAAGGTTACCGTTTGGTGCATTGTCTGTCCCATCAGTTGCCGACTCGTTGCCCCACGTAGCCAGCTGAGTGACAAAACATTGATCTTAGTGGCTGAGTGGATACACTGTACACTTTTTGGGATAATATTACCCACGATAAAACTGAAAGTGTACACTTTTGGGGGCTTCTGAACTCAGCAACTAAGTCATCAAGACCATTCATGCCTCCCGAAACCAATCTTTCGTTCGAGGCCTTAGCGCTCACAACTGGAACCTTCAGAGACCGCACAGAAAAAGCATTAGGCTTTGCACCTTCATCATGATTAGGGGACCGCTCGATAACAGTCAAAGCATCAACAGTACCACACCCACCAAAACTTGCACACCTTGCATCACGACGAGCTAGTATCAGAAGACCACGAAGAGAAGTAGTAGCTCTTGAAACACCAGAATAGCAAAGCTGACCTCCTTCCCTCAGACCCTGTCACCCGTCCGGACAACCCTGAGCTCCAAACCCTACTGCAAACCTGTAGTTATACTTGTACCCCATCCCTCCATTCCCTACTAACCAAAGGTAAGTAAACCCTAAAGTCCCTTTATTGGAAAAACCCTAAAGTCCCTTTTTTTATAAAAAAGAAACCTAAAGTCCCTTTTTGAACACAAAAAACTTAAATTCCCTAAACCGCAGAGGTTGGCTCCCACGACCGCCTTGTCGGACTCAGAACCAACGTGGCGAACGCGTGTATCGAGGCCACTTTGACATGGGCCTTACCAGGGCTTTGGGTTCCTTTTAGGGGTACTATAGGGTTCTTTAATAGGGTCCCCTTTTAAGGGTTTAGGGTCGAGGGTCTACTTAAAATTACTTAAAGGTGGAGGATCGTGGGACTTAGTAAGCAGGGTTATAAGGACCTTAGTTGGGGCTATAAGTAATTATAAGTACAGATACCTCATTTATAACCTTACTTACTAAGTCCCATGATCCTCCGGGTTTAGGGGTTCAGGGTTCAGGGTTGCGTTAAGGGCTTCGGGTTTGGGGTTTTACTACCATGGCTGTATTATAAGTTGGTGGTGAGCTCTATCACGTTTTTGCCCCTGGTGGATTTATGCCTTATTCTGGGTGGATTTATGCTTTATTCCGGTGGATTTTCCCTGGGTGGATTTATGCCTTATTCTGGGTGGATTTATGCTTTATTCCGGGTGGATTTATTCCTTATTCTGGGTGGATTTATGCCTTATTTATGCCTTATTCTGGGTGGATTTATGCCTTATTCTGGGAGGATTTATGCCTTATTCTGGGTGGATTTATGCCTTATTCTGGGAGGATTTATGCGTTATTCTGGGTGGATTAATGCTTTATTCCGGGTGGATTTATTCCTTCTTCCGGGTGGATTTATGCCTTATTTTGGGTGGATTTATGCCTTATTCTGGATCGATTTATGCCTTATTCCTTGTAGATTTATGCCTTATGCTGGGTGGATTTATGCCTTACTCTGGGTGGATTTATGCCCTATTCCGGGTGGATTTATGCCTTATTCTGGGTGGATTTATGCCTTATTCCGGGTGGATTTATGCCTTATTCCGGGCCCGAAATAAGGCATAAATCAGAAAAGAATAAGGCATAAATAAGGGACACATAAGGCATGAATTAGGAAAGAATAAGGCGTAAAGACGGAAAAAATAAGACATAAATACGGAAAGAATAAGGCATAAATAAGGGAAGAATAAGGCATAAATAATGAAAGAATAAGGCATAAATAAGGAAAGAATAAGGCATAAATCAGGAAAGAACAAGGCATAAATATCTCATAAAGAAAACATGTTACAGCATACCTCCAAATTATAAGTGTTCTATACTAGTTTCATTGTATTAAGCATTCTATACAAGTTTTATAGGGTTTGCTTTGACGGCTTCGGGTTTGGTCTTCAACGCAGGGTTCAGGATTCTGCTGTCAGGTGTTGGGGTTAGGGCTTTGGGGTCTAGGGTTGTCATAGCAGACAACGTTTAGATGTGTTTCGGAAGTGGATGGGTTGACTGCCAAGTTTTGAAGGTAGGCGAAGTAGACTGGCTAGACTTGAGGCCAGTAGCTTAAACAGGGCCAGCAGGTCATGTTCAGAAACTACAAATCTCGTGCTAATTTAAAAATTTGGGGTGGGTAATACTTGAAGTGCTGCGGTTTGGGACTGGGGTGGATTGTGGTCTCGCGTGATTCATGAGGCTATGAACGCTTTGAGGTTGAGAGTGAACGGTGTGGAACACAAGTTTATACCCTTTTTTCCCCCGCTCAATTTCCTAGTTAGCCCGAACCCTAAAGCCTAAACTACGCGCTAAGGCCAGTAACAAACAACAGGCCGTCTCTGTTCTTGCTTTCAAACCAGGCCAAAGGGCTAGTTCGTGAAGAAGGCCTTTGCCGACACCCCGTAAAAATTTGAAGCCCTGGTATACGAAGACTTGATCGAGCTACTATGGGGCCACCAGTACGCCACACCCCGACTTTCAGATAGACCCGAGCTTTGGACCCTTATCCCTGGACCAGGACCCCTAAAACCGAATCCCTAACCGAGCCTCCGAACCCGAAGTTGACACCTTCAGCACGAGGTCCGAATTAATTGGCACTCGCATTCGGTATATGGGTGGTTGCCAAAATTAAAGTCCCTTCTTGGGTACCCTAAATATTAGGTGACGTAGTATAATAGGGACCCCAAACGGCCCCTAATTTTGACAACCACCCATATGTGAAAGCCGGCATACCAAGCCATTGAAGTCGGTTGAAAACATTCTAAGGAGCCGATAAAACCTTATGGGTTTCACAAGGTATGCAACCCCGATTAGACCCTACACCCTAGACCGTAAAGATCGAACATCTCGCAGTCGTCTCACCTTCACCGACGCACCAAAAACCAGCCCTTGAACCCTACCTGAACCCGGAATAACCTACCTTTTCCAGGACTTCTATAAGGAAATCATAATAGGGAACCCTAAACAGGTAGGTTCTTCAGGGTTAAGGTACAGCAAACCCAATAAAGATGGAAACCAGATTACGGACCAATAGTGCTGGGATTCCCTATATATTAACTATTTTTAAGGATTGAGGCTATTGGGTTTCCAACTTTTGGGCTTCTACTGTAAACCCTAAGAAGCAATCAAGGACGGAAAACAAAGAAAAAAAAAGCTAGGTAGGAGGGAAAAAAGAAACAATCAAAGCACCTCGTATCAGGCTGAGCAGCTACGGGGCCGACAGCTGGAGGACCGCGTGGGCTCTTTTTTGGTGGCTTCAAGGTTTGAGGGGCTTCGGGACTTCGGCGTTTGGGGACTTTGGGGTTTAGGGATTGAGGGTTTAGGGTTTAATAGCTCTTTTTTGGTGGCTTCAAGGTTTGAGGGGTTTCGGGATTTGGGCTTTTGGGGTTTAGGGATTTATAGGGTTTAGGGTTTGAAGGCTATAGCTCACGATCCACTGGGTATCCTCAAGGACTCCGGGACCGGGCTACCTGTTGAAAAATTTCCATGGCTGGATTGAGTGCGCCATCCGAGCGTGCTCCCGTGGGCGTAGGGCCAGACCCCCCGAGGACACACCACCAGGTGGACGCTGACACCGTGCGATTCCGGGCGCCGAAAGTTGGGAAGGACGAGGGTGATGAGCGCTGCACGGATAGTTCCAGGAAGGATGGCACTCTTTGGCCTGGCATTGAAAGGGCTCCATGGTGGCATGCCCGAGTATCACAAGCGAATGTGGGAGATCGCCCGGACGGTTGATCCATGGGCCGATGGCAAGACAGTGGATTACTTCTCGGGCCTTTTCTGAGGGCTTCAAGGCTCGAGGGGTTCGGGATTGAGGGCTTTTTTTTGGGTGTAGGGTTTTAGGGTTTTGTGTTAGAGGGCGCTTACACAAGTCCTGATGCAAAATGAGGCACAATCCAAGCCCATGCTACGACAGATATTTCGGATTTGGGGACTCTTGTTGGTTTCAGGGTTTCAGGGGTCTGAGGTTTCATATTTTATCAGGTTTACGAGAAGCGGTTTCTGTAAGTTTGCTATAAGGGTCTTATAGGCTTATAGCCTTTACAAGCTCAGGGTTTGACAATTGACAGTTTAAGTTTTAAGGCCTTGCGGTGTCCGGATATCCTTTAGGTTCTGGAGCTGCGAGAGTGTGTGTTCCATGTAGCGCCCCAAGCTGGAAGGCTTACACTGTAGGGTTCTAAGGTTCGCCGACATAAACATGTGGGTGGTTGGTTGTCAAAATTAGGGTCCCTCTTTGGGGTACCCTAAATATTAGGTGCCGCAATACAATAAGGACCCCAAACAAGGGACCCTGATATTGACAACCACCGTGGAGTTCGGGGCTTCGGGCTTTGCAGCTTTAGGGCTCAGCTTACTTGGAGGATCATGGGACTTAGGGTTTAGGGTTTAGGGTTTAGGGCTTAGTAAACAAGGTAACTGTACTTATAATTATACTTGTAGTCCCAATTAAGGCACTTATAACCTTGCTTACAAAGTCCCATGATCCTCCAAGTATGAAGAGGGAAAGCTGAAGCAAAAGGCCGATAATGCTTAACGTAGGAACCTGATTAAGAAACCTTGGGCCTTTATTAGGGTTCCTTATATGAGTCCTACTATTTTGGGGGGTTATAGGCCCAGGGTTTCTTAATCAGGTTCCTACATTCGCCATCAGGTTCGAGCCGAGGGGCTTGAACTTTAGCGGTTCGGGTTCAGGGCTCAGGGTTTACAGTTTAATTCAAGGTAACACTACCCCGCATTGGCGTAACCTATACAAGGTCCGAGCACTGCAGTAGTACGGCCGTAGACAGATGCTAGACCTTGAACGGCTGTTGGGTCCTTCAAGTTATGCCGGCTACACGGAATCGCTGCAACGCAAGCAGCTGCTTTGAGTTTCCAGCCTTCGATGGGATAAGATCCACTGTAGGACTGTCAGGAAGGCGCGGACCCAAAAGCCTTAACCCCACTTAGAGGCCCTTTTGACTTAGTAATTAAGTCTACTTAGTATCCCCTAGAAACCCCATTATAATCCCCATAACCCACCTTACTAACCCTACTTACTAAGTCAAAAGGGCCTCCAAGCACGTAAGCCCTGCCGCTGTTCGGATCTGGCGCAAATAGAGTTTCAGGCTCTCTCCCAAAGGGTCCTATGTACTGTTATGGGGAATACCTCCCATTATAGTAGCCTTATTATAGATCCCTTATAGGAACCCTTATGGACCCTTTAAAGGAACCCTAACGTAAGGCCCAAAGGATCCTATGTACTGTTATGGGGAATACCTCCCCAAATCATAATAGTAATTCCTAATATAGAAACTCTACAGTCTACTATATCCGTACTTTGGACCCTTTGTGTCTTAATTCTCGCTGAAACAGCGTGGAACTCGAGGGCCGCATTACTTAGGGGTACTTAGAAATATTTCTATTTTTTGTTATTATAATCCCTAAGAAACAGCTAAAATTATGATTTTGCTAGGGTTCTAAGTTCAGTATAGATTAGGTCACATTTTGAGAAGCCTAAACCCCAAGCCGTGTTCGCTGCACCCTGAAACCTGAGCCCCACGACCTGGACATGAGCCCTTAACGTCGCTAAGCAATACCCTAAGCCACTTCTGTGTGTGCGTTCTGGGGAGTTAGAAAGCCCGAGTTCTTCAAGTCAAGCTCGTGTTTCACCCCTCTTGTCCTACCCAAACATGCGAAGCCAGAGGAGTTGCTGAATGGCGTGTCCGAGCCCAAGCATTTTCCAGCCCCCAACCTAGAAGAGAAACTCAAACAGTTAGTAGTTATTCTTAGTAGCAGTATCTATATACTTGAATACGTGTATTTGTACTCAACCGTACCCTGTTCGACTCAATAAGACCCGAAGCCTCTGGCCCTGTCCGATTCCTGGACACCTGTCTAGGCTGTCTTTGCAACTTGGGGGCTATCGCTTTCCGACTGAGTGACCGAATCGCAGGGTCATACATGAGTATCGGGTACTGGGGTCCCTCAACCCCCGACCCTAGACCCCTAAAGCCCTAAAGCCCTAAACCTAAGCTGTGAACCCCAACCCCTAAGCGAACCGAACGCCTGGACATGCTTGTGCCACCCAACACCCCAGAACCCCAGCTGCCTACAGTGCAGTTTACAACTTTCAAGGCGACTGCTGTGTAGCAATAAAGTAGCAACCCATTTTACAGGGCTCTTTTTTAGAAGGCCCATACGAAGCCATCCAAAACACAAACCCGTAGGCACAGAGGTACCTTTGAAGGCCCTAAAGGCGCATTTACACGGGAGTTTCCGCAAATTAGGGGTACCTTATTTCAGGGTCCTTATAATAAGGAACCTACTATTTAGGGTACCATATTAGGGTCCCCTATTTTCGGAAACTCCCACACACAGCATCTGCGATTGGTTCTTACATCTCTGCACTGAAATGGGGCTTAAGGTAATTTACGGGAGAGTGCTGACCATGGGGTGTGCATGGTGACTTGGAGGATCATGGCTTAGTAAGTCGGGTTATAAATAAGGTAACTATACTTTATAAGTGCTTACAACCCCAATTGAGGCACTTACAACCCTAGTTACTAAGTCCCATGGTCCTCCAAGTAGTCACAGCATTCCCATGTTTGCTCGTCGCCACCAACTTACAGTCAGTATACCATGCCCCGAACCCATATTCCTATGAAGGCCCCCCGCATTAACCAAACGCCGCAGCCAAGGCACTCCGCCATCTATGGCGAGGATGCAGCTTTTGTGGTGCAGGAGCCGAAACCCCAAACACTAAAGCTTGATGTCCACTTTATTGAGACCACTACAGCTTAAGGCCGAAACCCCGGCATTGCTGTGGCAGCGGGGCGGGAAGAGCAATGCCAGGGCTTGGAGTTTCAAGCCTGCGCTGGATTCAGACATTCGGAAGAAGCCAAACGTCTAAACCCTCAAACCTTACGCCTTTCGCAGCACGCTCAACCCTGAACGCCGAACCATAAATCTTGAACCTAAATCCTAAACCTTGAATCTAATCCCTAAGTTTTACTCCTATGGCTGGCTTGTTTCGTTAGGGGCCACACTCCAAAAGTCGAGTAAACCTTCACAGCTCCCAAAGCCACGAGGCTTTCCAAGGCCCCTGAGCACTATGCCCCAAAACCCTATTCCGACTATGAAGGCCCCTTTATTACAGCGGTCTGACTGACTGCTTCTTGCTATTCCTTAGGGTTCCAGTTCTCAACCTGATAAGATATACAGCGCATCCAACAATTCTCATGGTGAAGGCACACATCGCTCAAAGCTGCAAGGAGTTCAGGCCTTCCCGATGGTAGAGTTAGTAGAGTACCTTAAAACCCTGAAGGACCTACCCTTTTAAGGACTTTTATAAGGAAATCATAATAAGGAACCCTGAAAAGGTAGGTTATTCAGGGTTAAGGTAAGCAACCTTCAACCTCTTTGTATCAACGAGATCTTCCCTTTTCAATTCCAGGCGTTGTCACCTTAAGTAAGAACTTCACGTTTGAATGTGTTCAGACAGTATCCTTGCACTGATGGTGGCACATGATCCTCCGAGTTGGAATGCTCGGTAGAGATCTCGGCACCGAAACCTTAAATTAGGGCCTTAAATAATTGCCTATACTTTGTGAGGGGTTCCTTATTATAACTAGAGTATAATGGCCCCAAAACCCTATTTCAATTGTGAAGGCCCCTACTGTAGAACTCTGTTTTCGATCCCTTTTAGAACCCTTTAAAGGACCCCTTAAAAAGGCACCCTATTCTAACTATAGTAATTATACTATAAGGCCCCTATATTAGACATCTTGAGGCTTTCGGAGCAGGGAAAGTTTTGTCGGAGCGACTGAACCCCAGAGGATGCCATGTCCGTGCAGTCTACGTGCCTGAACCGAAAGATAGGAGTTTTAAGGGTTTAGGGTTTAGGATTTAGGGTTTAGGGGGCCGATGCGAGGATTCAAACTGCTTTTGCAAATTCATGTTCAGACTTTCCGGTCTCGAGTTCGGAAGTTTTGTTGCGGACTTGGCACACACGTAGTTAAAGGATTCTCAAAGGGCCAGGAGCTTAAGCAGTTGCGGTGTTCGTTGTTTGAGGGCGTGGGGCCTTGTGCTGTGCTTATTAGGCATTGTATGGGAGTTTCCGAAATAGGGAACCCTAATATAGTACCCTAAATAGTAGGATCCTTATTATAAGGACTCCAAAATAAGGTACCCCTTATTTTCGGAAACTCCCGTATGGTCTTGGAGCTTCCCGGGATTGGGATTTGGGACTGGTTGGCCCTGAGTAGAGTTCAACGAGCTGCAAAATCTGGGCTTGATGTTTAGGCTTTCTGCCCTGAACCCCTGAATCCTAGCTTTTATACCAGGCATCCGAGATGCAAGGAAGGTGCAGTTCGAGGTCAACTTCATACCCCCCTTCGAACTAACCCTAAACCCTAAACCCAACCCTTTGACACAAGTTTCAGAAACCCGCCAAATCCCCCAGCTCCGGCTTCATGCAATAGAGGAGCCCAAACTCCGAACATCGCAATCCGCACACTCCTCACTTACACCCTAAAGCCCGCTAAGCCCAATTTCTCAATTTTCAAACCTCATGACCCTACACCCCTTAGCCCTAAACCCCATGACCTGGCGTGCTGAAAAGCAACGGAGCCCAAAGCCTTACTCTCGTCCTGAAAGTATGGCTCTGGCCTCCGGAGTACTACGCTTTTAATACTTTGTTTCTCGGACCTGTGCCTAAACAGAAATTTGGTACACTTCTCGATTTTGGCAAACAAAAAAAAGAAATTCGGAACGAACGTAATGGTAGCTTTTCCTCTCCCTAAACCCTAAATCCTAAACCCTGAACCCTAAACCCCAGCCATTTTGGCTCAAGAACCTTCGCGGGTCCGCCTTCTGCTGTGGCGTTTCACGCAATTGCTTTAGGCTGTTCCGCTCGGCTTCTTGCCTTGCCATCGTGACATGGAAACCGCAAGTGCGCCGCTCCTGAGCGAGTTGGATGGAGAAAACACAGACCGACGTTGCCAATGGGGCTCCGAGCAGAGCATTGGCATGCTGAAGGGTGTTGCAGGGTTGGTCATGGCGATTGCTCTCAGCCATCTGCTGTTTTGCATACCTGACGGTCCTGCGCCTTGCTTGGGTCTTGTCTTGCCTGGATATGATCCAGACTCCTTGCACACTCATGGAGCTTTCTTCACAATGACAGGTGGCACTCATCAAATAAACAATGTTGCCTTTGCTGCTATGCGCGGGAGTGAGCCAAGCTATGCAGCCACGGGCCGCGCTAATCTGCGGGTGGAGCCTGCAGGCAGTAAGTCGCGGGATCCCGATGAAACGGGGAACAAGTCTCTTGACGTGCCCATCGACGTGTCAGTGCGTGCGAAATCAAGGGCGATGGCATTGCCGGCGATGCATCATGAGCCTACACGCGGGTTCCGAAGTGCCGTGGCGATTGAGGACTTTTCGGCTGAGGGCTCTGCAGGCCATCATGGTCTCGCTAACAAATCCGCTGACGATGGTTCCAGTTCTAGCTCCTCGAGCACATCATCCACGACCACCACCACGACCCTAAGCATTGATTGGAGTGTTGTGGGATCTGGCACGGAGGAAGGCGCTGCAAGCTTGGAGCATGATTCGCATGGCGCGCCAAAGCCATGGCAAGCCGGAACCCAGCATGCGCGCGATCAAGCAAAGCACGAATCGAGCGTGTACCCGCCAGGCTTGGACACAGGGCACTGGGAGGCTGATTGGCCCTGTGTTGCTTTTGCAACGGGGTTCAACACAAAGCCTCCCGCAGAGTGTGCTGTTTACAGCACCTCAAAGAGCAGCGCATTGCCGACGCTCAGCTCAATCTCCCCGATACCATGCATGCCAAATGACCACTGGCCAGCATTCTCGACGTTGTGTGGACATTTGGGGCCGGCCTACTTGGTAACGGGTTTCAGTAGCAGCGCCTTGGTGAACAAGCGTTGCTGCAATAAGGACTTCTACTTCCACAAACACCGCAAGGGCGGCGGTGAGTGGAGTTGCGAGGAATGCATGAGTGATGTTGGCAACTGTCCAACTCTGACTTGGTTGTACTGCGCTGGTATAGACCAGCGCCTCACAGCCAAACAGTTCCTCATCACTGCTGAGGACGTGCTGATTTTCGCGCTCTACGCGATGCTGCTTGGGGCCATCTCAAGCCAGCAGGTTTCGCATCATCCCGAGTTGGGCTGCTATCGCTTAATGGTGGAAGTGCTTGAGTGGGGAAGATACTTACTGGTGTTGATTGCTACGACAGGCGTATTGGTGTGGTCAATGCAGGGCCTGGTGCAGGGGTATGCCGCTGTGAAGTACGACTGCAGCGCATCACGCCAGGTGATGGGGGTATTCACGCCTGTCTTCACAGCGGTGAGCCTTGCAATCCTGCTGCTTGGATGTGGTTACCTTGGCACCTACTGGTGCACCAACGCGGTAGAGGCAGCATCGTTGCAAATCGACTCAGCAATGTCTTACCGGCGGGCTCAGCGTGTTGCCTTCAGTTTGACGACGACGACTGTGCTATCAGTGCTCGTCTACGCAGTGAGCGCGGCATGGAGTAATGCCGCGCCTTGTGACGCAGCTTGGTGAGCCTGTGCTCAGGCTTAATTAGGTGCATGTAATTAAACCAAACTGCATGTTTTTCGCCATAGCGGCGGTAGTTTTGTTGTTCATATCAAGAGCCTGCAGCAGTTGGGGGTGGAGCCCCTGATCTGGGATACAGTGGCTCTTGCAGCGGGAGTCCTTGTGGCCCTGATCCTGCTCTCCCTGCTGATGAAGCTACGGACGATCGTGGTGACCATGCATGTGGTGCAAGAACAGCTGCATGATCTGTCGGTGCATGTGCATGCGCAGGAAGACCGCCTTAGTGCCCTTCTGAACTTGCGAATGCAGGCCCAGACAGACCACTTGCAGGAGGTACTTGGCCACTCTGGCAGTGCCGGCACCACCACGATGCATGCTGTGCATGGAGAGGTGTATTCGCTGATTGAAGAATTCGTCGCGAATTCAAAATCGGTGTACCACCTTTTCGACTTGCATGCCTACCAAAATCGTCAGTGGCATGATATGATGACACAAATGGAGGATCTACTGCGGGCCCACACAGAACTGAAAGAACTGGGGTCGCTGATGGAGGAATTCATTGTGAATTCAAAGTCGGTGTACCACCTGTTCGATCTGCATGCCTACCAAGATCGCCAGTGGCATGATATGATGGGACAGCTGGAGGACTTGATGCGGGCCCACACAGAGCTGAGCAAGGCGGTCAACACCCTGCTCACGGACGTTTCGGCACGGATGCCGAAAAGCACCACTGCGGCTGCCATCACGGCACAGATCTCTGGTGTGGACGACCGGCTCCAGGCCTTGAGTGACCGCCTGTCAGAGCAATGGAGCACCCAGTTGCCCAAACAGATCAACGAGCTCATCGACCAAGTGGAAGCGGGTATGAGTGGCTTGAATCGTCGGCTTGCCGATGCCCCGAGCTCCTCTGCTGGAAAGGGTAGACAAGGGCGACTCAGGACGCCTCCAGGAGATGCGAGACAAGACGCGTGAGGTGCTGGCTCGTGTTGAACTGTTCGACAAGAACCTGGAGAAGACACACAGCATGCTACAGGCCATCGCGAAGGTCATCGAAACCATAGACCCTCCGAAGGCTCTTCTGGAAATCTCCAAGCCGATGATGGAGAAGCAGGAGCAGCTTTTGCGGAGTAAGCTGCAGAGTGTGGGGGAGGACGTGAATCTCCTCAAAGGGCAGGCTCATGCCCACCAAGGGGAGAACAACAGGCTGATCAAGAACCTGGAGAAGAGCTTGGCGCAGATGCAGTCGGTGGTGGATGGTTTGGCGGTCAACATGGCGCAGGTGGGGGCGGCCTTTGGCAAGCCGCCGGTGGACAGCCAAGGCCAGACGAGGGCCCTGGACCTGCTCTTGAAGCTGGGTGAAAGCCTGGCAGAAAGCGTGGGAGTCAACCAGGAGAGCAGGGAGCTGTCGCATGAGGCCCTCTCACGTTCACAGGAGATGAATGGTGTTCTCGTGGAGCTTCGAGACCTTCTGGCGACACAGCGCCCACAATATGCTACGTCCTCCCACGGTGCAAGTATGCATAGCCAGCCGAGCCGCTCTAGCCCGACAGTGATTGACCTGCAAAGCAGGTTGCCACCCCGCGCCAGTACGGGGTTTGCCACGATTTCCTACCCGGATGGCAGCATCAAGATGATCTCCACGGATAATCTGCCCTAGTCTTGAGTATTCTTAGGTGTGTAACAGCCCTTTGGGATCACCTTGATCTGCCACCGCGTGGAGCAGTACTGCATGTAGTGTCATCGGTCCTTTTGTTTGTAAGGTTCATGTGATTTGGGTTTGTTGGATCCCCTCTGGCCCTTTGACACACAAGCAGCTGACTCTCTGTTTTTGCATGGTACAGCAGACCTGTATTCATACTGCACAGTTGCATGCATGTTGCACTTGTAGAATGTGAGAACTTGTGAATTCACCCCTGTATTGGTATGCATACATCGCCAAGTGCTCTGCATGCCTCGCCACACTCGGTCCTCATCTGTTTATCGTGTTCCGGTATAGACAGTCTGTTTGCCACATACTGAGCATGGCGACTTCCTTGTATTCATCTGCACCCTTTTGCATCATGCCGCAGTGCACACACCTGAATTTATGATCAAGCATGATGGAATTCATCACGTGCTAGCACCACGAACCCTGCTCGATGGTTGCTGTTTGCGATCAGAGTGGGCAAACTGGCTTGACCTATCAGATGATCAGGCCTTGTGCATGTACCTGCATGTGACTGGCTGGGGCTCGCATAAAGAACCATCCTTGCCTGACTGTTATTTAGTCTGCGCTGCTGTTGTATCTGCCCAAGTGACAATTGCCCCTACAGCCAGCGTGTGCTGTACAAGTACACCAACGACCAAGGTAGCAGTGGCAGCAAAACGAAGCAAGGGTCCGGCGAGTTGAGGGTAAATAAACCTTGGCCCTAACCCCACCTGTTCCCCTCTCCCTCACAATCATTCCTGCTTTCATCAGGATCACTTGATGCCGTGTCGTAACATGCCCATGAACACAACCATGCCTGCATTCATCAGGTTCATTTCACCAGTTGGCAGGATGTTTGACTCAGCTCGTCTCTTCGCTGTCATTACTATTCCTGCCCCCATTAGGATCATTTGATACCGTACCGTAAAATGCCCCTGAGGTTGTATGTTGGCCATGCCTTGTTGCGACAGACAGAGAGAGACGGAGGGAATCAGCTCAGCATGTGCGTGAGTACACGCCCCGCGAGGATGGGTGATGCATGCGTTGATGCAATGCTGCGAAGCTGCTGTCGCTGCATGTCCGTTGAAGCTGCCTCATCGTTGCGAGTAGGGATCCGATAAGTAAGGGGGCATTTTGGACTTGTGAGTCCTCCCATCACAAATCTCCTTCGTTCGCTTGTCAGTTAAAGTAAACCCCCTGTTCCTGCCTAGCCATGGCAAACCGGCGGGGAGCTCGCTCGCGCAGCCCTCGTCACTTCCAGGATCTCCCGGATCCTATGGGCGAACCGGATGCCATTCGTCTGAGGGAACAGGGAGTGCCGCTGATCCTGATCAGGCAGACTGGGCAGGCCATCTGGGCTTTGCGAGAGCAAAGGCCGGAGGATGCGAACTGGAGCCTGGCGGTGTTGCGACAGGTGGTGCGGGACACCAAGGAAAGCATGGAGGCCCTGGAAACGTTTCTGACCACGCGTATCGGACCAATTGCCAGAGTCCCTCCTGAGAACGACCGTCGGGAGTTGCTGCACCTGCTGAGCGATGTGTCTCGTTCCATCCCGAAGGCGGCGGTTCAATGTGCGCAGAGTAGACTTGAGAATACGTGGCTGGAGCCGCACACGTTGCCACCCGATGCACAGCCCGAGAGGAGATGACCCCATACAGCAACAGGGGCTGTCGGGGTGACCTCCACAACAATCCAGGTCTGCCTGTCACATCCTGTTGCCATGGATGGTCACCTTCAAGAATGAAGAGGGCGATGCTTGTGCATCCACTGCATGGCGAGCACTACGAATACGATGACGCTGACGTGTTGTGGTCGAACTACACCACACCTGTGCATATGTCACATCGGCGCATGTGTATCTGTTGCCTAATGGGCTCCACGGGCACGACGATGGCTATACTGCATGTGAATTTGTATGCATGACTGAGTACCGGCATGATGGGTCCCTGGCTGCATGATGGGCTCAATGAGCATGACGATGGCTATACTGCATGAGCATTGGTTGCATCGGTGAGTTGCTGCATGGGAATTTGGGTTGCGTGGAGGAGTACCGGCATAGGCACCACGAGCACGACGGTGACAGTCCTGCATATGAATCTGGCTGCATGGTGAGTACTAGCGACCGTGAACGTTTGGTGTGAAGATTCATGCGCTGGAAGCTGGCTGTTTTTGCGTCTGCATGTGCATGATATATATATATATATATATATGCTGGCATGGTCCCACTGGGAATACGAGATGAGGGGATACCTGCAAGATCTATGCACTGTGCATGTCCGAGATGTCTGAGCAGGGCTACACGCGGCTACACCTTGTAAAGAGTGGTGCGGTAGTCGTCTTTTGAAACAGTGATGTGTCCAAATGTGGACCATCGATCCATGCCTGCCTGCCTAGCTCGTACGCTGTCTGGTCTGATAGTCTTGTGTGATAGGGCTCTGTTCGTATGATTTGGTTTACTGATACGGTGCTGGGCTTCTGCAGTGCATGCTCTTTTGAGTGGAGATACTGTGGACTATGTGGAGCCTTGCCTGCCGCGTGCGAGTGTGAGCGTCGAAACCCCTAAACCCTAAACCCCAAACCCTAAACCCTAAACCCTGGTTACTTCAAGGCCCAGGACCAGACCAAGGCCCCTGAGCCAGAAATAGAGCACAATATGAGCGCCCTGATCACGCAAACTTAGGGGTACTGCGCCCTAAGGCTCCAAAGTAGTTCCTTTTTGGGGTTCATCTATAGAATACTAGATATGAATCCCAAAAAGGAACTACTTTGGGGCCTTAGGGTACTTAGAAATATCTATTTGGTTATTGTAATCCCTAAGAAACAGCTAAAACTACAGTTTTTGCTAGGGTTCTAAGTTCAGTAGAGCAAAAACACCTCACCATAGGAGCAAGTCAAGAAGCCCGTAAATCACGATGAGGAGCCCCTGAAAAGGTAAGTTCTACTCCACACCCTATACCTTAAACCCTAAACCCCATACCCTGAACCCTACACCCCTAAACTCTCAACTTTAGTTTAGGGTTTAGGGTTTAGGGACTCTAAACCGTGAGACCCTTCATTCAGGAAGCAGGTCATCACCACCGCCATGAAGCTGGCGGACCAAGCCTGGAGGGAGGCGGTCCAGCCTCTCGGCCTCAAACAAAACTAGGTGGCAATTTGGGAAACTTGTTAATTTCCCTTTGGTTCCTATAGAGGTACCTATTCATAAATACTTTTCAGAGCCCCAAAACTACAACCCAGAAAAAGGCTATAAAGGTGTACCCTTAAAGGGATCCTTTATAAGGGTGACTTAGTTACTTGAAGGGCTCCTTTTCAGGATCCCTGTAAACAGTACTATGGGGTTCTAGAATAGGTGGCACTACAGGGTTCTTCTGTATAGGGTCCCCTTCTAAGGGGTACTATAATGTTCTATACTGGTGTCCGGTGTCCCCTTCTTAGGGTCCCTATTTAAGGGGTATTGTAGGATTCTATGATGGGGTCCCCCTACTAAACGTCTCCTTTGAGGGTATTTTAAGAAATCTGTAATCCTATAATTGTTGGGTTTAGGTTTAGGGGTCTTTCTTTACCGCACATGGTCCTTCTTTGGTGTCCTGGGTTCCAAGAGGAAGCCCTTTTATTCGTAGGATGCCGGGTTCCTGGCGAGGCCGACAGTGGGGCCATTAGGGTTGAACCCAAAAGGTAAAAGGTTGAGTCCTGAAGAAAGGGCTTGTGGGTCCTTTCGGGTTTAAGGTCAGCTCATTTATTAATGCTTGTTGGTGGTTTAGGATCTCAAAAGATTGAACGCAGCAATATCATGGGCTTCCTAGGTGTTTTGACGTATTTCATAAGGGTGTTCTAGGCTGCTAGGGTTTATGGCTTGTATTTTGCGATAGTAAGGGGTTCAGGTTGTGCGGGGCCTGGCCTAAGGAATTGGTACGTATCTAAGTGCCAGCAGGTTGTCAGCATCAGTTGGCAAGGCTGAGGCATGTTGTTGAGATTCGAAGGAACCCGTGTAAGCCAAGCCTGTAACCATTACGGCAGCCTAAATGATTAAGGTTTGTGGTGTACAAGAATACTACTCCTTTTCGGGACTGGTGCATGTTGGTATTTGTTCAGGCTCCCAAATAAAGGGTGCCTGAGTTTGCCTGGCCAGGTTCGCAGCAGAGACGCTGGACGGCCCACTCTTCGTTGGTTGCGAGGACGTGATTTGGGAGTTGCAGAAGGCAATAAGGGAACCCTGCGAAGTTACCCTTAGCAATAGGATCGCCATTCTACGAACCTTCTAACAAGGTAACCCAGCTTTTCTGAAACTCCCGTTTCGCGGGGAGTCAGGCCTCAATTACGGACAATGACAATTTGACAATCGGATTGTAAACCAAGCCATACTCCCAAAACTTTAAACCCCTAAACCAAAGAGGATCCTCCGATACAGTTGAAAGGATACAGAGAATATTAGCATTTTACCCTATGCGTCATCGCACAAATCGAGAAGTGTACGAGTCGAAACCCCGGAACCCGTAAAGGTTGAGCTTGTGCCCTAAACCCGATACTCTTGTTGAACCGAACAACCCCTGCCAGAGTGCAAACCTTTGCTTTTCACACTCGAAACCTTTTTGTTTGTGAAAGTTGGGTAGTATAGGGGCCTGAATAATTTTAACAAGGCTTCTTCGACGTGTTCCTTGAGGTTGATTCTGGAATCAAAGCAATTCGCATCCGTCAAACGGGCCAGTGATTCATTGCAACATCTAGAGCCCTTGAGTCTACATCGCTGCAGATCGCCACTGTCAAACCTGAAAGCCAAGAAGGCAGAAACCCCTCGGTGTTAGGGTCTACTTAAAGGATCATGGGACTTAGTAAGTGGGGTTATAAATAAGGTAAGTATACTTATAAGTACTTAGAACCCCAATTAAGGCACTTATACCCCTACTTACTAAGTCCCATGATCCGTCCTTGCTAGGTAGGAGGGAAAAAAGTCCTATAGATCCCTTTAAGGAACCCTATAGATCCCTGTAAGGAACCCTATAGATCCCTTTAAGGAACCCTATAGATCCCTTCAAGGAGCCTTAAACCGGCTACGGTTCAGGGTTGGAAGTTCAGGCGTTCAGGATTTGGGATCCCGTGGCTGCAACAAGGCCTTGGAGTTGGACATTCAGCAGAGCCACGGTTTAGGGTTTAGGATTTAGGGGTTTAATTATATAGGGGTTTCGGGTTTTGGGTTTAGGACTTAGGGATTTAGGGTTTAATTAGGGGTTTCAATCTTAGAGTGGGGGTTCAGGGTTCGGGTTTCAAGGTTCAGAGCTTTCGGTTTAGGATTAAAGGCAGCTGGAACAGTTCAAAGCTTGGGGCTCTGATTTCTGGGAGCATATGGGCTCGAAAGGCCCCAGTAGTAACCGCAGGGACTGGTCAAGATTGGGTTGGTTCTGGCCCAGTCTGAGACTTTGAGACCTAGGAGTTCGCGCCTTTGAAGTTTAGGGTTTAGGGCTTCAAGTTTGAGAACTAAACTTCAGGGTTTAGGGTTTACTCTGGAAGGCTTCGGGGAGTAAGATGGATCAAGGGTTTGGGGCTTAAGATTTTGGGTCTTGCGTATGGGCTGCGGCACGCTGGGGCTTTTTTCTTTTGCGGGGTCCCAGTCCCGGGGTAGTGGCTTCCAACAGAGTCTTTGTGTCCCTATCCCCTATGTCTCTGTGGATCAGGTTGGGTAACATGTCGCCACATGTGTAATTACTGTAATGTCGCAGAGGCTATGCTCCTCACCTGCGCGCCTGACATTGAAGTGTACACTCTGCTGGCAACTTGTTTCCCAGAGGCTCCATATACATATATACATAATATGTATGTCTTTTGTGTCTATTCATCCCCACACAGGCTGAGAGGTCGGCTACGAAAGGTGGCCGCACGGCCAGGGTGGCCTTTAATTAAGTGTTACTCTAGTTGTAAAAATACGCACAGGCATTATGCAACCACATGTATGTATGTATATATATATATATATATATAAATATGTATATATATATATATATATATATGTATATATATATGTAGATATATATATATGTATATATGTATATATGTATATATATATATATATATATATATATATATTTATGTATATGTATATGTATATGTATACATTTGTATATATATATATATATATATATATATATCGGAGGTAGATCATGGGCATACATATACATACACGTGTATATGCATGCATGCATGCATGTATGCACATATACATATACATATACATATATATATATATATATATATATGTTTAGACGTATACATACTCGTGTATGCATATGTGTATGTATATATATATATATATATGTGTGTGTGTGTGGCTCGCTTTCTCCTGATGAAATAAAGGTTAGATTCTTTGGGGGCTGGTACTCCGTTCTGCTTGATCTAGCTGGCGCTGGGATGCTTGGTTGCGCAATGCTCCGATTTGGGCTTACTGAGCAGGTCTCCACGTTACCTGGCGAGTGCTCCCTTTCTAGGTAGTAGTACAGGGGCCTAAGTATCAGTAATAATAGTAATTAATAAGAAGAAGAACCCTTGGGGTTCCCACACACAATTCTTTGCCCCCTAAGCTCGTTTCAAATCCTTAAGGCTGTATAACCCTCTCGCAAGTGCATTTGCATGTGGGAGATGGGCTCCATTGGCCGCAGAGCAACAAGACTGAACTTGCTGGTCCTTCTGTGTTTTGCAGTCGGTGTCGAGTTGAACGTTGAGTTGGACATACCGCCGCCTCTATCAAGCGAGCACAGCATTTATATCGACAAGGACCGAGTGGTGGATTTGGGGAATGGCAAGCAGCTTACAGTTGACGACATAGTAATTGGCATGGAATTCCTCTTCGAGCGACGAGTGCTGTACGACAAGCAGAGATGGAAGGGTATGATCATGGAGCAAAACCCTTTAGATGCTTTTGCGATCCAGCACTTCCTGTATAAAGCGAAGCCAGATGTGTTGATAGAGTTTGGCACGAATACTGGTGGTGCTGCCGTATTCTATGCTGAGCTGATGACTGCTTACAACCCTGCTGCTCATGTCATCACCATCGATCCCTTCGATCGTGTGGCAAGGTCGCACACTGGATATGTTCCAGAGGTGCTCGCCTCTTCTAGCCCGTTGTGGGGAACCGTGGTGCGACCCATCGTTGGCATCCCCACATGGCCCAACATTAGCAGTATCGTTCGCAGGTTGCTGAAGGAGTTCAATGCCAGCAATGTGTTCATAATCGAAGACGGTCGCCATAGAAGACACTCTGTCCTGTCCAACCTGCTTATGTACCATGACGTCGTTAAGCCCTGCGGCTGGATTCTTGTGCAGGATACTCGCTTGGATCGCACATTGCATCGGGCTGGAGACGGGCCGTATGCAGCGGTGAAGGAGTTTTTGACGCTTGCACCATATTATCGAGTTCGCCGCGACTTCGAATACTACCTCTTCACAAACAACCCTATGGGCTGGCTGCAGAAAGTGCTGCCCTATCATGACTGCGGTTCATTTTGAGGCCAACGGCTTGAGATTTCTGGAGGGCGCTGGTATTCGTCGCCATTTGTGCACATGTCAGCATGGATGCCCGACACGCCAACAAGGCGGCGACACGGTAGACCTCTGCCTGTAGCTAGTTGCAGCATCGACACGTACTGTAACAAAGTAACAACGTGAACGCGACGGCAGCCGGAGGTACAGTAACAAAATTGACCGGAGACGGCTTTGGGCTTGGGGTTGCGTCTTGAACTGGTCTCATCTAAGCGAAATTCCATTGTTTGAGCCTTCTGCGTGCAGAGGGTCCTCTGAGTTTCGGGACAGTTATATCTCTACGACTATGTTACGAGAGGTGCCAAAATACAATCAAAACATCAGAGCACCCGAAGAAGCTTCTAGGGTCTAGGTGGCAACATATGGCGAGATCCTGTTTGCGGCCCACCTTCTATGGTCCGGGGTGGACTGATTGCTGATAGTATATCCTTATCGTCCTGGCATAGTTATAAATATAGTTTAGAAGCTGCCCCCACCCTGTAATAGTGACTATAAAGGGTTATATTATGGCCCTACTATATTCCTATTATACCACTATTACAGGGTGGGGGCCCTTTCTAAGTTATAGTGATCAGCGACGAGGACATCTCCAGAGCTGCAAAGCGCTACAAAGAGTTCAGGCCGTCGGGCTTTGCGGGACGCAGCAAAGGAAATTAGGCTTCAGAGTTAATTTGGGCCAACGTAATTAGTAATACGTAGAATAGGGTCGTGTGCAGGGTACTTGTTTCGAATTTTTAAGCAGGTTTTGCTACAGAGGTTTGATATGACTTAGTATATATAGAGCTGCATTACGAACTCAGTCGTGTATTTGCGGCATATTAAATTAATATAATGGGAGAATTATAGAACGGCAAATATGTGCAGCCTTTAATAAGGAATCTACGCCGGCCCCTGATTAACAAACCTCCTTCCCTTATTCTTGCAGTTGCTAGTAATGTTAATTTGAAGGCCCTTGAAGATGTCATGTTTGTTGATAAGGGGTCCGCATTAAACTTTATAAGCTAAAGCAACACCTGCTGGCAGTTTTTTTTGTTTGTTTGAGGTGTTGGGGTGTCTAGTTTGCGGTCCACATACAGTTCGGGTCTACGGTTCGTAAAGTTTGAATGACTACGCCTCAACCACGTTGGCTGCCGTTGGGCCCAAGGGCGATTCCCAGACTTCCTCAAACAGTGTTGTACATGCTGGAGTTTCTGACGGCAAGAGTAAAGAGAATCGAGCAATGCAGCCGCGTAAGGAGCACCTGGAAGGTTCCTCCAACTACTGCTGTCGTGAGCTGTCTCTGAATCCCCACACTATATGGGGGCAAACAGGGGCCGCGGCACACACACTGACGGTTCCGCCAACAAATGGTTGGAAAGGACTGCGATATTGTAAGCCTTCCTTATAGATGGCCATAAATGCTTCTAAGAGCGTTGCAAGACAACTGAATCCCTTATCAGCTTTCTTCTTAAGGCCTTACTTACATTAGATGAGCAGAGCATTGACAATCCATACTAATGTGTTTATACAGATAAATACAGAATTATAAAGACAGAAACAAAGAATCTGGAACTATCGAATGAGTAAATACAGAAGTATCTACCTAAACCGCAAACACACATAAATCAGTACTGCAGATACATATATTCACGAGAGGTGAACCTATCTATATACGCACATACATTCTTGATTAGTATGAAACCCTAAGCTTTCCCAAACCCTAAACGAAACCTCTAAGCCCGAAACCCTAAACTTTCCTAAACCCTAAACCCTTAGACTCTAAGCCCTGCTTCCAACAACAGGCTGGAGCTCAAGAAGGTCTATACCCTTAATATAGCTATTAAATACGCCCATTATATAGCCCATTACTTAGCTTGGGTTAGTAGGGAATGGAAGAATGGGGTACAATGATAACAACTTTTCCTACCATTCTTCCATTCCCTACTAACCAAAGGTAAGAAAACCGTAGAGCCTAAACCCTAAATCCAAAACCCTAAACCTTAAACCCTGAACTCCTAAACCCTATGCCTCGCCTGGATTGTCCGAGTGTGAGCGCCGAAACCCGCCCATTATGGGGTAGTTGTCCCTCCTTTTCCCGTTTGAGGCTGGAGCTCAAAAAGGTCTATACCCTTAATGTAGCTATTATATACCCATTATATAGCCCATTATAGGGTAGGGGTCCCCATCAAGGGTCAAGGGTCCCTCCTTTTCCCTTTGAAACAGGCTGGAGCTCAAGAAGGTCCAGGAGCGCCTCGCGATGTTGGAGAGGCCGCAGATGCTACCCAGAAAGCTTAAGGGTTTAGTTAAAGGGCTCCTTAAAGGGGTCTATGGGGTTCCTTTAAAGGGATCTATAGGGTTTAGGATTTAGGGTCTACTGGGAGACACAAAGGGTCCAAAGTACCTGAATAGTAGCATGTAGGGTTTCTATATTACGAATTACAATTATGATTTGGGGAAGTATCCCCCATAACAGTACCTAGGACCCTTTGGGTCCCTGGAATCTTTGAGTCTGGTACGCCTAAAGGACTCCAAACAAAGACAAACCACTTAAATTAGAACTCTCGGAAACGCACGCCGCCACGGCGTACTATTCTGAAATCTTTAGGGGCGTGTTGTTTTGAGATTTTGGGCTTCAGGGTTTTGGGGTTTGGGGCTTTCGTAGTATGGTTTTTGGGGGCTTAGGGTTTGTAAGGGTTTGGGGGGGTTCAGGGTGGGGGGGTTGTGTTTTCAGAAGTTAGGGCTTATGCGTTTGTTGGAGTGGTTTAGTAACGGTTTTATGGAGTCAGCTAAGGGTGTGGGAATATGTCTCAGGATATTGTATGCTTCCCCACAGGTTCCATAGCGCTCTACAAGGCTCAGTCCCATTACCCACACCCAGAGTAGCCTAGTCAGGATTCATGCGGATGTTTCATACATAACTTGATGGTTTTTTGGAATCCGTTCTGCACTTGAGCGATATAGAACTTTTTGAGGATTTTGGATTTACTGTGTCGAATCAGTAGACAAAGTAAGAACGATCTGAGGTGAACCGTCGGTTGAAAGTGCCTGAGCCCCTGACTCGGTTTACTCTGCAGACATTGTTGTCACATGTTTGGGGAGCTCTCGGTTATCGTTGTGTTCTAGGCGTGAGCTCAAGGTTTGAGGCTTAGGGTTTGGCAGCAAGACTTCTATGATCCAGAGGGGCCGACGCAAACACACACACACACACACACACCCACGCACGCACGCACGCACGCACGCACGCACGCACGCACGCACACACACACACACACACACACACACACACACACACACACACACACACACACACACGCACAGACACTCGTGTTTCTCGTGTTTGGGGCAATAGGTCGGGTCGACGCTGCCCTCTCTCACACACATATATGTACACTATGTACACAATGTTCATCCCTACTGGTAGTAGGAACAAGGGTTCCAACTCCGAGAGCGTTGGGCCCGATCCATTGAGTTTACTATTAGGGTTAAACTTCAGGAGAATTGTTATACTTGAAGCACTATAAGTCTTGAATGATTCTCGACTACCAAGTAGAGTCTATCAGCTGATGTTTGCAGGAACCCACCTGAGCTGCCGCCGACCAGGAAGCGACAGGTGCCTTTTCGAGTACAGAGGTCACAAAGCATGGTTAATTTAGGGTTGGAAGGTTTGGGGTCTATACGGCTTTAGAACGTTAGGACTCTAGATCAAGGCCTAAACAATAAGGGTTGCAAGGGTTTAGGGTATCATCTTCTAGGATGCCCAGTAGTACCCTTATTCCCTTTTTGTAGTCCTAGGTTTCTTATAAGGTTACCCAATACCAAAAAGAGAGGCCTTTTTATTCGTAGGCTACTGGGTATCCTAGTCTTTCCTCTGGCAAAGATCACCCGAAGCCCAAGGCCTGGACATGGTCTCTGAACATGTGGGTGGTTGTCAAAATTATGGTCCCATTTTGGGTACCCTAAATATTAGGTGCCGTATTATAATAAGGACCCAAAAAGGGACCCTAATTTTGACAACCACCCATGTATGAATGACAAGCTTGTGTATGCACACAGTTTCGTGTGTTATACAAACATGTGGGCGGTTGTCAAAATTATGGTCCCCTTCTTGGTCCTTACTATAATATGGCACCTAATATTTAGGGCACCCGTAAAAGGGACCATAAATTTGACAACTACCCATGTATACAAGCACAAGTAGGTTCGACCTTAAACACTAAGCACTCGTCGCTTGGACGTAGCATATCACAGCTTCACCCAGGCCCAGAACGAACCACATGCCTGACCTGGATTTTCCGAGTGTGAGAGCCGAAGCACTCTTCCTACCGCAATCTGCGAAGGTTGCAAGTTCTGTGTTGCAAGGTTTGCGGTCCACATCCGTATCGCCTTAAGTCTGGGGTTGCGGGTTTAGGATTTGTTTCGGGTGTAGGCTTTAGATTGTTTGTGTAGGGTTTTGCGCAACCTCGAAGCTCTCGGGGGCGGGCATCAACTGATGACAGGGAGAGCTGTTGCAACAAGATTGCTCGACACTCTGACAATAAGGCATGACGTTGATGATGTCTTGATATATCCTGATGCTCATGATATTAGTAATTAATGATGGTGTTGGTGACGTTTATGAAGGTCGTGGTGATGATGGTGTGGACCACCACATTAGCATTATGATGTACTAACCTAAAGGGTTGTAAGGACCTATGTGGTGGTGCAGAACGGACTGTCTGACTAGGAGTTATCCGTGTCGTTTAGAAGTAGGTTTTGGGCGCCAAAGGTAGGCTTGAGGAACTTAATACTCATGTCGCGCATATCATGGTATATCGAATACGCATGCATGACGTTCTCTTACTGCGTACCTGCCAGGTTTACAAGAAAAGCACGTCCTTTGCGATTCTTGAGCAAGGCAGGTGGTGTTTTGTCAGATGCCTTGTTCCAGCTGAGTGGATAGTATATGTAAATAATAAAGAACCCTCTGCCAAAGTCAAAGTTTTACGCAATGTACTCAGGGCCTATGGACCGGGCGCTGGTTGTTCTAGCCTACAAAAGCGAGCTAGTTCAGAGCAACCGGTTCGATGTCGAAATGGGCACCTCACCAGCTTCCGTTGTAGTCTCGGCGGGCAAGACCCGTGATCCATAAACCTTGAACCGCCCAAACTCTAAAACTACGTTGTCAAGTCCTGGTCTTGCAAGGCGATGTTGCAAATCGTGTGAAGAAATCTTTGAAAGTATTGCAGAGTGCTGGAAACTCCATAAACGCCTGAAACCAGCAAGGCATGGTACAAGACCCTGCGCGGCTTACTAAGTGGGGAAGTTCCAAAAGTTTATATGCTTATTTATGCATATACATATGTGTATATATATATATATATATAATATATATATATATATATGTATACATATATATATATATATATATGTATACATGTATGTACATGTTGGAAAGGTTTGTAAAAGGTGTTTTTAAGGGATTGTTTCAACTGGGCGAAGGGTTACATAGGGTGTGCGAACGGTGTTTAGATGGAGGCATCTTACCAGCGGGACTCCCATTTCGAGGGTCCCTGAAATTATGTCAAGGATCCAAGAAACTAGGGTGTCAGAACTTTGGAGTTCCGCATTCTGTGAAAGTCGCACGTGAGTGGGCTTGTAAACCCCTAAGTCAACGACTGCTTGCTGCTCGGAACGGTCGGCAAGAGTATTCCCTTGATGCTTGACGCCCGCGTATAAGCACACTGCAATGCAATGTACATCATAGACTGGTTCCAACTCTTCGCAGGTGCTTCCTAATCCTTGAAAACGAGAGCTTAATCTATAATATGGAGGTCCGCCAGTTGCGGCACGTGCAGGTTTAAGGGTTTTTCAAGGCTACATTGCGAGTTTTGGCAGTTGCTGTCCTTTGAGTTTCCTTCCAACATGTCGCGCTGTCTGTTTTCCAGTCATATCGACCGATCGGCAACGTGAAACGATACTCTTGCTTTTATTTAGCAAAGTTCTCCGACAGCATCTGGTTGTTGAGAAAGCCTTGGGGCGCACAGCAACGCATCCTGATCCCTAGTTGTTTACATAAACTGTGTTTGAACTCAACTTGATCACAAGCCTAGGCCTAACCCACAACCCCCCCTCCACACGCCAAGCCCTAAACCGTGAAACACAGATTCAAACAACGAAAAGCCGAAACACGAAGCTGCACGCCGCGACCCAGTCGCAACCCTTTACACTGCCCTACACTCTACACCCAAACCCCTATACTGATTAAATTTACTGTAAATTCATCCTAGACACACCCCCCCCACCTTTTGTAAGTCCTTCATGTCAAAGAACCCGAACCCTAAATCCTGAAACCCTAGACACTACAACTCAAGTGCAGCTACCCTAAGCCCTACAACACCTCGTCTGGATTCGTCCGAGTTGCGAGAGCGTAAACCCCAAAACTTTGCCCTAATCCCTGAAAGCTGCAGATGCCGCCCAGCCGGCGCAAGCCAAAGACACAAAAGAGGTGGGCGCACGTACTTGCGTCCCTGTATTTATTTCCTAGACCCTAAAAATTGGAGGGGGGAGTATCTGGATTTCACAGTTTTGGCTGGTCGGCGCTTTGGGCCTATATAAGACGGCCTAAGTAGTGCGACTTCAACCGTTATTACATTATGCAGTAGTGGCCCTGCTCGGAAGAAGTCTTTAAATCGCTCTTCCTGGCAATCCGCAACCCTCACTGTCACTGGAGAAAGGCTGTCTTGAATAATGTAGGGGCCTTAATAATTAGAATAGGGTTTTGGGGCCCATTATACTATAATTATATTAAGGAACCCCCACCATAATATTGGTAATTATTTAGGCTCCTACATTAAAGCCCTGGAACCTCAAAGTTCACGTAAGCTGAACCGAAACGTGTTTGACGTTAATCCTATAAGAACGTGAAGAAACTCGAAAGTGTTCGTGGTGCGCATCGCTTTGTGCAGCATTTTTTCTGGTCTGCATTTGTGCAAGGTCGAGGCTTTGGCCCTATCCTTGGCTCGCATGCTAAGGCTAGGGTATACGTATAAGCTATAATTATTCCCGAAATGAATGCTTCTCATGCATTCTTGTTTGAACGGATTTGGTCCCCTAGGCCTAGGCCTCCCAACCCCAACCATAAACTGCAGGTTTAATGTCGTTCTGAACCCCTAATGGTTATGAAGACATACTGTAAGACTTCAACGACAGGCAGGCTCGACAATTTTCAGTTTTGATATGAAACAGATCTGTTAAGATGCCAGTGCAGCGAAAGCTCATTGGTACATGCTTTATTTAGGATCTGCGGCATGAGGTTGATTTCGGCAAAAGTTGCCACATCTTCCAGGTGTGTTTGCTTGGCTAGCGGTTCGAAGTTTGTAGTCAAGACGAGTGTGATGCGCCGCCACCACCACCACCACCACCGCCACCACCACCACCACCACCACCGGTATCTACCTGCAGCATTACGGCCACAGTAATCGATCAGCTTGTGCTGCCAGGCCACAGCTACCGCGACGCCAGCCACAGCATCTGCTGCGGCGCCATCCACAGCGTCTGCACCTGCACCGGCCGCACCTGAAGCCGAGGCTTTTCCCGAGGCAGCGCGGTTCGGATCTGTGTCATAAGGCCTTAGAGCGTTTTATGCGCAGGCTTCAACTTGTTAGAAGGGTGATAAGCTAAGGGTCTTGTAAGGGCTCGCATTTTTGTTGGAGAGGGCACAGGGCATGCAGGGTTCACGGCTTCGGTTCGTTTAAGTGATCGGAAAGTGAGGCTTGCACGCAGTACGACAGGCATGTAGTAGCAGAGCAAGTCGCCTTAAACTTCCTGTGCCGGGGCGCCATAAGCCCGACATTTTTTTCAAAGGCTAAACCTTTGCATCAGTAGTATTGAGTTTTGAGCCACAGAAGCTCTCGCGCAGCCGTCCACATGTCTCTCAAATCCTGAACCCGAAGCCAACAACTACGGAAACTGGCCTGGTGGAGCCCGAGAACTCAGAGCAGATCTACAGAGAAGGCGTGGAGACGTCCGTAGAAGACCCTGTCACATCAGTAACAGGACCCCCAGCCCTACACCCTATCCTAAGACTGGTAATTGAGTGCGCAGTGTTGCGACTTCGGCTTGCATACAGTAAGCCCCAAAAAGTTGGAAACCTGATTAAGGACAATTAGTGCTGGGATTCCTTTTGCATTACTCTTCAGGATTGAGGCTATTGGGTTTCCAACTTTTGGGCTGCTACTGTAACTTTCAATCTCCCCTCAGGATCAACACCGAAGTGTTTAGCTTCGCCTTGTGAACCGCAGCAATAAGTTTCTAGAGCTGTAACCCCCACGTTGGTCCTACATGTCCATATAGAGGCCTGACTGATTAGTAACACTGCTCTAAGGGGTTTCTTATTATTTATAGCTATAGTATGCTAGAGTAGAATATGTCACACAACATTACCCTACGGGATGAATTAAGGCCCTATGTTACACCTTCGGCACGAACATGGGCAGGTCGATTTCAGCTCAGCTGCCGCCGTAGCTGCTTTCGAGGTACCCAAAGGGTCTTAAGTACTTATATGGGGGACGATTACCCCATGCATTTCCGAGCATAGAGACCTCACTTTCTATTGCCCTAGGGCATACCTAAATCCCAAGGGCTCCAGTTACCTAACTAGTAGGTTACTAATGATATATTACACACCCAGTAACCTACTGGAGCCTTGGGGTTATTCAGGTACTTAGGACCCCCTGGGCTAGCGAGACTCAGGTTTTCGGGAGTACGGCGCAACGCACTTACTTGACGGGGCGAAGCCATGAGCAGCAATATCACATTCCTACTTTCTTGTTCCGAGAGAACTTTGAGATATACAGTAAGATGCCTTTTTCGGGTGATTGAGACACCTGCGTTATACTGCTGAGGAGTATTGGGCTCAAGCGGAACCTTTGGGCTGGTCGCGAACACTATCAGTCATTGGGCATATAGTCAGTATAGGTGCACTTAGCTCTAGTGTTTACAGCAAGTTTCAGCATCCTGAGTGCTGAACCACCTAGAGCGATTCCTAAACAGCTCGATCCTAGACCATCTATCAATTGCCAAAAAAGGCTTGGTCGGGACTGAAAGTCAGTGATTAGGGCAGCACTTTATGATTCAGATTGGGGCCAGTGCTTCTGGGGTTCGCATGCGCTGCCAGTCCAGGCGCCTATGTTCATATGGTATTACCGGATATACCTTGTTTTTCCAGCTTACATATTCATTCTTGCTGCCACTGTTATGGCAGAAGCACCATCAACAGGATGTCGAGGACCTCAAGCAACGGTTGACAAGCGCGGAGTCCAGGCTGCGCTTGCCGAATGGAGTGACCCTCTCCATTGCCCAGAGGCTAAATGTGTCACCGGTAATCCCAAAGGGTCCAAGTATCATTATGGTATATACTTAGACCCCCAAAATACCCTATAAGTATATACCAGAATGATACTTGGACCCTTTGGGAATGAGGAGGGCCGCTGCGCTCCCCGCATCCTTGTCTCTTGGGCACACTGCGCCCAGCTCCACACGAGTACGAAGCCGAGACAGGCAATACTACGGTCCAGGGCCTAGAGTAGGCCATTATTCCCCTTTTTGTAGGGTTCAGGTTCCCTTATAAGCCCCTTTAAACCAAAAAGGGGCATCCTTTTTATTCCTAGGTTACTATTATAGGTTTAGCTTAGGGCCTAGACCAGATCCAGATGCAAAAGGGTTTAGACCCTACCTCTACCCCAAATAACCTACCTGTGTAAGGACTTTATCAGGAAACCATAATAACCATCCCAAACAAGCTAGGTTCCGTAGGGCCCAGGTAAACCCTTAACCCCCTAAACTCTGAAGACCACCGCGCGATCTGCAGCATTGAGAGAGCGATCCTTCACTTGGCGGAGAGCAGGGGGCCAGCACACTAGCATTCCTTCTGGCCGAAATGTACCCAACAAGGGCCTAACTTAGTATAAGGGCATATACCATGGGGACCTACTTTTCAGCTCGTTTTTAGGGAAGTTGGTATACAACGGTCTGTAGCTGCAAGCCCTGTGATGGTACGCTATCCCTTGCTGCCATTACCCCCCAAGTGACCGAGGAAGATGGAGCAACCGTATACAGGGTTTGCGGGTTCCAGGGTGTCGGGTCTAAGACTATACCTAAGGGTCCAAGTACCTAATAATCATATACTCTAGTAAATATTGAGCTAAATAACTACTATCCTAAACCCAAGTACCTAGTTATTGGGTCCTTTGGACCCTTAGGGTAACGCTGGCAGGGGCATAGAGTGGGGAGTGCTGCTATAGCTAGGAATATAAGACTCCATCCACCTTTTCGAGATGCCTCCAACCGGTCCTGAGTAGCTACATAGTAGAATATGGGGTTTCTATATGAGGAATTACGGTTATGATTGGTGGAAGTATCCCCCAAAGCAGTACATCTACTTGGAGGTTCACGTGGGGTTTTAAGTCCCCTATTATGGGCTATAATTATGGATACCCGACTTAGAACCCCACTTATAGCTACCCTGGATCCTCCAAGTAGGGCCCTCCGGGAGGTAATTAATTTTGCAAGGAACCCTAAAGGAACCTAAACCCTAACCCTATCCCCCATAAGAGTACCAGTAGCTAGGGCCCTAAACCCTAAACCGGAGGTGACTCCACCCCCGCCGCCCGTTCCGGCTCCGTCTGAGCCTTCTCAGCCGGCGCCTTCGCAGCCAAGGAAGCCGCCTTCTGAAAAGGCCGAGGCAGGCGCCGTTTTGGGGTTTAGGGCTTTGGGTTTCAGGGGTTTAGCGGGTTTAGGGGTACCAGAACTTCTGTTGGTAATGTAGGGACCTGATTAAGAAACCCGGGCCCGATAGCACCAGGGCTCGTCTTAAGAACCCAAAAAATGGCGCAAGGTTTCTTAATCAGATTCCTACATTAGTCGGATTGCATGTTCGAAACGAGCCCATGGTGCTGATGTAAGGGATTTAATGAGGAACTAGTCAATCTTGTTTTCCGAGCTTTTGGGGAACCTCCGGGACAGGGCTCTCTGAAGCTAGACTCCAAAGACTGCTCGAAGACGTATGAGCGACAAGTACCACAGTTTGGCAAAGCGACGAGCTGAGGTCAACCTTCGCAGTCTCTCTCGCCCCTCCGTTCTGGAAGTGCTCAATCCAAAGACCTCACAGATCTTGTTGTATAGCCTTATTGAGCGACAAACCCCCCAAACCCTAAACCAGACCCTGAAACATAAAACCTAATCCTGATATGTATTTATATACACACATACAGGTATGTAGATAGATACATAGATGGATAGATAGCCCGGTGGTGAATACAGCGAACCACGCATTAGACCTGGACAAAGTCCAGTCCTTTTAAAGCTCCTCAACGACCCCTTACACAGCCCGCCTAAAGCCCCAAATGATGAGGCCCCTGAAGCTGTATGTATGACCATTGAAAGTCGGTTTTGAATCCCGCTCAAACCGCAAGCCCCTGTCATAAAACCGTATGTAAGCTCACAGGACCTGCCGATAGCTACTGCCGCCAAGCCCCAGTCGCACGATTGAAAGCCCTTGTAAGTACCCTCTTTAGGGCCCCCCCCCCCCCCCCCCCCCACGGCACCGACTGCAAAACCGGTTTGGGACCTTGCGATAACACCCCTAAGCCCTCTATATAAATTCAAGAACACCCTAACTGGCCCGACCCTTTGGAGCCCTATAGACACCATAAGTTTCGTATAGTTCTCTAAAATGGGGTCACTTTTCGGATCGATCTTTTTTCTTTCGATAAGAGTGCAGTACTTCAAATGGCACCTAAAACGGATAGAGAACTACCCATATTTAGCCCTGTCTCGGAATGAGCATAAGAAGTGCCCATAAAGCCTTGCAGCAACCCGAAGCAAAACTGTTGAAGCCCGTGTTAAATACTTACAAGATACCCGCAAGACAGACAAAGACTAGCAAAGCTTCGAAAGCCAGAAACCCTTTTCCTGTAAACCTTCAACCCCCTAAGTCCTAAGAGCCAAAACAACAACGCCTACAGTGCTTATCTTTATAATCTATGTTAGACACCCTACAACGAAGGTCCCTAATTCTTCCAAAAGATCTTAAAGCTTTAACCCCCGAAAGCACAGAAAGAAAGTAATACCCCATGCCCCATGAAGAGACACGACCACGACATTCTTGGTGTAACCTTCGTTGCTTATGTAAAGGATCCCTTCAAGGATCCTTATATAAGTCGAACCCTATCCCTGAACCCTAAACCCTTAAAGGAACTTTAAATCCTAAACCCTATACTCTCAAAGGAACTCTAAACCCCACACCCTGAGAGGAACCCTAAACCCCAAACCCTCAAAGGAACCCCCAATCCCAAACCCTCAACGGAACCCAAAACCCAAAACTCTTAAAGGAACCCTAAACCCCGGCCAAAACCTATATAAACCTGTGGACGAACCCCGGAGAAATAGGGAAAAACACCTATATAAACCTGTGGACGAACCCCGGAGGAACCATGGAGCCAACAAAACGACCCAGAGAGCCCAATACCCCTAAATTCAGGAATATGGCTTATATTATAAGAGGCTTCATATTATGATTTAAGCCATATTCCTTAATTAAGGGGTATCGGAGCCCTAAACCCTAAACCCTATAGATCCCTTATAGATCCCTTAAAGGAACCCTAGGTATCCCTTAATTAAGGGGTATTGGGCTCTCTGGGAAAAACGACTGGAGCAGGTCGCCTCCTCTGCGCCTGAGCCATCTGAGGCCGAGGCGAAGGCTTCTCTCGCAAAGGCGCCAGTCTTTTTTCCAGGATGCCTTCTTGGAGGCCCTTTTGACTTAGTAAGTAGGGTTAGTAAGGTGGGTTATGGGGATTATAATAGGGTTTCTAGGGGATACTAAGTAGACTTACTAAGTCAACAGGGCCTCCAAGTTCGGTTTAGGGTTCAGGATTCTTAGGGTCCAGGTAACCCCTAGGGAGTTTTCGATTGCTTTAGAGGACCTATCGAATCCTAAGAGCCTGGTCAGAGAGGTTTATAGTAGAAGCCAGAAAGTTGGAACATCAATATCCCCATGCCCCTAAGGTAAAGTATAAGGGATCCTAGCACGAATCCTCTTAGGTCCATGTTCCAACTTTCTGGCTTCTACTGTAGGGTTCAGGATTCTTTAAAAAACTTGGGTTTAGGCCGGATTCTTTTAAGAGATCCTATAAGGGGTCTGTAGGAAGAGGGTTGAGGTACTGTACCCCACAAACACCAAAAGATTTGGCGTGGTTTGGCAGATTTGTTTTGGGTTGAGCGGTTTAGACACTTTGACGTTCGAGGATTCAGAAAGATCGTGAGGCGTAAGGTTTTGAATTTTGGGTTGGGGCCTATGGAACCTTCCTTAAAGTAGGATTAGAGCTGATCGCTTCCGTAAGACCCACATGCCCATTTCTCCTGAAGCGCTGCTCTAGGGTACAGCACAACAACTTCCCTAGACCTATCAGTCGGGAAACGGTCTCGGCCCAAGGCGCAGCCGACGGCCACAGCTCCGCCGCCGGTTGTGCCTCATCGCAACTTGCGGGGGTGCGTGAATTCAGTGGGCCTTGACTCGACTTGGGCCTTAGGTTCGTTTGAGCTCCGACTGTGGTCGGCGTGAGTTCTGGGGTTTAGGGTTTGGGGTTGAGCGGGGGATGACGGGTCAGGGGTTTAGGGGTGAGGCGTTTAGAGTGTAGGGGTTTGGGGGTTATGTCGGTTTACGAAGTGCAATGTAAGTGGATGACTTGGGGGCTGGATAGGGGACTGTGTACCGTTTACATGTTTACGTTTGTATGTTACCGGACCTACTACAGTTCATTATCGTTTCAGCGATTGGGGTTTAGGGGCTATGGCTTTAGGGTTAAGAGGTTAGGGTTAAACGGGTGAACCTTGTCTGGGCCAGGGCACTCAGCACTCAAAGAGCAGAGTCAAAACAGAGAATGCAACACAAAAGAATGTCACACCGCCATGCTTTGCAAATACATGGCCCGAAGTAGCCCGGCAGCCTTTAAACGAGTCCATACAGCCCTAAGGTATACACACTGTCTACACGGCTTAGGATTTCTGGTTTAGAGAATTGCGAAGCGAATCCCTAACTGGGTACCCTAAATATTAGGTGCCGTACGAAAAAGGGACCCGAAAAGGGACCACTCTTGCAAGCAACTGAGGCCCCCGATGTGAAAAAGGCGCCCAACGAGGCAGCGGCTCGGTGGTTCTAGGGCCCCGGCATCATCAGTGCAGTACCTGGATCCCCAAAAGTATGCAGAATAGCCTTTTATAGGCTTTGGGCCATTATTTTGCCTACTTTTGGGGGGTCTGGGTAAACCTGAAGTCGTCAGTGCAGTAAACCTTGACTTGAATCTTTGTCATAGTTTGGGTAACCTTTTACATTTTTTATGGCTACTTAAACCCAATAAGGAATAAAAACGTACTTTATTTTAATCCTATCCCAGCTATGAACTAGGAATCGTCTTGCACCCCTGCAAGTAGTTTAGACCGTCAGACACACCCCCAACCTTCCCAGCTTAAAGCCCTAAGCCCCTAAGCCCAGCAGGCCCAACACACCGTCAACACTATCAGCCCTAAATCCCTCTGCATTTCTGCAGCTCGCTGCTGTTGCTCACTGCTTGAGCCATCGTCGCATGTCTTGCGAGCTGCTTTGTGGCCGATTGCGAATCGCGCGACTTCCTCTGGCTTGCCCGACCTGCGAGAGCGCAAACCCCCTGAACCCACAAACCCTTATATATGCCTAAACCTTCGAAGCCCGCATTCACTACTACGGCGTCGGAGTGACTACAGTAGCGCCAGTATATCGCGTGTAGTCCCACTACAATCATAGCATAGAACACCCCAACACCCAAGTCCAATGCCTAAGGCCCCTATATCACACCTTCCAACATCCCTTCACTAAGGAGTGTCGGATCCCTAATATGATTTAAAGTCTATTCCTGAGCTCAGGAAGGTTGGAACCCTAAGGGTCCAAAGGACCCAATAATTAGGTACCTGGGTTTAGGATAGTAGTTATGTAGCTCAATATTTAAGAGAGTATATGATTGTTAGGTACTTGGACCCTAAAAGGAAGGTCTGGGTGGATCAGACCTGGGAGCCTGGGTTGGGGCTCGGAGCCACGGTTTAGGGTTTGGGGCTCAAGGTTTATAGAGTTTAGGGCTTAGGGTTTAAGGTTTATAGAGTTTAGGGCTTAGGGTTTAGGGGTTAGGGTTTAAGGTGAATAGAGTTTAGGGCTTAGGGTTTAAGGTTTAGTTGGATCCTCTCGAGTCTGTTGGCTTGTCTGGAGCATCTCTTCCGGGGTTATGATAAGGCCCGACAGTATTTTTAAGAGCTCCCTGAGATGATGTTTAGCATCCTCAAAGTG
Source organism: Symbiodinium sp. CCMP2592 (assembly GCA_905221615.1). Taxonomy (NCBI): domain Eukaryota; class Dinophyceae; order Suessiales; family Symbiodiniaceae; genus Symbiodinium; species Symbiodinium sp. CCMP2592. The sequence continues at coordinate 427,764 of CAJNDT010005001.1, read as the reverse complement.
AGTGAGTGTCGACCAGCCCTTACGGTGCGGCCTACCTCCCACGTCCCTCTCAACATCTCAGGGGTGATGCTAAGATACACGTTTCAAACCCAAGAACCGGAGAGGCATAGTCCTTGATCAGGGATAAAGCAGGCAGGAGGCCAAGCCAGACGTTACCAACCGATTATGCTCATGCTTGTATGCGCCAAAGAACACACCAAGTAACCGGCAGCAGACGCAAAGAGTTGCAAGGGGCGAACTGTGCGGCCAGTGCCGAGGGAGCGAGGCTCCATGCACAGAGGGCACACACAAGGCGACCCAAAGGCGTGCGCCATGCGCCGAGGGAACACCGTTCCAGCACCGAGGGCGAGCACGCCACCAATCAGGTACAGTAAATAAACATACACACTGCCGTGGCAATGAACAGCACAGAGGCGCAGCCCTGGAACAAAGCCCATAGCAAAGGCAGATGTCAATGCCTATGATGAGCGTGGAATACCTCACATACGCACTGGATGTTCTCTGGCCCATGATGGGTGGAGACGTCGGCATCGTCGGATCAGTTGCCACAACAGCTAAGCCAGAATACCAGAGGGCACTGTCGCCCTAGCACAAGGGAGGGTGGGAAAGGGCGTGCTCATCGGGCAAGAGCCCTCAGTGCCGCCGCCCGGGGTCCACACCTTTCCACAAGAAACCCCCGCCCCAAAAAGAGTGCTAGGCCCGGGGGATAGCATCCTCAAAAATTCTGATAAATTGTACAAGCCAGTGCCTGCGCATGGGCGGGGGTGTGCCTTAACCCTTGCTGCTATCACTGGGTCTCAGTACATGAGGGATTCTAGCCCCGTCGGATCTAGATTAGTTTAAGTTCCCTGGTTGTAAGGCTGAAATAGTAACATGGAGAACGGAGAGCTTTGCTGGGTTAAGGGTTTTGGGAGATACGGTTTCTTTGACACGGGCAGGATACGCTGGCAGAGGTCAATCTCAACGAGGTTTGTTCCACACAGCATTAGCTAACCCTAAACCCCAGCTCCCAAAGCCTAAACTTTTAAACCCTAAACCCGAAAAAGTCCGCCACCATAGATTGAAAGAAGACCTAAACCCTCGACCCTAAATACTGCACCAGTCTCTGGACCCGGAGTGTGCGACACACCGCACATCAGGACTATCAGTCCACTTACAACTTACAAGTGTCTAACTCAAACCTTGAACGCTATGAACCCTATTAACCCCAAACCCCAAACCCCGAAGTCTTAAACCCTAAACCCTGAACTGCTAAACCCCTAAAACCCTAAACCCTAAACCCCTAAACCCTAAACCCCTAAATCCTAAACCCTAAACCCTAAAAACCCTAAACCGAACCCTAAACCCTTAAGAAAGACCCCTAAACTCTCCAGCTATTATGGGAGACCGGCTGCGGCACGTTCCTGGGGCGCCTCTCGACGCGCTGTTGCGGCGCAAGCTGAGGCGCCGGGTGGGTGTTCCAACATGTCCTGTTAAGAAGTTTCTTGATTTTGGTAGGATTCAACATGTGAGTGTTGCGCCTGGAGAATTGTTGAATAAGGTAATGTAGGAACCTGATTAGCGAACCTTGTGCCTTTATTAGGGTTCCTTATATGACTCTTACTACTTTGGGATTATAGGCCCAGGGTTTCTTAATCAGGTTCCTACATTGTATTGAATGAAGTTGGTTCACGATTTCGGCACAGCATTTCTCAGAGCTTCGAGCATGGTGGCCCACTGCCGGCTTGGTCGGTTCGGGATTCTGATGATATCCAGAATCCAGACGAAGTACTATGGGGGCCTAAATAATTGCCAATACTACTGCGGGGTTCCTGCTTATGACTATAGTATAATGGGCCCCAAAACCCTATTCTAAATATTGACCCCCCCCCTATATTATTCGGGACGATTCGGTTCAATCGGTATAGCCATTCACCCAGCGACGGCCTAGACATTTGCCCTCTGCGAGGCCTCCCTGCAGCCTCTAAAACACAAACCCGAGGCCCTGGGCTGTGCCACCCAAGCCAGTCGAAATTCTTACAAACGACAGCGGTGGAAGTAAGAGCAACCTGATCATGGTATACATGCCATGTGCGCATCGGATGAGGCGGCTGCTCTGCGCTACTATCCGGTTTAGGGTGTAGGGTTTTAGGATTTAGGGTTTAGGGTTGCTGCTCCCACAACAACCACAGGTATCTGTTCCGCCGATGCTGCGCTTGGCCGTGCGATCGTTCCTTGCCCGTCCGCATGACGCCAATCAGGGTCTGGTTGTCATCGTAGCAGGCTTGCTTCCACCAGTTTGCAGCTGGAGAGTGATAACAGGCACCCCCTGACGCGTCGTAGAAAAATCGGCTGCAGTTACTGCTACTGCTGCTCAACTGCTGCTGTTACTGCTGCTGCTGTTGCTGCTGCTGCTGCTGCTGCTGCTACCACGACAACTGCTACTGCTACTGCTACTGCTACTGCTGCTGCATGAGTCACAGCCCTATACCACGGATATCTACCCCTGTTACGGCTGCGTGATATGGTGCAGCTTATATGCCTACATACACTTTGGGGGCAAAAGGTTCCTTAGCATAAATTACCGCGGAACCCGCAAGATCCCTCACCTGCCTGAAACCTCCGCCGCTGCCTACTTGGAGGGCCATGGGACTTAGTTCCAAATCGGGCAGCAATAATTTGGCACTTATAACCCAGATTGAGGTACGTATGAGCTTAAGTGCTAAGTCCCATGATCCTCCCAGGAGCGCTCAACCATGGACCATATGAGTAGTTGTCAAAAATTGGGGTCCCCTTTTTGGGGTACTGTACCTTAAATATTAGGGTGCCTGTATTCGACCCAAAAATGGACCATAACTTTGACAACCACCCATAGAGGAGTTTCCGAAATTCCGAAAATAGGGGATCCTAATATAGCACCCTAAATACATAGTAGAATCCTAATTATGAGGACCCCAGAATCAGGTACCCTTAATTTTCGGAAACTCCCATACATAACTGCTCCCCCCCTTCAGGCGGCCTTTTTCTGCAGCCGGAATTCAATCAAACTACGTCCTGCTGAGGGGCTTCGGTCAAAAAAGCACATGATGTAGGGCCGGAGGGATCCCTAGGAGTACAGAAATAACAGAGTCTAGTAAGAGTTCTATGAGATCCGTTGTGCCGTGGTGCGCTCACTCTTTGCTTGCGTTTCAGCATTCGCGGGCCCCTCTGCCAGTGCAGCTGCAGTTAGCCTTAACCCTAAGGGTCCAAGCATATGATAAGCATATACTCTCTTAAATATGGAGCTACATAACTACTATCCTAAACCCAAGTACCTAATTAAAGGGTCCTTTGGACCCTTAGGGTAAGAGCATTGTAGCGAGGACGACTGCTGGACTAATGGCTTGGCACGGTTTTTTGGAGTCAGAGGCGTTTGGCTTGGGTATTGGATGTGCAGTTGGTGCTGTTGTCAGCGCAGCGGTAGCCGTCCTCATGTTATCTGTTTCCGACAAGTTGCGGCAGCGGCGCGAGAGAAACACAGCGGGCAGTCCCCAAGACCCTGAGCCAAACACTGAAGCAGTAAGATGTGCGGAAACCTGTCACTATGGAGGCTACTACTCTAAGTGCTCCTTCGTATGATTATAGTATAAGGGGCCCCAAAACCCTATTCTGCTTATTGAGGCCCCCATATTACATCCTTTTAAGCGCCCTTATAGTGGCCCTTATAGCCCCCTTTGAAGAATCCCATTCTAATTACTAAGGCCCCTATATTAAGATAAGCGGGAACCTGTCATCGCTCCTTTCGCCTTTCAGCTTCACCACTCAGAGACTCAAAGCTCCACCGCCTTTACAGATGTCACTGCTTCGTAGTACCCTAAGGCTCCATGTACCCAGAAAGTACATACTAGGGACCCCCTTAAGGCTTAAGTATCTGTTGTAAGTTATACGGGGCTCTAGACTCTAGACCCCCAAACTCTAGAACCCAAACTCCCTAGTATAGGGGCCAAAATCATTGCCTATGCTTTCGATGGAGCCCCCTCCCTGTAATAGTTCAATTCTAGGGTTAACATTAAACACAGCCAAAAAAGTAGCACCCTAAACCCTAAACCCTAAACGCCCTAAACGATGGAATCTGGGCCCCAGGAGCCACCCATCAAACTCATGGCCGAGCCACTTTTTCCTCCTGGCCCTGTACCCTGAAGCGTCGGTTGAGGCTGCGGTCTAACCCATGTCTAACCGTGTCCGCGCTGTCTGAAGAAGAAGCCAAACACAAGCCACTAATCCCCAAATCCCCACCCCTCAGGATGGCAAGGCAGAGAGGCTTAGCTTTGGTTAGTAGGGAATAGAGGAATGGGGTACAATTATACCTACTATTACTACCCTTCTTCCATTCCCTACTGACCAAAGGTGAGAGAGAGAGAGAGAGAGAGAGAATATCTCGCCAACCCTCGAAACCCAAAACGTGAACCCTAAACCCCAAACCCTAAACCCTCGAAACTAAGGTCAAGGCCCAGATCGTCCCATACAACCTGTCTTTGCATGATCGCCGGCTGGCCATCTGGGTCCGGCGCACAGCAGTTTCGGGTTTATAAGGTTCAGAAGCTACCTGTAGCCGAACAACAACCCTTTTAAGGCTTTCTTTTTATGGTTTCGAGATACTAGTTCCGTGAGGGGCCACATGTACGGACTTCTCCAACCTGGGTGTTATAGGGTGTTACATGTTCAGCTTTCGCTTACAAGGCTTGTATGTGAGGATGTCTTGCGATTGGAGGGGGGGTCTTGTAGAAAACATTGTCATACTTCGGGTTCGTATGGAGGGGTCATGGCTGAAATGGCCACATGTGCCCGGAGAGACATAAGAGGTTATACTGGTTCTTGTTAAGGACTTCATTTAAGTTACAACAATACGGAAACCACTATATTTACGATAGATCCCTATTATGGTAACTTGAGTTAATTGTCCTTAACAAGAACCCAGTATAGGGATCAGGGTTCCGGCACTATAGGGGCAACCCTATTATCAAAACGAGATGCTCTACAGTGACCCAACTAAGCGCGGAGGACGAAACCCTAGAACCCTGAACCCAAAACCGAGCCTAAGCACTCAACCTAACATCATCATCGCCGATCGTAGAAGTAGAAGTCAGGGCGGTCTCTTTCACTGAGCTACCGCCAAACCTGTACTCTTGGTGGATCCCAAACCCTCAATCGCAACCCTTACATCCTCACAAACAGGACCTTAACACGACATCCCAAGCCACAAACCAACTGTTTACCCCGCTACCTGAAATCCCGACTGCTGAACCCATGCCGATTCCACCCGAGGTAATTTCTGACGTGTACGGCTATGTCGTACTTCCCAAGCACTGCCCAGATGCTCACGATATTTCTCACGACATTCCTGAGAAGCTGCATTCACTCACTCAAAGCCACCATACGGGCTCATGCAACACCAAACCACAGTCCATCCGCCTACAACAATACAAATCCTGAAGACCACACACAAAAGGCATCCCAACTCAGGGAAAATGCAAAAGGCACCAGCACGCGTGTAAGAATGTACCCTAGAGAGTTCGCCCTACTTGAGGTTGAGGCTGGCAGCTTGCAGCCAACGGATCCACGAGTGGAGCTCGCGACACGGGACCGGTCACATGAAGGGGTTTGAGGTTCGGGATTTCTTATCTTGGGGCTTGGGGCCTAGGGTTCATGTTTAGATTTGTTTTACATGTGGTTGGCATTCGCTGTTTGGGGGCCGCAATTACGGGTTTAGGGCGCAACAGTGTTTAGCCTCGAATTTAGCTTTAAGGGCAATTTTGGATCGTTGTCCATGCTTCCATACCGAACCGTTCATGTCGTTGGGCTTTTGTTTCGGTCAGTGTCAGATGCAAGGCCAACCATGATTGATTTCTCTTGGAGAACAAGGTTTTTGGATTTCGGTTTCAGGCTATGGGGGGTTGTTATGGCATGTGTGGGATTAGGTATTAAGTTCCAGTGCCTAGGGGCACTCTAGGTGCCTGGATTTTTTAAGTGGCTCTGCTGCATGCATGCAGTATGTTAAAGGCTGTGCTTCGCACTTCGGTAACTATTCCACAGAACCCGAACCCCAGCATCTAATACCGGAATCCTAAAACCATAGTTTCCTTAAGAATCATATTTTGTTTTTGTTCATATAAAGCCCAAGAGAATACTAATCATTCTTATTTTAATTTTGGTTCTAAGGGGGTTGTAGTAAAACCCTCCCCAAACCTGAAGCCGCCACTTTGAAATGCAAATCCACCATCACTCCCAAATGCTCACACTCCATCGCGCAGGTTCGGTTTTCTACTGTAGGGGCCCCTTTACTATAGATACCCCCAAACCCTGTTCTCATTGTTAAGGCCCTACGTTCCAGTGTCACGACACTGGACATGTTCTTTCGATTCCTGTCGCTGTGGCTTCCAGCGGAGACCTTTTGTTTAGCATGTCCCCTACTTGGAGGGTCGGGGGACTTAGTAAGTAGGTAGTAAGTAGACTTATAAGCACCCTAAAAGGGACCCTAATTGGGGTTATGGTACTTATAAGTCCCTAAAATAACCAGTTACTAAGTCCCCCGACTCTCCAAGTAGAACCCTAAAGCCTCAGCGTCGCCCTGGAGCCCCATAGGGTTTAGGGTCTATAGGGCTTTAGGGTTTCACAGTCGGCGCCTCGGTTCCTGGCATATGCATAGTCCAGGTGTAAAATGGTGGTTTAGGGTTTAGGGTTTTAGATCGAACATCCATTACTTGTCTTATGATGAGTATTCCTAGTAGTATTACTGTCACTAGCAACACTGTTATCTTTGCTATGGCTGTTGGTTTAGGGTTTAGGGTTAAGGTTCTGCGACACAGCCGCCAAATCATCGGTTGCGGCAGCCGCAACTTAGGACAGACACTTCGCACACTAGGGATGCTCACTTCGAGCCATGCAGCACGATGGCTTCCCAGGGATTTTGTGGAGGCATCCCAGATCGGCGGTGCTTGGACACTCATCGCGTATGGCATCATGCTGATAGTTTTCCTGTTCGAGCTGGCATCCTTCATGAGCCCGGGGTACACCACCATGATGGCCCTGGACAAGGCAGGTAGCGATTTGCTGCAGATCAACTTCGACGTAGATGTGCATGACATGGAGTCTTTGTCATAGTCGGGTAACATTTTACATTTTTATGGGTACTTAAACCCAATAAGGAATAAAAGTGTACATTTTTCATCCTATCCCAACAATGAACTAGGAGTGTCGGAACCTGCAAGTCGTTGCTTATGCACAAAACGGCAAAGAAAAGCTTGACGTGCTCGGAGAAGATTTCTGGCTGCGATCCATTGATGCTTCGGGAAAAGCTTATGGACCTGCAATGAGGCCCCAAGAGTTTCAATGGCAAGAACCAGAAGAAGATGACCATGATAAAGTCATGCAGAAAGTGCGGCAGGAGGATGGCGCGGAGGAGATCGATTCTGATTGGTCTTCCTCGCACGATGGCTTTAATCACAAGAGCTTCGAGCATGTCATTCAAGGTCATGATTTCACTTTCATCAACTTCTTTGCTGGATGGTGCAGTCATTGCCAGAAGTTCGCCCCGGAGTGGGATCGAATTGCCGAGAAGGTCCACGGCAAAGGTGATGCTCCAAGCATGAAGTTTGCCGACAAGGACGGCGTCGAGCGTCCCATTCGGCTGATCAAGCTGAACTGCGTGGACTTCAAGGAGACCTGTGCGGAAAAAGGCATCGATGCCTACCCCACATTGCGGCTCTATAAGGCCGACGGGTCCTTTTCAGTCTACGACGGCCGACGCGGGGAGGCCGAGATCGTTCGATGGCTGGAGAAGATGGCGAAGATGAGAAGCTATGGCTGGGCGAAGCAGCATGAGACCTTCGAGCGTGGTTGCAATGCCCGTGGCCGGCTGCAGGTGCCGCGTGTGCCTGGGCACTTGGAGCTCATGGCCGGGGGTGGCGATCAAGCGCTGAACCCTAGGATGACCAACGTCAGTCACACCATCAAGCACTTGTCCTTCTCGGATTCACAAGATGACACGTACAGCCGCAAGACGCCGCTTCTGGCAGCGCGCCTGCTCCAGCAGGACTGGAAACACTTCCCTGGCGAGGTCACCCGAAACTTGGCGCCGTTGGATGGCCGGAAGTTCGTGACCAGCGGCTTTCACCAAGCTTACATCCATGACCTGAAGGTGGTGAGCACCGTCGCGGGCAAGGTGACGACCTACCAGTTTCAGCACCTGGCTCGGATATCGAAATTGCCCGAGGACGCGATACCTCAGGCGCAGTTCCACTACGACCTGGAGCCGTTTTCCATCGAGGTGAAGACGGATGAGAAGAGATGGTATGATTTTGGCACTTCCCTATGTGCGGTGCTGGGTGGTGCCTTCGTTGTCTTCAGACTTCTCTCCCGGTTTTCCGTGCACCTCTCCGCCTCCCTGAAGCCCGGAGCGAAGGCTCAGCGGGGAGGGGCCATGAGCATTGGCCAGTTCGAGTGATCCGTCCCCAAAGGGGTCCTATGGGGAATACTTCCATAAGTCCATAAGTCATAATAGTAGTTCCTAATATGGAAACCCTACATTCCACTATACGGTTGATGATATAAATCCTGCATGACCCATTATAAGGAATATACCATAATTCCCATAGTTTCGGGTCCTTAAGGTAATGCAAGAATTACATCATCAACAGCCAGTTCGGGTGATCCGTCCCCAAAGGGTCCTATGTACTGTTATGGTGAATACTTCCCTAAGTCCTAATAGTAATTCCTACTATGGAAACCCTACATTCTACTACATGGGGAATACTTCCCTAAGTCAAACTAGTAACTCCTAATATGGCAACCCTACATTCTACTATATAATAGTAATTCCTAATATGGGAACCCTACATTTTACTATATAATAGTAATTCCTAATATGGAAACCCTACATTCTACTATAGCGGTACATAGGAACCCATTCATTGGGGTCGACTCATCGAGATCGCGACGCGGTGCTCAGAGCCGCGAGAGCTTTGCCGTAGACTGCTTAGAGTCTCACAGCTTCCTGAAAGACCCAAGCTCCCCGAGGAGCTTGCTCAAACTCCGAAACGCAAAAGCGTTGTTCGCTGACGTGGCCGGAGGTTTTGTGATGTGTTTGCTGATCCTGCGTGACTTTCCCTAGTGTAGAACTATCCTGATTTCTGGCTCCGCCCGCTTCATCTGTACGGAAGCCCTACACCGCCAGACACTCAAAACCCTTCATGTCCTAAACTCCCCAGACCTTCCAAAATCCCTTAATTAAGGAATATACCTTAATTCATATTAGGGATCCTATTATAAGGTATATTCCTTAATTAAGTGATTTTGGAAGGTCTGGGTCTACACCCTCAGTCCGAAGCTCTACATCCATAAGCTCTAAAGCCTGAGCTCCAACGCCGTAAACTCCAAAACCCTACCCTCCCAAAGGGTCCAAGTATCATTCTGGTATATACTTATAGGGTATTTTGGGGGGTCTAAGTATATACCATAATGATACTTAGACTCTTTGGGCCTTGTAGTATATTTGCTTAGGCCTTAAAGTACCTAGATAGGAACCCTCTTAGGCTTAAGTATCTACGATAAAGGTACATGGAGCCTTTGCGTTAATTGCAGGAGCAGGCCGTCGCAGTGCGTGAGCACGAAAGCAAGTTGAAGCTGGAGGTGCGACTCCTCAATTGGCTGATTTTGTCGTTCGATCTTGTTGCATCGGATTTTAACAGGGGTCCCGCTATGTTAAGGTCCTGTGAAGGTTCTGTAAGTTTGAGGGCTGAGGTTTAGGGGGTTATAGGGCCTGCAGGGGGCTTAAAGGACACCTGAGCTTACCATAGAGGTCTGCGCAGCCAGTATACTATGCCGGCTTTCAGGGGTTTACGGTTTAGGGTTCGTCCCAAAACCACGAAAGCCTAAGCCCTCGAACAGACTAAAACTAATCCTATACCCTAAACCTTAAACCTGAACTAGACTTGCAGTCCTGCAACAGCCATGCGGTTGGATGGACGCTTCTTTCAGGCTCCAAGAGAGACCAGACTTTCAAGGAAGATGCCTTAAGCTCTGGAAATTAGGCGTTCCCTTAACGGGATCCTTTAAGGGCTTCTAAAGGGATCTATAAAGGGTTTAGGATTTAGGGTTTAGAGTTTCCAAGGACTGGGGGTACATTACTTTGAGGTCCTTATACTTAGGATCCTACCGTACTATTTAGGGTACTATACAGGCTCCCGTATTGTCGAAATTTTCGGAAACTCCCTTATATGGGTGGCTTTAACTGTAACCTAAAGGTACCTTGAAACTGCTGTTTAATGCTTTTTGCTATGATTCAGGTCAGACCGCTCCATTGAGCTCTTTGAGATGTAGGGCTGAGGAGTCTGAATGCAAGGGGTTGCAGGGATTCTTCGAGGGTTTGTCGGGGTCTTTACCAGGGCATGGAAGGCTCTGTACTTGTAGAGGTTTACAGGTTTGTGGTGGGTTTACAGGGGCTTTCTGTGCTGAATGCCCTAAACCCTAAACCCCTGAAACCTAAACCCTATAAACCCCAAAGCACCCTGAACGCGGCAACATGTTTATAATCGTACGTGTTGCAAGTACGCGTGTGTCCGGTAGAGTCCTGAAGCAGGTCTCAGTGCGCATACTGCCTTGTGCCGACTTCCCTAAACCCTCTGAGCCCCGAAACCCCAATCCGGGTCATGTATTATAGTTATAGTTTTTGCCGAGCACATGGCTCTGCTTTTCAGTTGGAACAGTCTTCTGCTAGTCACCTGACCCTCACACCGTACATGCCGGACATCCTTTCGCCGAGGAAGAAGAACAACTACTACTGCGATTCCTCCTCATACTCCTACTCTTGCTCCTCCTCTCCTGCTGCTGCGGTACTGCTACTGCTACTGCCACTGCTACTACTACTACTACTACTACTACTACTGCTGCTACTGCTACTGCTACTGCTACTGCTACTGCTACTACTTACTACTTACTACTTTCTACTTACTACTTACTACTTACTACTTACTACTTACTACTTACTATTTACTACTTACTACTTACTACTTACTACTACTACTACTACTACTACTACTACTACTACTACTACTACTACTACTACTACTACTACTACTACTACTATCAAGAATAATACCTTAAAATCCTATGTGACTACTGCTGCTCTGAGTCCTCGAACGGCAACCACGCAAAATTTGATGCGGCCACCGACGCGCGAAAATCGCGGAAGACGGTTGGTGGCAATCGGACAACTTACGGAGGCCGACCTTGTCTATCAAAAATTCGTAGACAGGTTCTCTGCAAACTTCAATCAAACTGACAAAAGTGGTCTCTTTGGGGGCGGCACTCTTAAAGGCAAGCCAAATCACAGTAAGTGACATGAAAGGAACCGAACCATAACAGTGGCGAGATCGAAAACTGTCAGACTGCGCCTAGGCATATTTATATAATCGTACATGCATGCTGTGTTTGAGCGAAACTGGTGGGCTTCAGAAAAGCGGTTACAGGGTTTAGGGTTTAGGGTTTAGGGTTTAGGGTTTAGGGTTTAGGGTTTAGGGATTGATAAGGGATACCCAGCAGACTTACGAAGTCTTGGTCTGCGTTTCCAGGTCAGCGAACCCTACACCCGCTGTTGGTTGCCCCTGCCACACACTCAAGAATACTTGGAACCCTAAGTGCCCCTTGCTAATTAGCTCCAAACTACTGCCAGCAGGGGTCCTGATTGTATTTAGAGGCGTGAGTTCTACGAAACACCATTCCTTCGGGTTCCTCTTTGATGTTGATGCTATGAGAAGCCTCTCCCCCAGTCCTGTTCTATGTAGTACGGCCCCTGTACGACACCCTCATACTAAGCATCCCTTATGGATCCGCTTCAAAGGGACCCTATCCCAAAGGCTCCATGTACCCTTCTAGTAGATACTTAAGCCCCAAAGTAGTCCCTATATAGGTACTTTCTACTATAAGGGTACATGGAGCCTTAGGGTATTCCAAGGTTGCAAAGCAGCCGCAAAAGCTTGTTCAAGCGTTGATTTAGCCGCTTCAACACAGTAAAAGTTCCTTTTTGTACCCTTATAGATCCCTTTGAAGGAATCCTTGTTCAACATTTTTGAACCCCTTTGAAGGAACGCTGGTTCAAATGTTCAAGGCCCCTATATTCGTGTGCTTTTGCACTCAGCCCCATGCTGCCCAGTCGTTGGAGACTCGAGAGCGACGTGTCGAGGAGATGCCGGGCCACTTGTTTTAGGGCCCTAAGGCTCCATGTACCCATATAGTATAGACTTAAGCCCTAAAGTACCTATATATAGGGGCCCCTTTAAGGCTTAAGTATCTACTATAAAGGTACATGGAGCCTTTTGGGGGTTGTTTGGGCTTCGGGTTGTCGGAAACCAAGGGTTTAGGGTCTGGGGTTCACGGTTTAGGGTTAGGCTTTTTCCCGGACGACGAGGCAAGCCCGCTGCAAGAGGCTCAGGGCTCTTGTGTGACCAAATCCTCGTAGTCAGAAAGTACATCGTGCAGGCAACTAGCGAAGCCCTGAACAAAAACTTTTCGAATACCCTGAACTTGAACCCTAACGTGGCCAACCCAACTGCAATGACGATTATGACGGTCGTCGTTACATTGGGCCAGATTGTTGTTGAAGGCCCCGGGATGAGGTATCTTTTCGTACGAGTCTGCCTAACTAGAAGCAAACCTAAAAGCCGTAAAGTCCCGACGTAGTCAGTGAGAACATGAGAGACCACAACATAGAACATTATAAATTATAGAGCATAACATCCTATTCCACCGTCTTACCAATATGTGGCATATGCTCTTTCTTGTTGTCTCGGTCATTATCGAGGTTTTGCCCAAAGTTCGTATTTACTATGGGCTAGAATTATAGAGTTTTGGACAAGTGCAAGAAGTACGGATAGCGAGCACGCTGCCACTCTTTTGTTTCTTAGGTGCTATTGGCGATGTTTCCGCAGTTTGGTGCTGTGCTGATTTTCAGGAGTTTGTTCGAGTGTCGGTACAAGCCCGAAATAGAAGCCCATTACAGGTGGGTAGTTCCTCTTCCATAGTACTCCCATAAGACCCCTTTACCTTATAGGAGTGGTATGGGAGGCTTATGGGAAACTACCCACCTAATAACTACCCACCTGTAAATGGCTTAGACGAAAGCCCAAACCCGAAACGAAACCCTAAAACCAAAACCCTAAACCCTAAACCCTAAACCCAAACCCGAAACTTTCGCTGCGAGGAGCTCGAGAAGGCCTTGGAGGAGCTGCATGGCCTGTATATGCAGGCGAACGGATTAGGGTTTAGGGTTTAGGGGAAGGAAAACTCATGCCTTAAAACGGGGCTAAGAGTTTCGTGGGCGCTGGCCGGCACCTCAGTCCGTGCTGAAAAGGGTATATGCAGGCTGGGTTGTGCTTTGGGATATTTTTTTAATTTCCCTTACTTCCTTATAAAGGGAACCTATTCATAAATAATTTTCAAAGGGTTTAAGCACAACCCAGCAGGCGAATGGATTGACCTACACCTGAAGCCCCGAACCCGTCAGCCACTTGGGAAATGTGGGGTTTCAGGGTAACCCAAACCTTCCAAAATCGCTTAATTAAGGAATAGACCTTAAATTATACTAGGATCCCTAATATGATATAAGGTATATTCCTTAATAAAGGGATTTTGGAAGGCTTGGGAAGGGCGTGGGTTAGTGGCGGTTAGTGTTTGGGCGGAGGGAACTCGGATGGCGTCCTAGGGCGTTTTGTGATCATGGCTGAGTCTGTGTTTGCAGTGTCTTTTTCAGGATACTAGGCCTGAAAAGCCTTACCTGACCCTCAGCAGTTGGTGTTCCTGTTCTTTGCTTGCCATGGTTTATTTGTACGGGGTCTTTGCCAAAAGTCAAAACCTGAACCCCACACACCCACAGCTTAAACTCTGCACATCCACAGCCTAGAGCCTGTATCCCTGAGCCCTAAACCTTCATCATGACTAGTTCCTCTAGTTTCGGTTCACTTGTCAGACTCCGAACCATATGCCTCGCCTGGATTGTCCGAGTGTGAGCGCCGAAACCATCAACACATCTCAGACCCTAAACCCCTTATTTACCCTAAACTAGCCGAAAGCGTGTCGGTGGGGTTACTTTGCTCTGCGGTCTGGCCTCTCAGGCCACTATGTATTTGTGCTTCGCGGCGTTAGGGCTTATGCTGGTTTGCCACAGGCTTTATAGGGGTTTAGGGTTTTTGGGAGTTGAGGTGAGCAGTGAGGCTGAACCCGAAACTCATCGGCTTCTTTGCTCCGGGGCCAAGGGTCGGACCAATTTGCAATACTGTAATGGTTGATGAGTTAGATACGATTCCGTATTGTAGTTGCATAATAGTGTATCCCCAGAAGCCATGTTCGAAAAAATAATGCCCCTATGATAATGCACCTCGCCCCACCCATGAACTACTCCCTGACCCGCCGAAACGCCCGCTGTAAGGGATTTTAAGACTGCTAGATTCTCTAGATCTGTTGCGGGTACCTTGCACGGGCCGTTGCCTTATGACACAAACCGGAACCGAAGACCAGGAAAGCCTTGAGCCTTCTGATGCAACTTGATACCCAGACCTTCCAAAATCCGTTAATTCAGGAATATAGCTGAATTATATTAGGAATCCCATAATAATTTAAGGTATATATTCCTTAATCCGAGGATTTTGGAAGGTTTGGGAAAGCCCGGAAACCGTTTGTTAATCACCACGCTACCGCCTGTGTTGCGGGGACGCTAAAACCCATACCCTTGTAACGCCCTTGTAAGGGCCTATGGAGAGTATAGTTATGAAGCCCAAACCCTACCTGTAGCCGAAAAGACCTACCTTTTTAGGATTCCTTATTATGGTTTCTATATACATCTCCGTAAAAGGTAGGTCTTTGGGGCCACAGGTAGGCCCTAAACACACAACTTCAAAACACAAAATGCCGGAATCCCCGAACTGGCCCTGTAAATTATGCCCAACAACCGGAACCCCACAGCTGTGCCAGGGACTGGCAGAGCAAACTTACATCAAGAAGGTGGTCGCGGAAGCAGAGGCAGAGGAAGAGCAGCTGGCATTGGAGAGCTGAGAGTTTTTTGGCTTCGAGCCGAGCTTACGCTGAGACTAGCATTGTTCCTTACGGTTTTAGGGTTTAGGGCTTCAGGGTCTTAGGAGTTTAGGGTTTAGAGTTTCGGGTTGGGCTTTAGGGTCTTAGGTGTTCAGGGTTAGACTTTGTGTTTCCTGGTTTCATGGTTTAGGGCTTACGGTTTAGTCAGGAGCTAGATGGGAGTTTCCGGAAATAGGGGACCCTAATATGGCACCCTAAATAGTAGGATCATTATTATAAGGCCCCCAAAATAAGGTACCCCTATTTTCGGAAACTCCCAGATGATTTACGGCCTAAAGCCGTAAAGTTGACAGACCTTAGAATCCGCAGAAGTCGTGTAGCTCTGGGAGAAGGAGCTCAAACAACAAAACTGACAGACCGCAATCAAAGCCTTGAGCCTCAGACCTTAAGAACCTAAACCTCATACCTCAAGGCTTAGTCTGCAAACTTAATTCGAACAATCTCGTGCGGTTGCCAAAAGACCACCCGTTTTGAGAAACTTGGCTAAGAACGGGGGAGATGATGGACATCGATTTTGGCAACCGTTATTCCTTTCCGGATTGACATGAGACATGTCGTCCTCGTCTCTTGCGAAAAGCACACACAGCGGGCTTTTGATGGAAAATGTTGGCGAATGGCGCAGAGTGCAGTACTAGGATCCGGTTGATTGTTTGCAAACCCTGAAACCTTTGCAAGCTTAAAGACCCAAAACCTTACAAGCCCTAAAGCATGTTGGCGTCTTGGGTTTAGGCAGGCTATTTCCGGCCGTGTCAATGTCGGTGATCCCTTGGCTGGAAGTTGTAATGGTGAGATGGGGGGTGATCGAAGGGTTCCAGACTAAGGTTTTGATAGGGGTCGGTACAGGAGTATAGTGCGCTAATGTAGTCTTTGCTGAGCAGACCCTCCATCATCAAAGGGCCATAATTCGAGTATCCTTATCGCAACCCTGACTGAGCCTGTTAATCAGGGAATAGAAAGGTTGAACTTAGCAGGGGCAGAAGGTTCAAGGACCTTGAACAAATACTGACACGTCGCAATTGAAGTTCCTTAGACTACGATTTTAGGGTTCGGGGTTTACGGTTGAAGGTTTAGGGGTTCCGGGGCAAGTGGAAAGCCTGTTGCAAAAAGGGGTTTAGCTTCTATGGGTGGTTGTCAAAATTCTGGTCCCTTTTTTGGGTACCCTAAATGTTAGGCCCTCTGCCATGGCGGCTCAGGCAGCTCTCGGTGCGCTTTTGCAGCCCGCGATGGGCAACGCCTCAGCCGACCAGGCCTTCAATGCCCTTACAGATCCGGGCAAGGCCTTGGTCGTGGAGTATGCCTCCAGCGGGAAGTGGGGGCCCGCTGGCGATCGCCGCCTCCGCCAGATCATTGAGGAGATCGCAGGGCGGAACAACACACCCCAGGGCGACCGGGACGCGGCAATCGCGTTCCTGGTCCGCCACAAGGTTGTGTTGCACAAGGCGGCAAGCGATGTTCTGCGGGGGGCGAACGCGCCGCTGACGCTGGGAGCAAAGGTGAAACTGCTGGCGAGCACGCTCGGCCCTTTGCAGCCATATGTGCCTGTCGCGGACTTGAGACCCTCGCCAAGGCTTGTCCGAGTGTGAGTGCTGAAATGTTAGGTGCCGTACTATAATAAGGACCCCAAAAGGGACCCTACTTTTGACAACCACCCATATCGCCCAACACAACCAGAGGCCTGAGCCGGGACAACTAGTAGGCTTAATCCTTCAAAGGGATCCTTAAAGGCATCTATAAAGACTTCTACAAAGGGTTTAGGAGGTTTGGGGGTTTAGGGGTTTAGGGAGTTCTTGACAACGCACATGTTCGTGCCGTGGAGGCCGGAGAAACGAAAACCGCACGCCTTCACCTTACCTTTGAGGGGTTTGGGGTTTAAGGCAACGGTGAGAACCTACTGTGCGTGGCAGCGTAAGATTGTAAACCCAAATCTTGAACTGTTTCGTCAGCCAAATCAGCAGGTCGTGGTAAGCCAGAATGAAACGAGTTCAGGGTGTCAGCTTACTGTATATAGAAGTGAAGCTTGAGTACATACCACTTTGATTCCTCAGGGTTCCTTCCCAAACACCCCAAACCCATCAATAACTCCCCAAACCCCTAAACCCCCTAAACCCTAAACCTCCATGTAAAACGCACCGAAAGTTACCCGAAACACCCTAAACCCTTTATAGAAGTCTTATAGATCCTTTTAAGGATACCTGTAAAGGTACCCCTAATTCTCGGAAACCTCCATGCAAAAAGCACCGAAAGCTCTGCCTGGACCGCCGCGCTTGGGCTCGAGATCGGCGGGGCGCGGAGGTGAACTCCGAGGCTCAAGAGATGATCCTGTTGATTAAGTCGTTACACTTTAGTTTTATGTATGGTGATCTTACTGTTATTGTAGTATTGGGAGTATCACTACAGTATTACATATGGTTATATTTGATTTCTTGGCGTTCTTCTGGTTGGCTCTTGGAACTTTACCTTTTGGTGTTTCTATCTGAACTGTAATCAGGAGGCTAAACGTCTAACTTTTAGGAGGGGTTCAGAAGTCAGCCAAGTTCAGTCGCAACGCTACAGTCTATTATGTTATCATCTATTATTGTAGTACTCGGAGTGTCACTATAGTATTACATATGGTTATATCATACTGTTACAACACGATTGTTGTCGTATAAGGCTCCCCCAAAGTTAGAACAGGAGTTCCTAAATTGGGTTCTTTTTCAAAAGGGATCTATAGGGGTTACTACTAGTACAAAAGTTCAGTATCGGGGCATAATAATAAGAACAAGAGGGTTTTGCGGTATATGATATTATAGTTCTGTAAGTATAATGAAAAGGGCCTAGGGGCCTTTCATCTTGGGGGCTTTGGGGGTATCTTATATTATACTGCTATGATTATAAAACGGAAGCCCCACAGCAGTATTGGTAATTCTTCAGGCCCCTCATCAGTGTTTGTAGAGCTGTAGTGTTTAAGTCTATAGAGACTAAGGGTTGAGGGGTTATGCAGCTAGAAGGGCTTAGAGTCTATATAGAGCTTCAAGGGTTTTGAATTGAGGGTCGTTTGTGGAACTTCAGGGGTTTCCTGGTAGGGTCTATAGTATATACTTGTTGGCTGTTACCTCAGCTTTTCAACTTTTGGGGTTCTGACAAGGTAGTCGATTCTGAAAGTTTCAACTTTTTATTAGGGCTTGGGATTCAGGCGGTCACAGGGCCGTGAATCATGCTTTCTTGTTTCAGAGGTTTACCGGGTGTTTTAATTATGCTCAGTACATGTTCTGATAAGTTAGTATAGGTCGTCTACATCTTTGCCCGGAGACTATGCGACATCTTGGGGCTTTCTAGACTAAGGGTGCCTTGGGCTTCGTCCACGTCTTTGAGCAGATTGCCGTACTAGTTTTATAGCCATTAAAGTTTTTTACCGTGATTCATCTCTAGCTTTTATAAAGTCTTTGATAACCCAGGGCGCCAGTACCCAATATTTGCTTAAACTGTTGGAGTCGTTTCGACTTAGTTGAAGCCTTGGCGTTTTGGGTTCTGGGTTTATGGTTTGGGAGGAACCCTAGCAGGGCTTAGGGTGTAGGAGCAGTGTCCTGATGTGGGAGGCCCTGGCCAGGATCTGAAAGATGATACCGATGTGCCGACCTCAGACAAGTTTTTTGCGTTGGACTGTTCGCAGAGCCCGAGGCTTTGAAGCTGTAATTAATACTGCAGTCTGAGGCAGTTTTACTACTCCTGTTTGGTTCTTCATCACAATGATATAGAAAGTATTCCGGAACCCTGTTCAAACGATAGCAGCCCCTACGCTGCTACCTAGGGCTCCCCCTCGACTCTAATTCGGATTTTGTTTCTGGGTCTTAACCCTAAACCCTAAAGCCTAAGCTTAGGCATTGCATTTAAACACAAAGCCGTAAGATTTGGGGGTTAGGGTCGCGGGCTGACACTGGGCTTTGGGAGTCTACCGTACAGGACAAAATAGTCCAGGTAGTTGGGGTGGGCTCCTTCTGTTTAGGGATGTCCACCGCATGGCTTTTCGCTCATCCAGGGTTCGCCACACTAGTGCTAACCCGAAATATGGTGGGGCTCAAAACCATTCCTTAGAGTTCCGAAGAGCCCTTTAAAGGAACCCTATTCTGATTGTTACGGCCCCTGCATGACCTGTAGAAACTTTTAAAGGCAATTTTCATCCGAAAACACAGGAGGGTTTCCGAAAATTCGCGGTACTTTGTTTTGGTGGTCCTGAGGATCGTACTATTTAGGGTGCTGTACTAGTATCCCTTTTTCGGAAACACACACATTAGTTTGGCGTCTGGAGATCGCTTGAAGCGCGCTTTGAGAAGTCGTGAGATTCCCATGAAGGCCCCCAGCAATTCCGACTGCAAAAACCTGGGGCAGATTCAACTGGTATTCAATCAACGAAGACAAAGGTTCATGGTATATAGCTCCCGGTGTTTAGGGCTTATATAGTTCAGCGTTTACTAGGGTGTACAGGGTGTACAAGACTAGTTGCTCTCTGACATCCGAAGAATCTTAAGCCGTAGCTTCAGCTAATGTATGTTGCTTGATATCACGTGATATCCCTAGAGTTCTCAGTCGTAGAGTTTGTAAGTAGGAAAGGGAATACGCATAACATGTAGTGCCTTATAGTGTGGGCGTTTGAAGCCCGCAAAATCTAAAGCAGAAAGGACTTGGTTCTGGAACGTTCGAGACGCAGATGGCCATTTATTTTCATCGTGTGTGTGTGTGTGTGTGTGTACATGTACGTGTGTGCGTATGTATGTTCGTGATTACTGGTCTCAGTAGCTTTGTGCAGAATGTAGACGTATGTGCAAACGTACACGGCCAGCTCGGAGCTTACCAACTGCTTCGCAAGAAGCAACAACGGGTTCAACAACGAAACACAAGACAGCATTGCAACAAACTAAACCTAAAGAACTGAAATCCTGAGCCACTAAATCAAAACCCTAAACCATACCAACTTTATGCAAAAGCTGGGGCATTTCCGAGGGCCGGGAGAGGGACACACCAGCCTGCCCGAATCTTAGAGTGTGGCTTTGCGGTGTAGGGCCCTATGGTTTTGGGTTTTGGAGTGCGGGCTTTGGGGTTTCGGGCCTACTAGGCAGTTCACGATTAGGTCTCAGGGTTTTGGGGGATGAGGGCATTTTACGGATGTGAGCCATCAGGGTTTGGGCTCCGCTGAAGCTGATTCGGGCTGGTAATGTTTGGGGTGCAGTTCGTTGTGAGGATGGTCCGAGCTTGGCTGGCTTTACGAGTTCCGTGATTGGACATTTAGGATTCTGTGTAGTAGAATGTTTCCCCGTGGTTGTGGTTCACTGTGGCATGAGCCCCAACTCTTAACAAAAGAGGGTTTTCAGTGTTTGGGGTTTGAGTGCTTTACGGCTTTTTGCTTGGCAACAAAAGCCCACAAAGCGCACATTGGGCTAGCATGAAACAGCGGCGATGACGAACGCGACAACGGATTGAAACAACAAGTAGACAATCGCACCCTGTACATGTTGCACTAATGTAGGAACCTGATTAATAACCTCGGGCATTTATTCGGGTTCCTTATATGAACCCTACTATTTTGGGCTTATAGGCCTAGGGTTCCTCAATCAGGTTCCTACATTAAACCTAAACCCCCTTGACTTTCTCCTCAATCTTAATTCAAGAAGAATTCACCGCGATCAAGCACTGCATACTTCCCAGACAAGGGCAGCAGCTTTTGTCCCAAAGTCTGAAAATTCCCGACAAGACACCCGCCCCCCCCACCCCACGTGGAACTTGAATGGGCAGTAGTGCCCTGCTTCCCAAAAACTCATGATAAGGGGCAAGCCATGTCCGGACATTTTCGATTCGCTGAGACCTCCACCAAGTAATAGGAGCCTTTGCTCCTAAACCCTAAACCCTAAACCTGAATTTGACTTCGGGTTCGGAGTTACGACTCGGGTAGGAGCAATGTAACCCCCGAGCCGCCCTGACCCCTGCACCGTGTAGAGCTCAGGCCTATGTGCAGGGGACATCCACTACGCGGGCGCTTTCCCCGACCGTGGCTTCTTTCCTGCAGGGCTCAAAAACACACAATCGTTGAATCCTCGCCGATTGCAATTATGCTACCTTAACTGTTTACTTATGTTTAGGTACTTGTTTGCGGCTCTGAATTTCGGGAGGGCAGGAAGTTCTCTCAGTCGCACGCTTTCCTTGGAAGCGTACTGTTTTGTGGATCTCGAAAGGGCGTCCCAATCATATGGACACCTGCGCCTACTCTGTCAGATCTTGCGGTGTTTAGTTCTGTGTGTGTGTGAACATATACGTAAATAGGTTCATTAGTTAGTTAGTTAGTATATATATATATATATACATATATATATATATACACATATATATATATATATACTCAGTAGAAGACAGAAAGTTGGATCAGTAGTATCCTCATGCCCGTAAGGTAAAGTATAAGAGATCCTAGCACGAATCCTCCTAAACCCATGTTCCAACTGTCTGTGATCGCTATATATGTATATATATATATATATATATGTATGTATATATGTATATGTATATATGTATGTATGTATATATATATATATATATATATAGAGAGAGAGAGAGAGAGAGAGAGAGAGAAGGCTGTAAGCAAGTAGAAAATGCATGTGTATGTATGTATATATATATATATATGATTTACACAACGGCACGCTGTGCAAACAGACATGGAATGAGCCACTCGTCCATGAGCCGAGTTGTGTGATACCGGACCACGGTGATATATATATATATATATATATATATATCCGTCCTTTCACGTATATTCTATACATATGTGTACATGTGTGTATATATATATATATATATATAGCACACTTATTGTACATATAGGTATATCAATATACAGCTCCATAAGATATCGTGTTCCTTTGTTTGAAAGGCGGCATGATTTGAGCCGAGGTCTCCACGGTGCGGCTCGGGAGCTCGGAGAGTCGCGTTGTTTCTTGTTGGTTGGTGGTTTTTTGGTGGGTTTAGGGTTCGCGGTTCAGGGTTTGGTGGAGTTTTTAGGTCTTAGTCTCACCAGTCTGTGCTGAGAAGGGTCTTTGTTATTGTTGGTGGCTTTGGGGGCTTTGTCTTAGACGGGTTTGGGGGTTTCTTATGCCGCTTGTTGCTTCAAGGTCTTTAACTCTTTTAAGTGTCGTTGCTTGTCATTAAGGGTGCCTTGGGGATATTTGTCTCGTGGCTTTTGTTTTTGTTCGAAGGGGTACAGGGTGTGTTGTCGACGGGGACTTCTAATGCCCAATTCTGTATTACGCCCTTAGAGCGCTTACGCTCACTCCTTCGTAGGTCCTTGACCTTGAGCCAGCAAGTCTGTCTTGTGCTTGATACAAAGTTCACATGAACAAGAGAGGCCACTGTCCTGTTCTTGGCTTCAGGTAAGTGTGTTGAGAGTATGACGGTGCATGGTCCATACAGCCAGTACACAGGGGTCTGAACAACTCCGAATACTCAAAGGGGTAAAGGAGGGACCCTTAATGGGGACCCCTACCCTATAATGGGCTATATAATGGGTATATCATAGCTATATTAAGGGTATATACCTAGGGGTCCTTATTAAGGGTCCCTCTTTTTACCCTTGGAAATACGATTCCCTTGCGATTCTTACAGCAGAGTCATTCCATCAATGCTCGACTAAAAGAGCCACTTTGAGCCCCAAACGAGTTTAGGACCCCCCCCCCAGTCGTTAGAGCGCAGAATTGAGTTTAGGAAGTCTATGAAAGTATTTGCTAGCGGTTTGAGGTTGTTGTGGGTTTCGAGACTAGGAATCGATTAGTTATAAAACTCCCGTAGTACGAATGAATATGAAGCTGAGCAACAGGAAAAGTGTACTCTCGTTCACAGGGGCATTATGAGGAACTATGCTTCATTGAGATCCTAGACGGCCCTAAGCGGCAGTAGTGGTTTCGCAGCAGCCCCCCACGAATCCAAGCATGCAGATGGTATTTACTTTTGTGTCGGCTAAACCCTAATACCCTAAACCGTACTACCCTAACCCGCTACCCTAACCCGCAAAGTCTCTAAACAGTACGATTTCTCTGCTTTTTGGAATCAGAGGCACCTAAATCTTCAACGAACACAGCATTTCAAGGAGACGCGGAGGATTACTTAATCACCGGTACCTTACACCTGGAGTTGGCTCAAGTCGCCAGATGGGTTATGTTCAATTTTGTTAAGACTTGGGGGAGTGCTCGTCAGACAGCAGTCATGACTGCGCTGTTGGGTTACGATTACGACGGTTACGATTAACTGTAAGATTTGGAGTTAAGGACAGACCTGGATAACGAATCCTAAGCCCTAACGGCACGGCATCTTCCACGCAGGGTGGTGGCCCAAGGATTGAAGTCAAGATCGCATATCATGTTGGCCAAGCATGGGACATTTTTGGATGGGTGCACGGCATGGAGTGCTCCTACTTGTAGCAGTTAAGCTCGAGTATTTTTTTCAATGCACTTAACTTTTACCGAAAGCCCAGTTCTTGGATTCATCTGTACAGATGCCTAGGAACTCTGAATACGGTTTCTAGTTCGCAACATCTGGAAGTCTGACGGGAATACTGTAGGGGCCTTTATAATTAGAGTAGGGTTTGGGGGTATAGTATACTATAGTTACAATAAGGAACCCTAAAACCCTATTCTAATTATTAAAGCCCCTCCATTACTTGCAGAAGTATGTCGGAATCCAGCCCTTTGCTGCCAGAAGAGGTATAACCAGGCTCTCGGATGGTAGCCCAAGAGTCGCCGCCCTCGTAGTCTTATGGATTTTAGGGCTTTAGTTTGCATACTATTCTGGTTGATTTCTAGTTTGCCTCATTGTTTAAATTATTTAGAGACCTACTTGTAAGATTGTAAAAATCCTGGGAACTGTTGAAATTGACACTTACTTAGCGTTGAAATTGACACCGAGTATAGGATTGAGACGACTCCTTGGGCAATCTTCCATGGCCGACGCCACGTCCAAGAAGCCTTCTTCCCGTGCCGCCCACCGGCGCGGGACGCTGGTGCTGCTGCTGCTATTCGGCGCGCTCCTGGGATGCATGTGGGGGTGCGGAGTTTACGGTTTAGGATTTCGTTTAGGCATCGAAGAGGCTCAGGCAAGGTAGCTCGAAGAAGAGACTCCCTGCTGTTGAAAGCCCATTTTGTTACCAGGGCTACATGTATAACAAGTACAGGGAACTCCAGAAAGTTGGAATATGGATTAATGGTAGGATCCCCTATAATTTACCTTAAAGGGGTTACGATAATGATATTCCAACTTTCAGGCTTCTACTGTAAGAGACTGCGGTGAGTGCTTGGTAAGTGCAGTAGTGCTACCGTATGCTTCCTCGACCAGAACAAGCCCTGCCCAAGGCTTTTTGAGCCCCACAGCCTAGCTATGATGTACCCTTGTAATCCCAATATCACTATACTACAGTAGAAGCCAGAAAGTTGGAATATCATGATCGTAATCCCTTTAATGTAAATTATAGGGGATCCTACCATTAATCCATATTCCAACTTTCTGGAGTTCCCTTTAGCATACGCGCCCCCCAGAAAAATGTTTTAAGGATCAAGGCCCAGGGTGCTGGTGCAAACTCTGCATGCAATTCGACAGGGCGGGGGCCTAGAACTTCTCGCCGGCTGATGAATACATCGTCTCTGCGCGACACTCTGAACAGCTTCATTGCGATCTACCCAAATTTGCTGCCCCGAGGTCCGTAAGTGCTACCTATCATCTATGAGTTACTGGGCACTTGCGCGCTAACCCCTGGCCCTAAACCTACACTAGGTAGGGCTTTGGGACATTTTATTTTTCCCTTATTGGGCTTAAGAGGATCTTATTTACCAAAAATTTTCAAAGGCTCTAAAAGCCCCACCTAGTTTAGTACACTCTTAGGTCGTCAACCTCCTTGGAGCAGCTATACAGGGCACAAACAGCTGCCCAGACCTTTTGAAAGTTCCTGAATTAAGGAGTATACCTACTTCATATTGAGGATCCTGTTAGGTATATGGGCGGTTGTCAAGATTAGGGTCCCTTTTTGGGTCCTTATTTAATACGGCACCTAATATTTAGGGGACCCAAAAAGGGACCCCAATTTTGACAACTACCCAGATGTCTTCATTAAGGGATTTGAGAAGTATACCTTACTTTATATTGAGGATCCTGTCATAATTTAAGTTGTATGTCTTCATTAACTACTATTTGCTTAAGAACCCCCAAAAAAATAAAAATAATCCCTATATTATTCCCATAAGGAATATGTTTTTTAAGTTTTTTGGGGGGGTTCTTAAGCAAATAGTAGTTATAGGGCTAAAAAAAAGGATTTTGGAAAGTCTGCGTGGGCAGCCCTAAGGTTCCTAGCAGCTCCCGGCGGCCGCTTTGAGAGCTTCGCCCTTCCAGGAGAGCTTTGTCGGTTTGGGGTTCCGGGGCTTCGGGCTGAGTACTAACCCATGACGAAAGCTGGGTTCTGTTAAAAGATTTAAGGTAGGCTGCCATGATACAGAAACCATATTATTGACGATAGATCCCGAGTATGGTAATCTAACTAAATTAGGTCTTAAGTCCTTTCACGGTCTAAGGTTTAAGCTTTAGGGCAGCCCTAAACCCTAAACCCAGAAAGTGCTGGCAAGAGGACTGTCGCAAGTCGGAGGGCTCCCTGCGAGGTGGCGACCCGGCTGGGCCTGTAACATGGGATTCGTATCATGTTGAGTGTTGGTTCGTTGTAATAGGATTGTCCAGGTGTGTAGAAGGTTAGGGTTTTCAGAAGATGTTGGGCTTTATAGGTTCCGATAAGGCATTGTGAGTCAGGCTTTAAACTGTGTTTCAGCATGTTGGGGTTTGGGCATTAGGAGCTAGGATGCCCAGTAGTACCCTTATTCCCTTTTTGTAGTCCTAGGTTCCTGATAAAGTTACCCAATACCAAAAAGAGAGGCCTTTTCATTCTTAGGTTACTGGGTATCCCACTTGGAGGCCCTTTTGACTTAGTAAGTCTACTTAGTATCCCCAAGAAACCCAATTATACTCCCCATAACCCACCTTACTAACCCTACTTCCTAAGCCAAAAGGGCCTCCAAGTAGGCCATCAGGGTTCGCGGTGGGATTAGGGTTTCAGGGCCCCGGGGGATGGCTTTGTCTTACACGGCGGGGTCATCTGCCGGGATTCTGTATGGTTTCAGGGCTACAGTCGCGTTTCGGGGCTTCGGGGGGTTGGTTAAGGTGTCTGCATTTATATAGGGAAATTAATCAGAGAATTAATTAATCAGAGAATATTATCTCTGTAGCACCTGTATGCTCACACTGACGGGTCTAATTTCTATTTCCGTCTCATACTACGGCCGAAGGACAGCTGACTAAGGCTTTCAGCCCCACCACCCTACAGCCCGAGGCTGTGATATTATAGTGGCTGAAAGAACTAGGCTATGCTAGTCCGGTTCACTATTTATGTTCAATCAAGTCATGAAGCTCCTAGAGGGCCTTCTTCATCCTATTTGGGTGCAGCTAGTACGCCAGCACCCTCTTCCGTCCTGTCCCCAGCACCCGAGGGGTCCTGAGCTGAGCCGCCTCGCAAAACCGAATTCCCAATGCGCAGGGCTGTGGGCTTTAGCCCTAAGGGTCCATGTACCCATATAGTATATACTTAGGCTTTAAAGTACCTATATTGTAGGGACCCCTTTAAGGATTAAGTATCTACTAGAAAGGTACATGGAGCCTTTGGGTAGAGGGTTTAGAGGTCATTCCTGGGAACCCTTGACTAGAGGTTTGCAGAATTCGTAAACATATTTTCAGTCCTTATATACTTCTGTACCGACAAACCCGTTCCAATCGCATGACAGGGCTCCTAAATTCGTGTCTCCCTCAACAGCCCAAGCGAGGTTCGGGGATTCCATTCTTTGCGTCGACTGCGCAGCCCAGCTTCCACCCAGCCTGGGCGACGCCCGATTTGAAATAAGAGCTAAGGGTTGCGGGTTGAAGGTGTAGGCTACGGTTAGGGTTCGTGCATTGCAGGTTGCTAGGCCGGAACAAAACCCTGAACTCCAGTGCGATTGCTACCGGAATATGGTTTAAGGACACTATAGGGGTAAATGACTGGGGCGTGCGATTTAGGGTTGGCCGGGGGGCTTGTTATCATGTGCGGCTCAAGCAGAACCAACCATGCCTTCGTGCATGGACATTTTTGCGCAGCAGGCTTTCTGGCGCAATCCTTCCCGCAGTAGGTTCATTCATCGGTTACTTCTGGTTTAGAGTTTAGGACAATGCTTCGGGTGTGTTTTGGGATTGGGGTACCCCCAACTTGTGTAAGAGTGCAAGATCCCTACAGGACTTGGCAGAACCCCAAAAGCTGTTTCGGGAGAGCTCGTCGCACCCTTCGCAAAGGATCCATGTACCCAGCTAGTATAGTCTTTGGCCCCAAAGTACCAATACTGGGCCTACTGTAAGGCCTAAGTATACTATTTGGGTACATGATTGAGACGTAAAGAAAAGACAAACTCCAACCCGCAAGCCCCGGCCGGCTAGGTGGGTGGAAACCCTAAACCCTAAACCCTAGTTGGAGTAGGGTTCCTACAAGGGATCAACAAGGGTTCTAGAAAAGGGACCTTAATGATTATGAGGGTTCCTTTCTTGTGGTTTACCGTATACTGTGGGGGCCTTAATCATTGGAATAGGTATTTGTGGGTTCCTTTAGCATACTTGCAGTACAATCTCCCACTAAACCATATTCTGTTTATTATTAAGGCTCCTACATTAGACCGCAATGGCCTCAAGACTGAAACTATCAGGTGGATACAATCCTCCTCACCTGGAGAATACGACGGGGAGGGCGCCGAATCCCAAAGCCCTAAGGCCCCTAAATCCCCTACATCACCTAGGGTTTAGGGTTTAGGGTTTAGGGTTTAAATCCCCTAAATCCCTAATCCCCAAAGGCACGCCAGAAAGAAACAACAAACAACATGCCCAACTTCCACATGAATCCCTTGTGAGACTCCTCCCAAGACAGCAAAAAAAGACGTGGTAGGAAGTTTAAGAATCCCCGATTCAAAACTCAGAAACCCCTAAACTTCAGAACCCACCACTTGGAATGCTTTGAAACACGGCGAAGCTTGAACGCAAGTTTTCAAAACTTGTTAAGGACTCCTGTAAACCCGACACCCACATGATGGCTTTGCGAGGAGAGTTTGGTCCGTTCTTGCCGAGAGCTTCAGGCACAAAGTAGGCGGCCCGACACCAGGTTGTTGATCGTTCTTTTGCGCAGTGTTTGGGGTCTGAGATGTCTACCCGAGTCTACCCCAAAACCCTGGACCTATACCCTATAACTTATAACCATACACGCTGGGGGATGCGCGCTGTGGGCTTGGGGGGAAATTACGGGTGTTCGAACTAGTGGTCTAGTGGTCGTTCACACTTCTTGGGCTGAATGCTCGAAGGCCGCGAGGGTTTGAGGGTTGTGGGCTTGGTCCTTCGGATTTGGGAGTTTCCGAGCACTAGGGGTACCTTATTTGGGGCTCCTTATAAGGATCCTACTATCTAGGGTGCTATATTAAGTTACCCTATTTTCGGCAACTCCCATTTGTTTAGGGTCTGTTTAGAGACTGGGATTGGGCATTCCCCACTCCATAGGATAGTACATAGTAGTGCATTTTCAAGGCTGTCTTTCGATGATGAATCGAATCTGGGGAGGGCTATTGCATGTAGGGGCTTTTGTTTTTCGGAGTGCAGCACCACCATCCTTCTAAAGCCATGAACCCCAAACCCTAAGCCCATCACCTAGAGGACACTGCGGGCTCGAGTTTGCTCGGCTCCCACGCAACGATCAAAGTATCGTTAGACAGATGGTCGTTTGGCAGCTCTGCTTCCATGTTTGATGGCGGTTTTGTGTTTGCGGGCCTTCAGGATTTTCGTGTTATGTGGCTCAACTGGGACGGCCCAGAATCCTGGGGTGGTTATCACCAACGAGCGGGCCAGGACAGCACCAACGGCGGTGCTAGGATGCCCTATGCTTTACTTTAAAGGCATAACTTTCTTTTTTGCTTCTACTATGGACTGAAACCCTAAGCCCGTGAAACCTTGGCCCATTACCCAAAGCTTACCTTTGGTTAGTAGGGAACGCAAGAATGGTAGTAATAGCAGCTATATTTGTACCCCATTCCTCCATTCCCTGCTAACCCAAGGTAAGAAAGCCGTCCTTCCGAGCCGTGCCTGGAATGCCCGAGTGTGAGTTCCCAAATAATTTAAATCCTCAAGCCCAGGAACCAAAAAAGGAGCTTCAAGCAACACAAGCAAAGAGTCTTTTTAGGGCCTAGGGCTTATGGTTTGATGATATTTAGGGGGATACTTGAGGTGTAACCTCTAGAAGACCAAGTCCTAGAGCCTAGAATGGAATGTTTAGAGCCTAGGGCTTGGGATTTTTAGGAGGATACTTGAGGTGTAACCTCTGAGAGGTTACCCTAAACCCTAAACCCTAAACCCTAAACCCTAAACCACAGACAAAGCCATAAATCCGAACCCCCCTTACTCTCGAAGACCAACCTGCTTTGCTGACGCCAGGGGCCGGAAGGTCAGCAACAACGGCGGCTGGCAGAGCCAGGATCCGGGCCTCTTTGACATGGCTTCAAAAAATGTGGGAGCTTCCGAAAATTGGGGGGGGGGGGGTACCTTATTTTAGGGTACTAATAAGGATCCTACCACTTAGGGCACTATATTAGGGTCCCTTATCTTGAACCCTAGAGAGGTAGGTAAAATAATGGCCCAAAACCTCTCAAGGGCCATTATTCTACATACCTTTGTGGGGTCCAGGATGCCAGTATAGTGAAATCCAGAAAGTTTGAGCGTGGATTTAGGATGATCAGTGCGAGGATCCCTATACTTATCTCAGGGGTATTTAGGATAATGATGCTCTAGCTTTCTGGCTTCTCCAGTAGGGTGTTTCTTGAGTTTTCTCGAATCGCGGGATCTTCCGTTATTCTTGAACAACAGGATCTAATTTGAAGCACGGGATCGTCTGTTGGGGTTTCTTGAAGAACAGGATCTAGTCTTGAGCTTACCCAGAGGCTCCATGGTAGTTCCTTTTTGGGATTACCTTATAGGATTCTCTATATGAAGCCCAAAAAGGAACTACTTTGGAGCCTTAGGGTAATTTGTCGGAAAGCACCGAACTTGCGTGCAGCGCGCTGGTGTTTTGGGCTGAAGGGGTTTCCAGCCTGGGAGTTTCCGAAAATTAGGGGTACCTTAGTTTGGGGTCCTTATAATAAGGATCCTACTATTTAGGGTACTCTGTTAGGGTCCCATGTATTCGGAAACTCCCACTTTCGAGTGTGCGATTACGGGGTTCAGGGTTCCGGGGTTTGTGCTGAGGGATTTAACCCTTGAGGCATGTCCATTGTAGTTTCCTTTTTTTGGCTTTCCCCATATACATATGTATGTATACTGAGGATCCCATAAGGTAACCCCAAACTTCTAAAAGGAACTACGATGGAGACTATAGATGGTGCAGACGTTCCAATGTAGAGGTTCCGGGTTCCAGTTATCTCAGAGTCTGTAGTGTAGGGGCCTAAATAATTGCCAACACCATTTTGAGGGGGCTCCTTAGTATAATCTTGGACCTAGAGTAGGCCCTTATTCCCTTTTTAAGGGTTCAGGTTCCTTTACAAGCCCCTTTAAACCAAAAAGGGCACCCTTTTTATTCCTAGGGTACTCTTGGGTCTAGTAATCTTAGTATACTGGGCCCCAAAGCCCATTCTGATTCACCCTTATATTAGTGTCTTGTCGGGTCGAAGTTGATGGCTCCATGTTCATGGGTGATCGAGGCATGAATGGGAGATTGCTTCAGGAGTCCCAAAGGCTTTTGAGGTTTTGGATTTTGGGCTAAGGGTTTAGGGTTACCTTCATGCGGTTGTGTGTGCTTTTGGAGGATCTGCCTCTGGACGACAACTTGGGCACGTGACTTGTCCGACGATACAACATCAGGCGATGCTAGTCTCTCCGAATGCAGAGCCCTGACTACCGGCATCCTTGTTAGAAGGACCGCCAAACAATCACGGGGCACCCGTAATCTGCTGAGGCCCCCCGGAGTGGAGTGTTCCAGCGCAGAACCCTTGCCCTGATCTACAAAAGGCAAGGTTGTGCTAGGTCCACGAATCCATGTAATTATCCATGTGTGTGTGTGTGTGTGCGTGCGTGCGTGCGTGCGTGCGTGCGTGCGTGCGTGCCGTGTGCATATATGTCAGTATGTCGTGTAGTCATTTCATGTCATGTCATGTACGCATGTAAGTATCGAACACCGTCGAACAGCCCCGAACGATTGATTCCCAAGCCTGATAGTCTTAGTGGCCAGAAAGACCGCAAGGATCTTTGAACTATTTGGGGTTTTCCTGAGTCCCACTTAAAGGCCAGATCCTTTCGTTCAGATTTTTTGGTTTCGGAGTTTGGGGGCGGAATTCCAAGGCTCCTGACCCTACAGTAGAAGCCCAAAAGTTGGAAACCCCATAGCCTCAATCCTTAAGAGCAATGTATAGGGAACCCCAGCACTATTTGGCCTTAACCCGGTTTCCAACTTTCTGGGGTCTACTGTAAACCCCTAAACCCTATAGATACCTTATGGATCCCCTTTAAAGGAACCCCCATAGATCCCCTTAAGGATCCTTAAGAAACCCCTAAACCCCTCTGTTTCCATCTTTATAAAGGGGACCCTAAGCATTCCTCGGCTCCTGGATTTGGTGCCCCCGCTCAGTAACAGTTGGACAATATTCAGAACATACGCATATGAGAGTTTCCGAAAATTACTGTAGGGGTACCTTATTTGGGGGGTCGTTGTAGTAAGGATCCTATTATTTGGGGCACTAGATTAGGGTCCCCTATTGTTCAGTAACAGTTGGATAATATTCATAATTCCAAAGGGCCCATGTGCCCATATAGAGATACATGAGCCCCAAAGTAGCTATATAGTGACTACATCAAGGCCAATGTATATACTATAAGAGTACATGGACCCTTAGGGAGTATAGACATATTAGGACCTTAAGTGTAGCCCTATTATAGATTGTTACTGTATGGAGGGCAGTACCCAACCCAGGCTCCTGGATGTGGTGCAAGGCCCGGCCAAGGAATATCTTGACACCATGGGCTGGCGCTATCCAGACGAGGCCTGGCGCCAGGCTGCCTGAACCCTAAAGATAGGGACCCCCCAAAAGCACATAAGCATAAATAATCATTTTAAAGGGATATCCCTACCTTGTTCGGCTTCATTATGAGGGGATTTATATGGGATATCCCTATCCTCATTTTTGCTCATGTGCTTTTTCGGGGCCCTAAAGAAATCTATGCTTCAGGATTCCTGAAATGTGGTTCCCTTGTAGAATATGGGCTTTGGTTGTTGGGTGTGAGGTCGTCTGCTTTAGGGGCCTGCGGGTTTAGGGTTTAGGCGGTTTAGGGTTTAGGGTTTAGGTTTAGGGGCCTGTGAATTGCAATCTTCTGGCTTTATGCATGACTTAAAATATACTCCTAAACACCTAAAATATACTCCTAAACCCCTAAAGTATACTACTTGGCCATCGGGCTGTTTTGAGGTGAAGGTTGATCATTACAAGAGTTTCAGGGGGATTGTCTCGGACTGGTGTCTTCTTTGTCTTTGGGGGGTATTCGGAGGAGAGAGACTTCACACCCAACAACAAAAGCGCATATCCTACAAGGGAGCCACATTTCAGGAATCCTCAAGCGTAGATTTCTTTTAGGGCCCCCAAAAAGCACATTATTCAGCCAGTTGAGCAAGGCTAGGACGACGATTACAGCTTTATATAGGGTTTAGGCATTGAGGCTTTCCAGGCTGTGGTCTCAAGTAACAAGGGGGCAAGGTTTTCTGGAGAAGATGGCTTGAACCTGTAGCAGCTAATGATGATTAAACCCGAGCCACTCAATCGTCAACCCCGGACGGGCTCAAATGTCTTTGACTTGATGATGTCGCTGGACAATCCATGTAGCGTGAATGCGTGCGAACAATGCAGCAACTTGCACTACTTTGGGTTAGATGAGCTTGTTGGATTTGGGGTGTTCAGACCCAGATGGGTTCGGCGACGAGCCCACAGCGCTGGACCGATGTTACAGTTTGAGGCAGGTTGATGGGCCTCAGCCTTACCAGTCCCTGAACCCTGCACCAGAGAGGCCCTCGCTGCAGGGCCTTAGTATCTTGCGAATATCCTGCACCTTCAACCTCAAGCCAAAAACAAAACCCTGAGCCCGGGGTAACCTCAAGATGTTACTGTGCTGACTATGGTTTCCATAGGATGTCAGATTTCGGGATTTCAGTGGATGAGGAGCCCATCGGCGACGGTGGGCTGGAGATTGCAATCGTGGCAGACAGGCAGGACGCCCGAACGCAAGACCCTAAACGGTATGTTGAGCAGGATCCCCATGTACGCAATTTTGCTTCTTTTCTTCAGGGGTGGGACACGGACTGGGGGACTTCGTACAGGATCTGAGCTTTAGGACCTTTCGGTTTCATGGCTTCCGCAGCAAATCAGAAATCCACAACACCTTTGTTTACCTTGAAGCCTGCATACCCTGCAGACCCAAAACCGAAACACTAAGTAAGCCACTAAGCCTTAAGCCCTGCAGCACTGAAACCCTATAACCCCTCAACCCCAAAATACCGAATCCTTCAAGCTTGGAGTCTTATATAAATCTTAAAACCCAGCGTCACTTTGAGTTGTCGGGTCAAAATGTTCTCTTAGGATCTGAGCTATCAATCGTTAACGAAAACCTCTGCCTGAAGAACCTCCTGTCTTGTAAGGGACTATATAATTTTCGGACTCTGTCAACATTCCGCCGTTTATCAATAAGGAGCTACCTCGACATTTGCATATCTGCAGCTTATGGCCTTGATAATTCCGAAGATCGCATCAAGGGTGCAGCGCAAGCTTAAACAGATAGCCGAACGGCCTCCGCCGCCAAGCTTCTAACACTCTAAAGCTCGATCTAAGACAAACCGCTTCTCGGATCCGTGCGAGACGAAGAAGGGACGTTCACAAAAAAAACAACTCGATCTCAGGCCGAAGAGTCAGCACCTCAACAGCCCATCCCTCCTAAAGCTACAATATATAGCCCAAGCCCTACCTGGAGCACCCCCCAATGTGCTCCCTTTTGTTTCCCACGACCCCGAAACCAAAACTTTTTGGTAACACCCAAAATTATTGGTTTAACCATTTTCGTGTTTGAAGATAACCGAAGCAGATAGCTCCATAGAGTAATTCAAGCTCTGCAGCCACCATGGGTGCAACATACGAAGAACCAGGGACCGCTTAGAAACCTCCAGTGCGCAATTCCATGTTCGAGACTCAGCAGCATATACATCGTGACAGAGCCCCCCCCCCCTTCCTCGAGCCTCCAAGGTGCTCCTTTTTAACTTGAGAAGCCCGAAACCTAACACAGCTGGTGGTACTTGAAGTTTATAAGCTCCAAGTCCGAGAGGCCCCAGCCCCCACTTGGAGGATCAGGGACTTAGTATGTAAGGTTATAAGTACCTTAACTGGGGTTATAAGTATGGTTGCCGTATTCATAACCTTACTAAGTCCCATGACCCTCTAAGCACAGGCTATGGGCGAATATCAATCGTCCCGGAGACTGGAATTCACGGCACACGCACGGCAGCCACTGAGCCGGATTGTGGTAAAGTAGGAATGCGGTTGATAATCTGGTGTGGCCATTTTCGGGGCTGTGGTGGGATAGGTTTTTGTATGTTGAAGTTGTTGCTTTGCGACTGTGGTGATGTGACCCATCCTCAAGCCTGGGCCCTAAACTCGCCCAAACCGTCTTCGTTGAGGAGGTCAGACCACGGGTCTACATGTTCAATTGCAGTCAGTTGCAGTCTCTGAACCTGTCCGAGGCATTCGTAACGTCAAGCCCTCAAATTGTCCCTGCCCGTAGAACGTAGACTGATGCCTTTTTTGTGCTTTCTGGTCCTGTAAGTGCCTTACCTCCACGCCCAGAGGACTGACCGCTTCTTGGGATCCATGCGAATCGAAGAAAAGGGGCCGTTAAAAAAAAAAAAAAACTCAAACTGTTTTTGGGACCCATGGAGGCGTTTTGCCTTTGCAAGTTGTACGTGGGCCGGGTATTTCGAAATTCGGGTTGTGTGGATTTGAGCTTTCGTTTAGGGCTTCGCAGCGGAGTGCCGCGCACTTGGGTCTTGAGGGGTCGGCTTGCCGATATAGCATTCAGGTCATTTTCGAGGGCCAGATACTCTTCTCAGGACCCACCGATTCGCTCTTCGCTGCGGCTGTGTACTATCCGCAGGTTTCGCCAAGGACTTCTTCTTGTTTTTTCGCGGGTCTCCCTTAGGAGCCATCTTCATGTTTACTGTTGCAATATGAGCCCGAAAAGTTTTAACCAGTAGTGTGTTAATATTTGGCCTATTAGTTCGTTCATGCTTATCGTCGCGTTTGGGTCTCTGTGCTGTTTTTGGTTGGCCGGGCAACATCCTCTAGGTGCCACACTATTACCTTCTGTTTCGTCATGTACAGTAAACCCCATAAAGTTGAAAACCGGACTAAGGCCAAATTGTGCAGGGATTCCCTATACATTACTCTTAAGGATTGAGGCTATGGGGTTTCCAACTTTTGGGCTTTTCGTGTATGGGTTTCCTTCTTGAGACTCGACAAGGAAAATGCGGTAGCAAGGATCCCCCGCGGGTGTTTTTCTGGAGATTCAAGTCCCTACACCAAGACAAGACATGGTGCCCCGAGGATATAGGCGCCCGAAAAACAACCTGGACCATGGTGGGGGTTCCTTGTTATAATTACATGAGTATAATGGGTCCCCAAACCCTATTCTAATTATTAAGGCCCCTGCTATAGAACCTTACTATAGATCCCTTTAAAGGCCTTTAAAGGACCCCTTGAAAAGGAGCCCTATTCTAAATGTTAAGGCCCCTTTTCTTAGGCTTTATAGGCTTCGGTGTCCCGGGGTCCTTCGGCTCGACTTTCGTACACCCTCAACATCCGTGCAAGGCCAACCATAAGACTGTGGCGACCAGTGCTATAGGGACATAGATCAACGAGGGGGTTTAGGGTTTAGGGTTTAGACCCCTACTTTCCTGAAACTCCCAGATGATGGCCGATATTATTGTGGGGGTTCCGCATTACAGTATAATATACCCGAAAACCCCATTCTAATCATTAAGACCCCTATACTATACTACTTGCCTGGCCGTCTCGACGTGTTTTCAATTCAGATCATTCATCGAGACCTCGTTACAACACGTGACAGTGATCAGAATGCCAAATTCGAATTTCTGCTAAAGGTCACTTATAAGCCGGAGAAACACCAGCGTCCAGTCGCAAAAATATTTAGACATGACGCGGCTGAAGCCCCACTCCCGAAAGGCTAAGACCCTAACACCGCCAACTTAAATCCACAAAACAGCAAACGAAAACCCCCAACCCTAAACCCTAAATCCACAGAACAGCAAACGGAAGCGGAAAAGCCCAGGACCAGTGCGGCGAGGCCGGCGCGGCTTCTGATCTACCCACGCAACAGCGACCCAGTACCCGTCACACCGGCCGCTAGCCCTGGAGGGTGCCGCTTTAGGGAGTGGGCTTACCAGGCTTACCTGGAAAAGGCCTACTCTTTTAAGTGTTCCTGTTCGGCGGTTTCTTGCTACCGTTCCTCGAAAGGGTGAGTTTTGAGGCACCAGGATTGGGAAAGTGGAAATGCGTGAAGCCCAAAATTCCTAAATCCTATAGATCTTATACATGATCGTACACCCTAAAGCATAAACATATCTATATGCATGTATAATATATATATATATATGTTTATATATCCTAAACCCCTAAATAGCAACCCCTATGCCCGAAAGAGTCCTCCGAGCCCGAGGC
The DNA here is from genome assembly GCA_905221615.1 of Symbiodinium sp. CCMP2592. Taxonomy (NCBI): domain Eukaryota; class Dinophyceae; order Suessiales; family Symbiodiniaceae; genus Symbiodinium; species Symbiodinium sp. CCMP2592. The sequence goes on along the minus strand of CAJNDT010005001.1, from coordinate 390,805 downwards.
AACGGGCCTTCTGGTGCTCTTTCCCGTGGACATGCCCCACGAGGCCCGTGTCGTTACGGGACTCAGGTGGCATTGGTTTTGGGTTTAGGGTTTAGGGGTTTAGGGAAAGGCGGCTTGGAATATCGGTGCTGCATGTCGGCCTCGGTCAAGATGATTGTGGGTCGTAGACTGGCTAGACTTGGGTCCGGTGGCAAAAAGGGGTTTAGGGTTTAGGGTTTCAAATTGGGGGTGTCACGGGCCTGAGTTGTCACTAATGTTTCTCCGCAGGGTTGCAAATTAAGTATGTGCGGCTTTGGGGGGTCATCGGCTGTGTTCTAATTATGAATAGACCGCTGTATCAGGGCGTATACGGTTTTTCATTGCAGCTGCAGAGGCATCCTTCAAGAACCCTGCACCTGTCCCTTCTGCAAGTGATGTACCCAGACCTTCCAAGATCCTTTAATTAAGGAATATACTTTAAATTCTAAGAGGACTATATGAATTAAGTATATTCCTCAATTAAAGGATTTTGGATGATCTGGGTAGGTTGAAGCTTCTCCACGCGGAGCCGATGAGCGTGTTTCCTATGCGCCACCTGAGCAGAGAATACGACGGGTTGGGATAAGTCGGGATTCAGGCCTGGCGGTTTCCATTCCGGATTGGTTTGGTCTGTCGGATGTCTATGGTAGAGGTCTTATTTCTGCACAAACAAGGCAACCCGAAAACTTGGGAGGCGCGGGCCATTCGTAAAATCTTGCTATCCCAGCTTTGAGTCTTTTGCCGTGCACCACTTCCTGGGAGAGCGAAAGTTGGCAGACGGAAGCAGTTGCAGTCACCTCCCTCTAAAAACCCAGAAACTCTATGAGCACCCTGATCCTATGCCCGAAACTTTCCTAAACCCTAAGCAAAAACTGAACCCTAAACTTTCCTAGACCCTAAGCCCTAGACTTTCCTAAACTAAACCCTGAACAAAACCTGAACCCTGTGAGCCCTAGACTTTCGAAAACTGAACCCTATGGGCCCTTTTCTTTCCTAAAGCCTAAACACAAAACTGCCCAGAGGCCCGATAGTAGTTCCTGTTTGGGATTACCCTATAGGGTTCTATCTATGAACCCCGAAAAGGAACTACTTTGGGGCCTTTGGGTGAAGCCTACTTAAAGGCTCATGGGACTTAGTAACTAGGGTTATAAATAAGGTAACTACACTTTCAAGTATACTTATAACCCCAATTAAGGCACTTATAACCCTACTTACTACGTCCCATGATCCTTTAAGTATGGGAACCCTGATGCGGCGCCTGTTTGGCCCCCCCGAGGTTCAACCTCGAAGCGCGCTGGCTGCCCGGTCCTTTGCTGCAAGCGGCCTTCCGAGGTGATGCCGACAAGGCCTGGCTTGCCTCTCTTTTTGTAGGGATCTAAGCGCTCACATATAAAGGCTTTTAGGCCCAAAGACCATACTGTGTAAGGCTTTTGGGTTATTTTGATCCCTTGGGTCTTTTTGAGGGGGGGGGGGGGGGGATTTAGGGTTTAGGGATTTAGGAGTTGTAGGTTTAGGGGTATAGGGCTTAGGGTGTAGGGCTTAGGGATCACGTAGGATTCTAGGGGCTGTGAGTGTCGATAACAACACTATAGCGCCCAAGTAACAGCATCCATAAAAGCTTCGCTTAAAACGCATAACCCACCCCAGTAAAGCATTATACTTAAACCCTTTCTTCATCCTCAAGCAACCTCCTAAACCCGACAAAGACCCCGCCACTCTTGAGAAAAACTTTCCGAACTGTCCAACAAACAGACAACGACCTCACAACAAAGACACAAGAAGCGCACACCACCCCTAGACTCCAAAAGTCGAAACCCTATAACTCTTGAAGCCCTGAAAAGAATGACCTAGCCTTGCACCTCTAAACTTTCAAACCCTTTGCAGACCCGGAGCGTCCTAAAAAAGCCTTATCAAAGCGCTCACACGGTTCTACTCTCAGCCCCTCATCCTGGGGATCAACATAGCCCAGAAGCCTTACACAGTATGGTCTTTGGGCCCAAAAGCCTCAATATATGAGTGCTTAGATCTCTAGGGCTAGGCCCTAAACCCTAAACCTTGAGGTCTCGACTTTGGCAGCCAGAGACCCTGCGGCCCGGGATGCCCTCCTTGGCCGCTCCGCCGCGCAGCTCGCGGCGGAGCGCTGGGTGTGCAGTTCTTTCCGCTCTCACCCTGGGTGTAAGGGTTTGTTTGGCGCCTTAGTAAATGTAGAAGCCAGAAAGCTGGAACATCACGATCCTCATGCCCTTAAAGGAAAGTATAGGGAATCCTAGCAATCACCCTTAATCCATGTTCCAACTTTCGATCTGCACGATGCGAACCCAGAGCACCTTTCTTACGTTGAGTTACCCTGAAGCCCAAAACCCTCAGAACTCCTAGTCCTAGAAAGTAAACCCCAGAACCCTCAAGCCCGAAACTCGCACGGCCCAAATTGACATCGTTTTCTGCCAGGAGCAGGGCCATGTTGCGGTGCTGGAGGCGACGGTCGGGTTCAGGGACCTTAAACACCTTCATAAAAGCTTGGGCCACTAACCTCTACGGCCGACAAGCCCTAAGCCTGCCCTAAACCCGAAACCATGTTTAAAGAAAAGCCTAGACCACTGTCACTAGAAACCCTAAAGCTTGTAATCCCTAAACCCTTTACGGTTTACGGTTCAGGGGGCTTAAGCCGCCAGCCACTGAACCCCGAAGCCCAACAAAGCTCATGCAGCCCATGAGACACAGCCCAGGCGCTCGTGTCGGCCAAAGCTGAGCTTTCTGCCCTCGAGGTACCGAGCCAGATCGGTGGTTCCATACCCTATAATGGCTTCGTGTACCTATTTCGTACATACTTAAGCTTTGAAGCGTTCCTATATAGGTATGGAGCCTTATAGGGATACAGGATTCCTCAAGCAGACGGGGTCTAAACTCAAGGGGTTTTGAAAAAGAGTTCTATAGGATTTATGCTGAGGATGAAACTCAAGGGCCTAGGGTTTAGGGGCTGAGGGATGCAGGATAGTGTTGGTAGCAGTATTGGTGAATTGCTTTGGTTACCGCCAGGGGGTCTCTGCGTTCCTTAGGTAGACTCCGGAGGGCCTAGGCTTCAGAATTAGGGTTTAGGGGTCTAGGGTTTAGGGCATGCATACATATTATTGACATAGCAACAAAGGTGACGACAACAGCAAGAATCATACTCTTGATCATAATCTTGGCCATAACCATAGTTAGTAATGCTAGCAACATATTTTACTAGTTAGTTTTATTTTTTATATTAACACAAAAATTATAGACAACAGTGATGATCGGTTAGAATAGTAATCAATAACAAAATGCATTACTCAGGCTTCACTTCGGGTTAGTAGGGTGTCTGTGGAGCGCAGCGGCCAGCACCACCAAACTCAGCCGTTCTACATGGTCAAGGTCCTCAAGTACTAGTGACTAGTGAGATTCCCGAAGTCTCCAATTCTCATTGTGTCATGTCGCGGCTATCCTAAACCCTAAACCCTAAGCCCTAAACCCTAGGTTTCACTGTGGTTAGCTTCGGAAACCCTCAACCCCAAACCCCCAAACCCCTAAACCCTATTAAAAAACCTTAAAACCTTAAGCCCTAAACCCATAAACCCTAAAGCTTCACCGATGGTGAGGCTTCGCCTGAAAAGCTTAGGGCTTTCTCTGCATAGACCCCATGCAATACATCCGTAACATAGAGTCCTTAGTAGCTAGAGTAGGGTTCCTTGAAAGATGTCTATAAGGGTTACTAAAAGGTGGTCTATACGGGTGCTCTAATATAGGGGTCTTGATAATGAGACTAGGGTTTTGGGACCCCATTATGCTATAATCATAATAAGGGACCCCCAAAAAAATAGTATTGGCAACTATTTAGGGCCCATGGTACAGACATGCATGCATGCAGGCAGCCCAACACCCACGGACAGACAGACAAACACACACAGAGGGACATTTGCACATAAGTAGACAAGGGCTACGCTGGGAAAACTTAGGAATCAGTGATTAGGGTTCGCAGGTTGAATTGAATAAGAACTCGTTTCGAGTACCAAACCAGGAGACACGAAAGATCCCCCAGTTAAGGAAACTTCTTTCACATGATAATTTTGAGCCCTTCCTTATTTATGGTATAATTATTCCTGAATGCGGGGTTTCCGCCTGTGTCCATGGAATGGCAATGATGCATAATTATCCCCATCGAACTCCTCGTCCCACTTTGCAGACCTCGTTGATCCTGTAGTCAAAACTTGGCTAATGTAACTCCCTCAGCCGAAGGAACGCTCAAAGAAACTTTAAAATTAACCCTTCAAAAGAATCCCCGTGAAGGAACCCCTCACAGGAATCCTAAAAGGAACCAAAATTATAGATCCCTTTAACTTAGACCCCTATCCCTCCAAGGACCTCACAGTTAGGGCCCTAGACCCTGTAAGGACCCCATAATAAGGTCCCTGGAGGCATAGGGGACGACAATCTCGCAGAAAGGCGGAGGAGTCTCCTCTAGCACTGGCGGCCGGGAAAGGCCACAAGGATGCTGTTGTCTTCCTGCAAGGCCTGGCGTACTTAAAGCGTCATGGGACTTAGTAAGTAAGGTTTTGGGTTTCGGGTTTAGGGTTTAAGGTTTATAAGGGTTTAGGGTTTAAGGTTAAGGGTTTTTGAACGACTACTGTAGGGGCTTTCATAATTAGAATAGGCTTCCTTTAAGGGGGTCTGGAAAGGTTACTATAAGGGATCTATAAGGGCACTATACAGTAGGGGCCTTCTTAATTAGGGCTCTGGGGGATATTATGCTATAACTATAGGAAGGCCCAAGCATGAGAGTTCTATGGGGTCTCTATGTTCATAAGGGTGAGTATCTATACATGCGTTACTTGAGTTTCAGGCTTCAGATTCAGGGTAGAGGGTTTAGCACCTTTGGGTTGTCATAGCGTGTCGGGTGATTGGATGTGTTGGTTCTATGAGGATTCTAGGATTTTCTTGCAACGGATCCGTTCAGGGACGCTGTATAGGCCTGCAAGCTACAGTCTAAGTAGCGCCTGTGATAACTCTTCAAGCGGAGGTACGCCCACTCAGGCTGACAGTAACTTGTTTCTTAACTTCGCAGCCCCTGGTGCTTTCCTACAACATCCCAAAGCTGTTCCGCTTCTCAAAACTTCATGCGACCCTTTCAAAACATTACCTGCCGCTTTCATGAAACCTCATCCGCCGCCCCGAAAAAAGAGCACTTTATCAATTCCTTGCTGGATCAACATGTAACTGCTATTACTAAAGTTACTAAACCCCATTCTGAGCAACCAGAAAGTTGGAGGGTGGTGAATTCAGGGCTTCCAGGGGTTATAGGGCTTAGCACAAAGGATGCAGGGTTTAGGATTTAGGGTTCAGGGTAAGGGTGTCCGGTGAGATTCTGAGAAACACCTGCTTGAAGGATCATTGGACTTGGTCAGTAAGGTTAAATACAATGTAACGATACTTATTACTTATATAACCACAACTAATTAAGGTACTCAGAACCTTCCTCGCCAAGTCCGATGATCCTCAATCCTGCCTGTGGGGGGATGATGTTGTAGGCGAAGCACGAATAATTCTTCTTCTTGGTATTGTCTTCAGGGGCCAAGTTTATGACCTCTAGCAAAGCCTTAGAGGACGCTTGCCTTTCAAATCCTGCCTCTTGCGCAGACACTTCAAGCCACCATGGTCCAGCGCTGGGGGCAGCTTTGGCATCCGCTGCGGAGCGTTTAGGGGGAGGGAGTGGGCAGTCCAGGCTGAAACCTTTCACCGCACTGAAAGTCATATTTATCCCCAGCCCGCAAGAGGCATCAACATACTTTGTTGTCCACCTGCACCTCTGTCTTCGGAGCTGTTTAAGAGTGGAGTGTTATGGGCAACCCCTTCCCAAAACCCTGTATTGTAAGCCGCAAACCGCTATCCGGCTACCCGAGATCCTGAACCCTTCGTCCTAAATCCTGGGGCCTGAGGGGGGGAAGCAAATCCTAAAGCCTATAAGCTTTAAGTCCCAATCCCAGACCTACGCGCTAAATCCCGAACCGTGTTCCGAATTCCAAAGCTCCTTGTGCAAATGTGCGCAAGGTGTGAGGGCACCGAAAACACCCTACGGTCCTAAAGCTCGACGGAGTCGTGCTTGATCGTAAAGTTCCCCCCTCTGAAGAATTTCATGGAAGCTTGCACAATCCATCACAGCTTGCCTAGACCCCCCAACTACCCTTTATTGTAGCCCCCAATTACCTCTTAATGGGAAAGATTAGAACCTTTTAAAGGGTACTTGGGGGGTCCTGGTGAGACCTCAAATATAAACTAGGACCCAGAGTAGGCCCTTATTCCCTTTTTGAGGGTTTCGGTTCCCTTATAACCCCCTTTAAACCAAAAAGGGCACCCTTTTTGTTCCTATGTTACTCTTAGATCTAGTAAACTGGATAGGCAGGAAATTGACAGTGGAGACTCTTTAGTCTATAAGGGCCGAGGGAATATAGGGTCCTTAATTAGGGACCCAGAAAGGACATAAGCATATAAGCATCTTATAGGGATATCTCTACCTTATTGGGCTGCATAATAAGGGGGTTTGTGAGGACATCCCTATCCTAATTTGCTTATGTGCTGTTTTGGGGCCCTACTTAACTGTAAACCCAGTTGACCGGTCAGCCGGAAAACAACGCAAGCTGGGTTGCAAGTTTCACAATCTTCCCCTCACTGCAGTCCGTGAGGAGCGCGGCCATGTTTCCGTGGTGGCGCAGCTTCTACTCGGCACTGCGGCGCAAGGGGCTGTTTCTAGAAGATTTGAAGCCTTCAGAGTCCGGGCATGATCGTTTCCAGGCCTCTGAACCCGGTTCAGGGTTTAGGGCCCCAGACCTTCCAATATCCCTTAATTAAGCAATATCCTTTAATTCATAATTGGATCCCTAATATAATTTAAGGTATATTCCTAATTAAGGGATTGTGGAAGGTCTGGGCACAAGGGCTTAGGAGTCGAAACCCTCTTATGGCTTCTGTTGAACTTGGTTGTGCGCGCATGTCAGGGCAGCAGTGGAGGACGCTTGTCGCCGAAAGCCTTGCCTGCTCCGTGTGTGAGAGTCGAGGCATGTCGAGGCACTCAATCGCATCAGAGACCCAAAGCTGCCAGAAATCACCAGAGAGGTTGAGATTTGAGCTGACAAATTAGCTTCACACTCTAAACCCAAAGCCCAAACCCGAAAACGGAAGCTCTTTAACCGTAGATGCCTATAACTCTATGCACCCCAAAGATCGAAACTGAGCACCGAAGCCCTCCCTCCCCCAGAGCCGAACCCAGACCTTCAAAAATCCCTGAATAAATTAAGGAATATACTAAATATACCTTAAATTAAATTATAATAGGATCCCTAATATGAATTGAGGTATATTCCAAATTTTTCGGGGTTTTGGAAGGTGTGGGAATTTTGACTCTAAACCCCTAAACCCTAAGGCCACTGGGCCAACGTCGAAGCCGGAGCTACGCGAGCACTTGCCGCTGCGGCGCGCGCCGGCCACGCCACGCTGGTGTAACCTCGCTGCAGTTTGGGGGAGGAGAGGCAAAGTAAAAAATACTCTAAGGGTTGCTATAATAAGGGGTCCTTAAAGGGTTACTATAAGGGTTCCATAAGAGCTTCAGGGTTTGGGATTTAAGGCTACATTGGCGAGGCAAACCCTAAAGAGTCCCCATGTTCCCCAAAAAGTAGTATATACTGGGTGCTTTTGAGGGTACCACAAGGGCATACAAGGGCTCTATAAGGGCAGGTACTGTACCATAAGGGTTTAGGGCAAAAGGGTCCATGTACTCAAGTAGTATGTACTTTGGCCCTTAATGTACACATAGAGGGACTACTTTAAGTAAGCCCAAAGTATATCCGTGTATGGACCCTTAGGCAAAGGATCCCTATGAGGGTTTCAAGCCGGCTTTGTGTGGGTATCGGGCTGTGCAGACTTGCAGGGTTCAGGGTAATCATAGGCTTTAAGGCCCCTTTTAAGAGAGCCAGAAGTAGGGTTCAGAAGGGGTACCCTTTAAGGGGTCTCTCTAATAATACTACCTACTTGGAGGGTCGGGGGACTTAGTAAGTAGGCAGTAAGTAGACTTATAAGTACCCTAAAAGGGACCCTATTTGGGGTTATGGTACTTATGAGTCCCTAAAATAGCCAGTTACTAAGTCCCCCGACCCTCCAAGTAGGCTTTAAGGGATCAGGGCGAAGCCCCAAACAGTGAAGCAGAGGGCTCAGGGTTTAGGGCTTAGGGTTTCGGGCTTAGGGTTTAGGGTTTAGGGTTTTTAGGCTGATCGTTTGGTTCTATGTACTGTAGTTGCAACCACTATAGGGCATCGTCACGTAAACATGCGCCATGCCTTCGGCCTGAGCGCCAATCCGCAATGCCTGGCCCGAGGCATGAGCTCTAAGCATATTATTCACACTTCCGACATCTTCTTGTGGCCATACCGTCAAACCCTGTATAGTTCGAACATTCTACCCCAAACGAAGGTTTGTGTTCGGGTGTGCTTCGGCTTACACCTGCAATCCCAGCTTCTAAGGCGTGCGCAGTCATTGGCACGAAAAGTCATAATTAGCCCGGGTACAAAGCTGTTTAGGAAGTAGTTGGATTTAACCTTTGGGGTCAAGGGTTGTATGCTTGAGGGCCACGATGTGTTCTAACCTGTTGCAACAGGGCTTAGTTTTGGTTCACCTTGCGTGACATTAAAAATCGCTGGTAAGAGCCGTGGAGAAAGCTGTTCTATAGTTTGCTCTGGCAAAGTCGAGGCAGCATTTGCTGGATGCTGGCGTGCATCTTGGCGACGTACATTTTTCTGTAATTACCTGGCCAGCGTCTGTTTGCTACAAAAATAGCCCCTCCTCCACGTGGGTGGCCGTGAAAACCCGAAACCCTATGCCGAGCCCTTCCATAGACCCTAAACCCTCCGAGTCCTAAACCCTTATGAACCCTATGGCCCTACGAGCTTATGAGCCTTAATCCAGCTAACATTCGGTTGCCTGAACATCAATTGAAAATCGCCTACCCAACGCTCCAGAAGCCTTAAAGTGCAAGCCTCCTCAGTCCCAGCCGCGTATAGTCTTGACGTTTGAATTTTGTACGACGATAAGGGGATGATGTGTTTCCTGTTGCCCCCCCCCCCCTCCCCCCACCCCCGCAACTTCCTACTGCCCTGGACTAATTGGACACCTAATGCCCCAGATAGATTGGACATGTCAGAGTCCAGAGCACTTTCCTCGTGTCAGTGTCTGCGAGGCCTGCGGATGGGCCGGAGCTGAGGCGTTCTTGCCTTCATCTCTGAAATACCGCCCCCGTATAGTCCCTACGTAATAACCGTACCAAAACGGTTTAAATGAATATGCCTTCAAGCTGTATTGACACCCTATACCTGGCTTATCTTCCAGGGTTCGGGCTTCACAGGGCTTTGAAGGTTTCAAATTTCATGTGGAAAATGCGACTCATATTCATGGTCCAAGGCTTTAGCATCGTCGCGACTTGCTGACGTGCTATCACTGTAGTCGGGAGTTTCTGTTTATGGTTGGAGCATCAGGGGTGGAGCTTTGTGGGCCAGCAGCTCTAGGGTTAAGGGATACGGCTCCGGGCAGGGGGGCTAGCACTCAAGTGGTTGGGTGATTCTTGACTTCTTGGGTTTATCTAGGGGTGTCCACCAAGTAGCGCAGGTTTGCGTCATGGTTCCTGTAGCTTGCAGGGCTTCTTGAAGTTTACAACGGTTCGCCCCGATTCTATAGTCCGTCGAGTCTTTCTGTTCAGTTGACGATCAGAAGCGGTTCTTTTAGTCTGCTTTTTAGGGTTGAGGCTTCATATCCAGACAATCCAGATGAGTGCGCTTTCAGATCTGGGAGGGCGGCTTCTGGGCCACGTTTGAGGGTACTCAGAATCAGCCTCCTGCTACTTCGGGCCTGGTTGAGGAACCCCCTTACTGCTACAGACGTTTGAACTCTTCCATCAACCCCTTTCACCAGTAAACCCGGCTAGCCGTGAGCCCTACAACGATTGAAACCCTGACAGGGCCATTCTGTTGTCATCTAGATGCCAATCTACCCTAGACCCAATGCCCAAATGTTGATAGGAACTTTCGACCCACCGTTTCAGGAAGTAGCTAGGCTCCTCAAGTACAAAAGCCTGTGCAGCATGTGGCTACAGAATAGACGGCACATGGTGTCTAGGATTTCAATTATTCAGGTTTATTGAAGTTGCCTCTGTTTTCGTAGGGCTTAGATTGAAGCCTAGGTCCGAATCCCCTAATCCTATACCCTCAAATACCCTCAGCCGGGAAGTTCGGGGCAGGGCCGACTTTTAATTTTGAATCAGTTACCATAATAGGACTTATAATAAGTAATATGGTTTCCTTATTATGGTAACTTAAGTTCAACCCTTTAACAAGAACCATAAGAAGACTTATAGTAAGCAATGTGGTTTCCTTATTATGGTAACTTCAAGTAAAACCTTTAAGTAAGTAATATGGTTTCCTTTTTTATGGTAACTTAAATTAAGACCTTTAGCAAGAGCCCTGTTTAACCCCAACCGGAGGCAGGCGGCCAACGAAGCGGCCACGCGCGACCACGCCGAGGCAGCCCAATGCTTTAGCAGGACAAGCCAAATGATACTCTACCCTAAGGCTCCAAAGTAGTTCCTTTTTGGGGCTCATATATAGAATCCTATAAGGTGATCCCAAAAAGGAACTTCTATGGAGCCTCTGGGTAGGGGCCTTATAAGAATTGCACATACTATTTTTTTGGGGGGGGGTAGACTGTTTAATAAATCGTATAATGGGCCCCCAAACCCTAGTCCAATTTTTCAGGCCCATATATATATATATATGAATGATGCTGCAAGGTTTGTTTTTTTCGCGGCTGTCACGTATGTCCACTCCAAGGACCCACCTTTACAGGTTTTTTGGCCCAGAGAACATGCTATGTAAGGCATTACGGCTGTTTGAGCCTTAAGATACGTCCTAAACCCTACGGGCCAACCCATCCTAGACAGATCGTGAGACTAAGGCCTTGACCTCAAACCGGCACCCGACGCACGATCCCATCCCGACTGCCAATCCTACGCACCTGTGGTCTTCGAGAAGAAAAGGAAACAAGACTGGAGACAGACATCTACCGCAGGTTGTGGCGCTGCTCGCAGATGCAGGTGCGACAGTTAAACCTTGATCATAGGCTGAAGGGCATTCTATGAATGTCCTTGGATTCGTTTCGGCATGCCCTAAATGCGAGTTCTTTTTCGCGTCATAGCAGTTCCCCGGCAGTTTTCGGAACCGTCGGGGTGTGTCAGGTATTTGTTGCAGGGTAATGTGTTCGTGGTCGCGGCTGCTGCTTCGCGATTTACTTCAGGGCTCAACGTGTTGTTTGAGCAGATGTCGGTCCTACTGCCCAAGGCAGTACAACATAGGGTCTGAATAGTCTAGTCCCCATAATGCCGACATATTTACAGCGCAACATACACCTGCACCCCGTTCTGCCCATTAAGTCCCCACCGCTAAAGCCCGGAGGCAGCAAGTCACACTAATTTTGGCAAGGCTCCCAACCGCAAGAAGCATACAGGCGCAAGCTACCCAGCTGTGTACCTATATGATCGGTTGATGTTCCTTAAACACTACATAGACCCGATGCTACCCATCACCCAGCAACCTAGGACATAGGTAACTTCGTTGGGGTCTTTGGGTTGCAATCTGAAAACCACTTAAAAACCCAGGATAAAGATGGTCTGTTTGGGGCTTCGAAATGGTAGTACATGTGGAGCCTCAGTGTGTAAACCACCCTAAACCCTGAACCCTACAGGTGTGGATTTCACAGTGGAAGACCGTGACCCGGAAAGGATATCTTCCGATGGTTTTGAGCTTGATCGGGTTTGGGGTTTAGGATTTAGGGTTCAGGATTCAGGTTTGAATTCATAGGAATGAAGGAATTTGATGAGCGTATACAGCTATGGGCAGGGCTGGTACTCGTAACGAAGATTGGTGAGTGTTCATTTTTGTGTCTGATCATGGGGAGACCCTTGTAACGAAGATAGGTGAGTGCTCATTATCATGTAAAACCGTCCTTACATGGCTTAAGTAAGGCGGTTTCAAGCGCTGCATGGTTGTGTAATGGTGTGTAGCTTGTGTAGCGGATAGGATGTAATCATTTAGAAAGGATACAAACCGTGTACCCGAAACCCGCTATGGAACAGGTGCCTGCTCATTGTTGACAGAGGGACCCAGGGAGAATGTTCAAGTTTTTGCGGTTTAGTAGATGTTTAGGGTGTAGAGGCATTCAAGGGTCCAAGAGTGTTGAGCGACAAGTATAGAGGTTCCAGTAGCTACACTTTTGATCGAGACTACTCGTTGTTTGCCAAGTTTCCGCGCATGAATTTATCTAACCATGCGCGGAATCGCAGGCTATAGTTGGCACCGGGTTATGAAGTATACACCTCACTCCCCACCCTACACCTGGCAGTGGAGTTTAGGGTCGCATCCGGGCAGATGGTTAGCATTTCACTGTGCAGCCACATGCTTGCGTTTGCCGCTTTGGCTGCTAGCGATCGGAATACATCGGATGACAGTGTATTCGCCTTGCATCCTATTGCGACACAGCGCGCCGTCCCAGAACGTCCAAAAGACATAACGTGCGAGAACAGCGTAGAGCATCGAAAATGAAAAATGGAAGTGCAAAGGAAGTCGCCAGGTGGAGTAAAGTGGCCTAAACAATTGCCAGCATTTTTCTCCAAGCGCTCCACATAACGATCATACTCTAATCGTATAATTTGACAATGCTCGAAACCCTGCTCTAATCAGTTTGAGGCTATAACTAGTAAGGCTGCCACATCATAGTTCGATGAGCTTCATGAAGTCGCAGGTGTAGTTGATTGCATAGCTCGGCGTAGGACCCCTCAGTTAAAAGCAACCAGCGCTGCATTTGCGTCGGCCACCGAGGTAACGGCAAGACACCTTTGATGAATGCTGCTGCGGGTGGTCACAGCGAAGTGGCCGATTCGACGCAAGTATTCACGGCTTGAGGGGAAGAGCTCATCGATCCCGTGTCTTTCCCTAAGGGTCCAAGTATATGATAATCATACACTCTCTTAAATATTGAGCTACATAACTAATATCCTAAACCCAAGTACCTAATTATTGGGTCCTTAGGGTTTGGCTCAAGGGATTTAGGAAGTTTAGGGTTTAGGGCTTCTGGGATTTGGGGACTTGTCATGAGCCCTGCCCGATTGTCTCTGTTTGGGTGTGTAGGGCTCGAGGTTTAGGAGAGTTTCTGTGGCTTTTTCTCAGGAGAGTTGTGTACACCCCGGTACATGTTCAGGATCCTTCTTTCGTGGCCGCCTCCTAATTATCTGCGAGCTGCTGCAAAGTTTCAGCACAACCTCAGCAGTTCGACATGATTGCGACCGGTCTAGCTGACGGTTTGAAGGACGGTTTCCAATTCTGTTGCGTCGGCCTTAACCCAATCCTTCATACTTCATGCCTCACGAGCTTGGACCCTGTCATAGAACCCTATAGTAGAAGCCAGAAAGTTGGAACATCATTCTCCTCATGCCCTTAAGGTAAATTGTATGGGATCCTAGCACGAATCCTCCTAAAGCCATGTTCCAACTTTCTGGCTTCTACTGTAACCTGGCTCCATGAACTATGCAGACTGTGAGCTCGTGTATGAGGTTTACTTATCCTTGCATCCACAAAAAATACTTAAAGCTGTAATCCTCATACCCCGAACACCCAAGACTACCTCGTCCTTCAGGTGAAGCTGCTCCTTCGCAACTGCGGCTGCAGCCCCTTGAACTTTCCCGCTTGTGGGAGAAAGTGGGGCTTAGATGTCATATGCTACAGAGGCTCCGAACACCACACTTCGTCGTTTGCCGTCTCCATCACATACCCTAGGGATCAACACAGCCCAAAAAGCCGTATTTTGTATGGTCTTTGGGCCCAAAAGCCTTAGAATATGAGTTCTTAGAAAGCGATCGTAACAGTCAGCCACGGGTGCGTCGTTCGATTTCAGTTGCTGAGGAGACGCTACGGCATGGCGGAGTTTAGAGTTTATAGGGTTTATAGTAAGGGTTTAGGAGCTTAGGGTTTAGGGTTTAGGGGTTTATGGTTTAGGGTGTTCTATATTCGAAGTACATTTGCTGTCGGATGTTGGGATATCCCAGAACACACCGATCTCACCCGAAACAGTTTCGGAGCGGCTTTGTGCTTTCAAGCTTTCGGCTTCAACCCTAAACCGTGAACCCAGCCCCCGTTGACACTTTGCAAATGATTGATTCGGCACTGCGGGTCCAGGGCGTGCCTTGATACCGGAAGTGGGGGTTGATGCTCCAGCTCTACTTCCGCAACACATGTAGCTGGTTTTTGTTTGGAAGGGCGTGTGGGGTCCTGGTTGCCTGACTATTGCTATTAGGGGCCGCAAGATAGTGTTTTGGGTGTCGATTATACTAAATTTATACAAGCATCCCCGAAAATGGTATTGGTAGGTATTTAAGCCCGTATGTTTGATCGACTGGGTCCATGCCGCTTCATTCTGAGAGTGCTCGGGCGGGCAGGATTGCACGTGGTTGGGGCTGCTGCACTGCCTGCCAAGCCAGCAAGTGCCGAAACCGTAAGCCTTAAACCCATCAACATAGCAGGTACGTGGGGTTGCTCTAAGATTACCTGAATCTGGATACCTTTTTGGAAGAATTCACCTATTTAGTGTTGTGTATTAGGGTCCCCAAATCCCCGAGGGTCTGACCTCTTTGCTCGCTGAGGCGCCGACGCCCGGGATAGGCAGGGTGCCACTGCAATGCACTGGGCCGCATGGCGGGGACACCGCGGCGTCGTTGAGGACTTCGTGTGTCTTCAGGTTTACAAGGCTTGAGATGTAAGAGTTTCCGACAATTAGGGGTGCCCTCATTGCAGCTGCTGCGGCTGTGAGCCCTCGGCCTACGGGGGGTTGAAAACTACTACTAATTCTTAGGATCCCTCGCTGGGATCCTTCAATGAAGAAGTCGGACTATCTACTAATTCTTAGGATCCCTCGAAGGAGTCGGACTATCTACTAGTTCTTAGGGTCCCTCGTCGGGATCCTTCAATGAAGGAGTCGGACTACTAAGGGTGTATACTCAGCTCTCTTGGTCTTTTGTTTTCTGAATAATTATCGTAGTTACATTGACATTGCCTTGTCTGTGACCCGAAGGTGGCGGTAGCAAGACGAACGGCCAGGAAGAAGCGGAAAGACTCTGAGAAAAGAATGGCGCCGCCTCCAAAACCCAACGGGACCCTAACTGAGTGCATGCCGAATTCACGATGGTACTCGGTGGCCACTTGGGCCCATGTCGAGATTCTAGTTCACGGGTTGTGCCCTTCGTTCATCTCGAGTTTCTCACATCAATACGTATCAGTACCATTTACCAAACAGTCCTGTCACGGTAACTTCACGCAAGCTCCTTTACAAAAGCCGACGAGCATCAAGGCTTTCATGAATAGCGTTGTAAGACTACTGCCAAAGCCTCTCGAGTACCCGAACACCCTTAAACGCAAAAACCTACTAAACCCAAGACCGTAACTCCTGCACCCTGAGCCCCAACCTCTGACCCCTAAACCGCCCTAAACCCTATAAACCCTAAATCCTAAACCCTAAACCCCTAAACCCCTAACCAGAGACAGTGCCGGCAAGGATATTCACAAGGATCTTAGAAATTCCCACTATCCTCAGGGTATTGTCAGACTTTCTAATTTCGAGAACGGTGGCCTTTGGATCGAATCTCCGACAGGCACATGTTCTAAAATGTATATGGGGATGAGTGTTGCTGGCACAGTCTGCGAAATCCCGGGGGATCGATTGCTAATGTTTAGTGGTAAACGTTTCCTTCACTGCACTGAGCCCTGGCTAGGTCGTAGAGTCGTGCTTGTTGCTTACACGCTTATGGGAACAATTTCGATCCCCAGGGATGTAGAAGAAAAGTTGCAAGCCATAGGAATTCAGACACCAGAGAGCAGCGAAGTAGAGTATTACTTTCACCACCCGATTGGACCAGGTCAACCAACCCAACGTAAGCTTCGCTTTCGAAAGCTATCGGGTGTCTGGCAAGCGGGACGCCTCAATCTGAGACCTCATGAGCCGACAATTGACGTGGATCCTCAGGAGACCTATACTGCCCAGCTCCCCACTCAACTTGACGACTCTTGTAACCCTTTTCCACGTCCTGAGTCGGTGCATGACAGTGACTCAGCTGAGACTCTCCTGCTCTCTAGGGCAGCGAGCAGTGGGGTTGATATAGCATGAACATATGTTCTCCATTTATTCCCCCAGGGGCTCCCGATCATGTACTATGGCGACCAGTTATATTTACACTGTAACCAAACCACTAACCCGCGATCGCGCGCCATGGCTGCTGCGACCGCAATCTGGTGCATCTCTGCATGGTGCATGGCGGGGATTGCTGCTACTGCATGGACCTGAAGTTCCCCTGGTGACAGTCATGTGGAATGACGAATGCTGGTATGGCAACTGGGGCTAGAATTTACGCAGTACTGCATGATGTGAACCACGGAATTTGGTATATTGCATGGGCTGGGTATGTGACGAGACGTTCTGCTGGTTGGTTGGCGCTTACAGCTGAGTTCTGCCCACTACATGTTGTGTTGGGATATACTCCAAGATGAAAGAGGCAACATTGAAAGGCAGAGTCGGGGGAATTCATTCGTGCATGACTGCATGCACCGACGCTGGAATCTGGCAGAGGTGAGAGCACAACGATCTGCACTTGGTACCCTGGCATGCTGCGAGGTGCATGGACATACTGTGGGTTTGTACATGTGCAGCCCACATGGCATGTGGCGGAACGTACCGAAGCTGGAACAAGACTTGACCAGCAGACGCAAAAAACCAATGCATGTAGCCCGAAATGCTGCAATGGGCGCCTGCCGTTCTGACAGACCCGTCTGGTGGAGTACTGCATGCGTGCCACTGCCTGCATTATAATTCGTAATTCATAACTGCTTGCATGTGCACAGTCAATGCATGAATA
Source organism: Symbiodinium sp. CCMP2592 (assembly GCA_905221615.1). Classification (NCBI taxonomy): domain Eukaryota; class Dinophyceae; order Suessiales; family Symbiodiniaceae; genus Symbiodinium; species Symbiodinium sp. CCMP2592. The sequence continues at coordinate 373,782 of CAJNDT010005001.1, read as the reverse complement.
CTTGAAGCCGTTACTCTGTCCCACATAGTCCGTAGGTTTCACCAGTCAACTTCTACAGCACTTAGATTGAAACATGCACTGTAACTTTTGGTTAGGTGCGACTAATTGGTTGCGCCTTGCTGGTAAATGCTGGCATTTGGTTCTTCGTACCGCTGAGCCAACAGTTTGCAGGGCGTCGATGTCCTGTGTGCACTTTCAATCTGTGTATCGTCATGGCAGTGATCTGTCTTCGGTAGTTCAAGATCTTGTTTTCTCTATTGTGTTTTCAGCTCAAGATCTTGAACAGAGGATGGGTCCGCGGGGTACAGTCACTTCATCTGTTTTAGTTGTGAATGTTTATACTGACACCTCCTCTTAGTGACGTCTCACTTAGTATGACTCCGAACCTACATGCCTCGCCTGGATTGTCCGAGTGTGAGCGCCGAAACCCCTAAACCCTATAAACCCTAAATCCTAAACCCTAAGCCCAGTCCTTCTCCCAGTAGAACCCACCAAGAGCCGCCACGCACGACTTTGAAGGAACTCGTGGCCTTCGGTGCTGACGTAGTCCTTCGTCGTTTTAGTGTTTTGTTAGGGCTTGGAGGGTTTGTAGGGTTTGGAGCTTCTAGCATTTATACTGTTTCGAGTTTAAGGTTTGGGGGTCCTTCGTCCTTTTCTTAGGGGCTGAGTAGGTAGCCTTCAACCTTTTGGGGTTATATATATATATATGTATATTCCTAGTGTGGGAAAATGAGGGTTCATGACTGGACATGCACAAATCGCAGCACCAAGAGCAACTATGTTCAGAGGAGCTACAACGCTTCTCAGGGGCTGAGTAGGTAGCCTTCAACCTTTTGGGGCTTATATATTCTTAGTATAATTCAAAAGTTTATCCTTTTTTGAGCCAGGTACTCAGCCTATAAGTTTTAGTGTCTGTTAGGGCTTGGAGGGTTTATAGGGTTTGCGGCTTGTAGTGTTTATATTGTTTGGAGTTTAAGGTCTCGGGGTCTAAGGTTCGGAGTTAGGTTGGGAGTTCGGCGTCTTTGTTGTTCAAATTCGTTGTTTGTTGCATATGTTAATCAGCATTAATGTTTCCGATTCTTGCAATCACCAGCTGCGTTTATGTTCTTTTCTTCGAGAAAAGATGGTGTTGATGTTGAGAACTGTGTGTGCGTTGTCAACCTGGGGTCTAGTTGTTAGAAGCATTCTTTTGAGGATGTTGGTGGCTTTCCGTGATTTTGGGATATTTACATGGGCTTAGGAGGAACCACAGGGTTGCAAGAACGGAGCCCCCCTCGTTTGGCCAGTTGGCATCTGGACCTGTGCCACGATCCCCTACTCAGCCAGGAATAACTTAGCCGGAAGCCTGCAGCAGGAACCTTCGGCCCAACATGCCCTAAGGGTTCATGTGCCCAAATAGTATATACTCTGGGCCATTGTACCTGTAAAGGGCCAAAGTATGTATATATATATATATATATATATACATACACTATATGGGTACATGGACCATCTGCAAAGCAGGAACGGTTTCAACAGCACGAACACCGGGACCTGTGTTAGGCTTTAGGCTGCGATTCGTGTCACTGGCAAATGAGCTTTGTCAGCCTTAAACTCCTAAACCCCTAAATCCCTTCGGGCATCATCCGACAAAATTGGAACGATACAGAGAAGATTAGAATGGTCCCTGCGCAAGGATGACACGCACAAATCGAGAAGTGTCAAAACCCTAAAATCCTAAACCCTAAACCCCGAGACCCTAAGCCCTAAACCCGTTGTGGTTTCGATGTTGGTAATTCTTCAGTAAGCCTTTGAACTGTCATCACTCGGGGTTCGAGTCCAGACCAGCATTGGGGTTTGTGCACATGTGTTAGAAAGCTTTAGAAAGAAACCCAATGATCCTAGCTGCCATCAGATCCATCAGATCGAAGGAAATCATGTGATTGCATACATCTGAAAAGCAACTTAAACCCTAAACCCTGAAGTTTTAAAGCCCTAAAACCCTCAATCCTCACGCCTGAATCTAAGCCCTACGTCCCTTATTTGTCTTAAATTGAAATCCTACCCTGAACCCTGCAGTCCCAAACCCCTGAAGCGTCACCGAAGCAAAATAGAAGCCTTAATAATAGAAAAAGGGCTTTGGGCCCCAGTATTCTATTGTTATACGAAAGAACAGCTAAAATAGTATTGGTAAGTAGTATTTAGACACCTAAAATATAGAACCCTATGATGGCTCCCTTATAGAACCGTTTAAAGATACCTTTAAAGGAACCGCATATCTATTTAGGCCCCTGTATTACTCAGGACGCCGACTGCTTTGGCCCAGCTCCGGGACGGCCACTGCACTGGGCAGTGCAGCAGCCAGGACCGACCTTGGAATGGATGGAGGGGGTCCTTAACAATTACAAAATCCTTGAAGGGTTCTATAAGGTAGCCATAATAGGGTTCTGCTACTTAGTAATTACCCATACTCGTTTAGGGATCCTTACTATAATTCTAGCATAATGGGCCCCAAACCCTATTCTAATGCGAGCTTCGGGTCTACAGTGCCAAAGGTTACGCGGCATAGTAATTAGTAGTCATCGTCATAGTAGTTTTTTTGCGAGTAGCCGTAGTTGTCGTGATAGTCGTAGGCCTAGTCACACTTGTGATGGTGTTGCTGGTGGTGCTGGTAGTGCTGGTGGCGGTGGTGGTTGTGGCGGTGGCAATAGCGGCGGTGGTCGTGGTGGTACAGTAGCAGTTGCAGTAGGTGGCGGAGGGGGTAGTAGCGGCAGTAGGGCAGGAAGTAGTGAGAGCAGCAGGGGTAGTAGCAATAGTAGTAGTAGTAGTAGTAGTAGTAGTAGTAGTAGTAGTAGTAGTAGTAGTAGTAGTAGTAGCAGTAGTAGCCGTAGCAGTAGCAGTAGCAGTAACTCTGGCTATGTTACATGTTGTTTGTAGCCCAAGTTTGAAGTGGCTGAAACCTTCTGACTTAATACATGCAAAACCGTTGTAAGCACCAAAGCCCGGAACCTTATTCAAATCTTTCGCATTGTGCAGAAATCCAAAACCTTAAGCAAGAAAGTCAAGCCACCCGCACAATGGGGCCTAACAAAGACGATGACCACTACCGGAATCACCCAAAGTAGGTAACATAGTGGCCCAACACCCATACAAGGCTGTTGTTCCATACCTTTGGTGCCCAGCCTCAAACCCTAAACCCCAGCCCTATAAACGCAGTTGAGGGTGTGAAGTATACCCTTATAGATCCCTCATAGTAACCCTTACAGACCCAGTGAAAGGAACGCTATTCTAGCTGTTAAGGCCCGTACAGTTGATCCCTCAAATATAGTACAGATACCCTATAGTAATCCTTATAGACCCCTTTCGAGGGATCCTATTCTAACTAAGTCCTGACATTTGATGCCTCAAAGTACTACCCTTATAGACCCGTTTTCGGTAACCCTTAGAGACTCCTTTAAAGAAGCCCTGTTCTAAAGTTTAAGGCCCTTACAGTTGATGCCTCAAAGTGCTCACTTGGAGGCCCTTTTGACTTAGTAAGTAGGGTTAGTAAGGTGGGTTATGGGGATTATAATGGGGTTCCTGGGGGATACTAAGTAGACTTACTAACTCAAAAGGGCCTCCAAGCAGACATGGTCCAGCTGCTGCTGGAGCTGCGAGCTGACGTTGGCCCAGCGAAGGCTCCTGGAGAGCCCCCAGACCTTCCAAGATCCCTTAATTAAGGAATATACCTTAATTCAAAAGAGGGATCCTGTTATATATTTTAAGGTATATTCCTTAATTAAGGGATTTTGGAAGGTCTGGGTCTCTCCCCTTTCTCTTCGCAGATGGGTGTCAGGAAGCCCGAAACCCCAAGCCTTTAGGGTGTTTAGGTGTTAAGCTTTTAAGAAAGTTATCTAGCTGCGGGTTTCATGATGTTTGGATAAGCGTACCAAAATGCTTGAACCTGACATGGGTATCTTTCGAGTCTTGTGATCCTTAGACCCTATAACCTCTAAACTCTGAGGGACGTGGTGGCTCCTGCAGTAGCCATCAGTAGCCGACCTGTTGCCAATGTGCTGCCTTTCCGACACGAACAATCCTCGCTTGCAGAATCCGAATTGAGAGAGTCCAAACCCCAAACCCGGTGGTATTCCACGACACAGCCTGGCAGTACCCTCATTAGCGCCTTCGTCTTCTCGCTTCAAGAGAGTTTGAGTGTAGGGTCTAGGATTGACGCTTTTGCCCCAAACCCAAAATTCCAGGTGAGGCCTTCAATTCAGCCGCCCCGTGATGGCGACGTTCTCGTCCGCTCGGGTGATGTGCTGGCATGCGCCCTGTGGTCTGTGGTTTTGGGGCGATGGGGGTTATGCACTTATAGCCCAACAATTCTACACAGTTGCACGTCTGTCGGTTTCCTTATTCTGTGCTTGTTATAACGACAACTCCACGCAGTTTTCGTGTTGCCCCAGGAATCAGCTGTTTAAGGAATCCGTGCATTCATAAGTAACGTGTAAACCCCCTAAAATCGAGACTGCTATGACGGCACCATTTCCGGAATCCCAAGCCCTTTACCCATAAACTCTAAGGAATCCTGAAACCCTACACTTGCCCTCTTCTTACCCTTTTCTTGGCAATCGCTGCAGGTACACATGCTGCCGAAGTCCTGCGCAAGCGTGGAGTGCCTGCAACCGCAGCAGGCCGGTACCCATTCAAAGCTGGGTTCCAAGTATATATACCAACGGTACCTACTTTGGGGTTTAAAGTCCATAAATAGTACTTTTGGGGTCTAAAGTCCAGAAATAGTACCTTTGGGGCTATTTTGGGAGCCCCAGGGGTTCAGAGCCTACCATCTCCCATCTTAGGGTTCCTTGTTCACATTGTAATCCAAGTCCTTGACAGGTGGAATGTACAATGTTTGATATGGGGCCGTTATTCGTTGAAGGCTGTCTAAACGTAATCTGTAAAGAATTTCATTTTAGGGGTTCGAACAAATGATGTATTCGGCTGTCGTCCTTCTGCAAGCTTACCCATACACCTTACGGCTCCTAAAGCCCCCAAAGCCTTGAATAGTACAGTATTTGGTCCCAAAAGACTTAGAACATGAGTCCTTACTTGAACCCGCCAACTACCTTCTAATACCACTATTAAGGGCCATAAGGCCTCTATTAAAGCGCCCTTGGGGGAGTCCTGAGAGCCTTAGCGAAAAGATCTTGTTCCAACAATTCAGGCCACCGAGTTCCGAGAGACAAAGGGGTCAAAGTTTTAAGGGTGTACAAGGGGTTTAGGGTTTTCAGAAATTTTAAACGGTTTGGGATGGCTTGGGTACCGAAGTTGTGAATGCAACGTTTTGACGGAAACGTTTTTCGCCTTTGCTGCCGCTCCAAGCATGCTCTCGATTTGTCGGGGGCTGGGGGCTGTACTTGGAGGTTCATGCGTAGTTATAAGTAGGGCTAGAAGTCCCCTAGTATGAGTTATAAGTATAGTTTACCCTACTTGTAAACCCACTTATAACTACCCATGAACCTCCAAGAATGGGCTCGGCTGGTGCTGTTGGGCTGGGCTGGGCTGGCTGGGTTTGCAGAGGGTTTAGGCAGATATAAGTCTTCGGCAACTCCGAGGGAATGTCGAGGAAACGTCGGAAAAGTTGGGCTGTACACATACACATATACATGAGCATATAAATATTACGGTTACGGGGTCGAAGTCGACCCCTGCGTTTTGCATATTTTAGGAATATGCTGAAAATTGTGTGTGTGTGTGTATGTGCGCGGTATCAATCTTACTATCTATATAGTTTAGCTATATCAGCTCTGTCATCAACATTAACATCTATATAATTTCTGTAATACTTGTCACATTGTGTAATCATTAGGTTGATGTTAAGCTACATAACCAACATATAACTAGATCAGTTAGGACTACATCATCTATCTCATTAATAGTTCTACCAATTTTAACAGGTGCGATGCTTCACTAATTAAGGTTATTAACAGATATGCACTTAATACAATAGCATTTGGTTCATATTTGGAGGTGATGCTATGTTCTATCAATGTTTGGTTTAGTTCTTTGGGAATCCAGAAGTCTACCCTTCCAGCATTTGATAATCAATAGTTTAACAATAGCTGGCTTATTGCATGTTTAGTGTCTTTGGTTAACTTGTCTATAATCGGATAACCTGAGCTATGAGGCTATGAGTTGTCTTTGTCTATTAGGATAAATTAGTTTGGACACATCATATGTTTACAACTAGTATGCAACAGTGATACAAGAGCTAACTTTACAGGTTAATACATTGGTTATATGATCATTACCAACTTGTTCGTTACGATCATGTAGTTGGTATTCTACATCCCTGGACAAGTAATGCATGTCTACTGATACTATTTCAGAACTAATGTTAACTGTTACAATATCTTTCATATAGTCTATTTACAATAGGTGGTTCAACCGGTATTATACTTGGTAATTAGTGCTGCTATTGATATAGATTTTCATGACTCTTATTATGTTGTTGCACTTTTCATTATGTCTTACCATTAAGTACAATCAATGCTACCCCATTAGGACCATTATATGTATTGTCTTGTCCTGTATTAAAATGACTTACTAACACTAGATGAACAGCTATAGGTAGTGGCATTGGCATGAATGGTCTAGGTTAGCTGTGTGTAGAGGTTAATACAAATCAAGTTGTCTAAGTTTTTCATGTGTGTTCTAGTGATTTTATGTGAAGGCTTACATCATTACATCTCAGTGGTTCTAATGTTTAAGCCTAGTAGAGTACAAGACTAAAGAGATTACTTAGTATAGTGGTTGGAATGATACTAGTTCAGTTGGTTAGAGGTTGCACGTTAGTTTCATTTTGTATCACTACAGTCCTTTCCAACCAAGATAGTTTAATAAGTATTGAGGAGGCCACCGGAAGCTTGTCGTGAATCGCGCCTGTTGTGCAGATATGAGTCACCGGAAAATAGAACTAGGTTATACTAGGCTTGAGTACGGAACACTGCGAATCACAAACTGTATACGGCATGAGTGAGACTAGTAGAGTACAAGACTAAAGAGATTACTTAATATAGTGGTTGGAATGATACTAGTTCAGTTGGTGAGAGGTTGCACGTTAGTTTCATTTTGTATCACTACAGTCCTTTCCAACCAAGATAGTTTAATAAGTATTGAGGAGGCCACCGGAAGCTTGTCGTGAATCGCGACTGCTGTGCAGATATGAGTCACCGGAAAATAGAACTAGGTTATACTAGGCTTGAGTACGGAACACCGCGAATCACAAACTGTATACGGCATGAGTGAGACCACTGATGCATGAGCGATATATGTGATGCAGCACACGGCTGACACGCATCGGCCTCTTTTGGAACGCGCAGCGATTCATTGAACTGTCTGTCACGTAGCCAATGTGTCTCAAAGCGTCGAAAGCAAAAAAAACAAAACCAAAAAAAACAAAAAAACACATTCTTTCAGAACTCTCCCATTCGTGTATATTTCTAATGTTATTCTGGAAGAGCGCTGAAATAATGTTTTTTTTTTGATTTTTTTTGTTTTTTTTGGTTTTGTTTTGTTTTGTTTTTTTTGGTTTTGGTTTTTTGGATTGGATTTTATAGATTTGTTAAAGGAAAGGGGCTGGTGTTTCTCAGGGTTCGAATTACGACAACGCCCCTAAGCGCCAGAGTTGATCGTGATGTCGTGGAGGCGGCGGACCTGAAATATGCAAAACGCAGGGGTCGAGTTCGGCCCCCGAACCAAATATTACACATACCCGTAAGCATTTGCAGAAACATATACACATTTTTTACAGCAATGGGTCAGGCTATCGGCTCTTGTATGTTCGTTCTGATCATGACAATGATGCTGGAACTTCATGCAAGCCGCTCATGTAGTTGTCTTTCCTTCTCAGCACCTTTCTGGCTCAAATCCCGGCAACAGCTCAGAACAAATCATTTAAGATGGTGCGTCTCGGAGCCCGTGTGCTTGCTCTCTCCGCAGTTGCCGGTGTGGCGGTGTGGTCTCAGACGCCGGGACAAAATGGCAGTCCTATCGTGATAGGAAAGTCTTCACGACTTAGCCCTTCAAGCGTATCTGTCGTCAGACATAGGACATTTTCACATCTGTTCCACGCAGAACTCGTACTTGAGCCCCTTCCCCTCGTAGAACTCAGTGTACTAAACTTGTTTCTGGGTACACCAAAGTTCAACTATTCCCGACCCTAAACCCTAAACCCGAATCCTAGTCCGAGGCTCCTGGAACCCGCCCTGCATTCCAGATTTCGGAGTTCAGAATCCTATATGGACTCCTTGACCCTGAGCTCCGTAATCCTGAATTCCAGTGTTTTGTTTTCAGAGTACCCAGAGGGCCGAATACCCCGTAATTGAGGAGCATACCTTAAATCATAATATTAAGGCCCCTATAATCTAAGGTATATTTCTTAGTTAAGGGATATTGGGCTTTCTGGGTATGTCGCTCGATGCAAAGCATGTCCTTTGTCGTGGCTTGCTTGTGCACGAGCATTGGGAGTGCCGACAGGCCAGCATACCGGGGATTTAGGGTTGGTGTTGCCGGGTTCATATGCAAAGGGGTGCTAGGGTGTCTGGTTTTGCTTTTGCTCCAGTTTTGTTAGAAGTCCATTTGTTGCTGTTGGGGTGATGGCGTTCCCGTTGGTGCCGGCGCTGTCTTTCTTGCTGGTTTTGATGTTGATTCATGGTTGGTGTGTGTGTGTGTGTGTGTGCGTGCGTTGGTGTTTGTCTGTGTGTGTGTGTGTGTGTGTGGCGACGAGTTGCTTGACTGTTGCCGTTTGCGTTGCTATAGTAAGCTCACTACGCACCCCAGAGCCTGGAGTGGTTGTCACCCCTGGTTGGGCCAGTTGTTATGCAGCCTTGCCTGCGTCGTGCGAGTGTGAGAGTCGAAACCCTTCAATGGTCAGCTCAAAAGCTCCAGGTTCTAAGCCTCAACACTTCTCCGCCAAAACGCATAAATCTTGTACCAGAAGTTGTATCAAACGCCAATGCCCAAGCAGATTGAAAACTAAGCATGAGATAACCAAATAGATGAAACAGCGGTCGACTGAGGGCCTGCCTCAGAGCCTTCTGCGGCAGCAGCCTCACCCGCCCAGAAGGACTCGAAGTTTCGGCAGCGTAATGCAGGAATCTGATGTACAAAGCCTGAGTATAGGGGCACATTGTTCATTTAGTTGTTTATATATACATATATATATATATATATACACATGTGCATACCTTTGATATAGCTGTATATGCATATATATTTATATATACACATGCACACACATATTATATATGTGAATATATATATATACATATATGTATACATACAAAAGTCAGGAGTCCCCAGAACAGGGGTGCTTTCTAGTCTAGCACCTGCAGAAACTCCGCCATACTTCTTTTTATTCCCTAAACAGCGGGTTCTTAGCTTCGGTGTAAATTCAAGATCCCCTTGCGGCACAGTGCACCTTTATTGATCACAGGCGCGTTCTTTCCACAACTCAGGTGCCTCGCCGAGGCTGAAACATCCCTTTCCAATATCCCTTCATTGAGGAATGTACCTTTCATCATACCTGGGATCTTACTATGAAGCTTCTATAGGGACTCCTGTAAAGCTTGCCATCTTGGCTTTTAGGGGTTTGGGGCCTGGTTTGGAGGCATTAGTGCGTTGGGCACGGGTTTGTGGCTCAAAGCGACTTGTGTGTAACAAGAGGCCGAACAAGTATAGACTGCAGGATGCAAGGCTTTTAGGGTGGGTTTTGCAAAAATCAAATCAATTCAAGGAATCGCATCATGCTACTAATTCTTCAGTACCCTGTACAAGATAGGTTTTTGTAAGATCTATACCTGGCTTACAGGCTGGACCCTGCAACGCACAAGTGCGGCAGTTGAAGGTGTGCACTCTTTAAGCCCGACGCGGCACCTCTCGAACAGGACGTTTATGTAGGTTGCCTGGCTTTCCTTAAGACGGTTTAGGGTTGAGGGAGAGCCATAGCAGCGAGCTTCTAGCAGGGAGTGCGAATTTAACTAACTCGACGAAATTGATTCCATGAAGTTTCAGGGCGAGTGATGGGGGAGCACCAGGTCCTCAACACATGACCCACTTGCCGACCGGAGTGATTGTGGTCAGGACCTGCTGTGGCCCGCAACGGATGGCGCCTGGACAAGATGGAGGCAAGATTCCCAAGCCAAGTGTTGTGCAAGGGTTGAATGGTTTGAACAGGTTTTGTCGAGTCTCGATACGGTTGTCAGAGGGATGAATACAGATATGTAAAGGTTTCTATTCTTCGGAAGGGTACTGCAAAGGCTTCGTATTGTTGTTTGCGGTTTTTTTAAAGCGGGGGACTTAGACCCACTTGAGCTGCGCCTCACTGAGAGCCTTGAAGAATTGGGGCATGTGATTTAGAGTCAGGGGTTTATAGGGCCTGAATTTAGGCTTAGGGTCTAGAGCATCGCCGACCCCAAGACTCATGGCCGCAATCAGGCCTGCTGCAATAAAACAACACCGGAAAAGTTTGGTGGGCGTGGTGGCATTCCCTGTCGCTGCTGTGCAAATTGCTTCTTTGCCGAAGGATTTTCTGAGGGTCAACAACATAGAAACCGCAATATAGAAGCGCAGCAAGGAGAGCTTTGGGCTGTTCAGGCGGTAATTATTCTAAAACAAGTTCTGAGCACAAGGTAACACTAAACCCTTCCTAGAAGTTCGTACCCTACCCCTTTCATGGTACGGCGGGGGTTGGTATACAGCAGTAGGTACCCTACAGGTAGTGCGCATACATCCCAACACCTCAAACCCGCATGCCCGCGTGCCCGAATACCCTGGGTCCCAAAACCCGAAGCTATCATGCCTTTAACCCTACTGATACCCTAACCTGCGCTACCCTGAAGCTGACCACCCGATGTTCTGATGCCCTGAACCCACTACTTTGGCCAGACCTTATCCCTGAGCCGTAAAACCTACATAACCTCGTCTGGCTTGTCCGAACGGCGAGAGCGTAAGCCCTACATAATCCTGAAGCATGACCCATACCGGAACGCTTGTAGCCCCTTTACGGCTCCTTCAAGGACCCTTAAAAACCCAAACCGGCTCCTTTAAGGACCCCTAAAACTCTAAAAAAAGCCCTGAAGCTCCAGGGTTTAGGGTTTAGGGTTTAGGGTTCAGAAGCCCCAGAAGCCCTAAACCCGTACAGTCTCAGTCACGTCTACACGGCAGGTCTCGAGCTTGGACCATAAACCGTATAAGCCCTAAACGCCCTTAAACCCTACTTGCAGGATCAAGGGACTTAGTACATGTAGCTGCTTATAGCCAGCATTCAGGCACTTATAGCCTTGTTTACTGGGTCCTATGACCCTGCAAGTAAACCCTTTCACATCAAGAAGTGGACCCCTCGACCCCTAAATCCAAAACCCCTAAACCCTAAACCCCTAAACTCCTAAACTCCTAAACCCTAAACTCCTAAACTCCTAAACTCCTAAACTCCTAAACCCTAAACCCCTAAACCCCCCAACCCCTAAAAATAGAAGCTCTTTCGGATGCCAGGTCGGCCCCCAGGGCATCGGCCAGCTTGTGGTTGCTGAAGGCTTCTTCATCGGAGAGAAGGACCCCCTGACATGCTCCATGAGGAAGGGTTTAGGGTTTTTTTTGGTTCATATGGTTTTAGTGTTTTAGGGTTCAGGTCTTAGGGCTTAAACGGGCTAATCGGGTTTGAAAGGGTTTGCAGGGTTTAGGGTTTTTGGGCTTATAGGGTGTAGGATTTGTGGGGTTATAGAGGGCCTAGGGTTGAGGGCTTCTTCATCGGAGAGAAGGACCCTTAAAGAAATGCTCCATGAGATAGGGGGCCCTAAACCCTAAACCCCTAAACCGTAAACCCTAAAGCCTAAACCCCTAAACCATCACTAGAACGGGTTCTTGGAAGGGTTTCTTGAGGGCTTTGTAAGGCTCGAATGCAGAACGTTGGGACTTTCCAGGGTTTAATACAGCAGCCTATAATTAAGTAACGATGTTTTGTCGCAGGTGTTCCTCAGTAAAAGGATTCTGCAGGATACCCGCAAGCCTGGCTAGGACTCCTAAATTGTCTGAGCGAACACACCCTAAAAGCAAAGTCTGTGTCCTAAACCTTTCTTCCCGAATCTTTACCGAAAACACCCTGAACCCCAACACCCACAACACTATGTAAACACCTAAGCCCAAATCATTGTAAGCCGTCCTTGCTGGGGCTTGCGATGTGGAAGCCAAGAAACAGCGAAAGGACATGTTCAAGATTTGCAACAAGCAGGGCCGACGCTACCGCATGCGTCCTTTCGCGGAGGAGCGCAAGGTGCCCGAACCCCGTTTCAGGTTTCGTGCATAGTTGTACAATTATTCAACCCATACACATGGAATGTGTTTAGTTACATGGCTTTGTTTGGTCCGCGTCTTGACCTACGTAGTTATTCCCTTGATGTACGTGTTCTTTGATGTTAACCAGTGGTTTTATTTGCATATTTACTGATTGCTTTTTCGTGGGGGTGGGGTGAGGTGTTAGAGCTGTGTTTGGGTTAGGTTTGCGGAGTTGCAGTTTGGATGGCTTTTCGCCGGGCTCGAAACCTCAACTGTCTGATTTCTGCCACGGATTGAGGTGCTTTTAAACACTGAAAAGCCTTAGGACAAGTTGCACACCTGTTACAAGAAAGCGACATAAAAAGTCATGTCTCTGCGAACCCTCAACCCACCGCCGTAGTCCTGAAACCCCCAACCCCTAGAGTGCATGGCTATATCAACGTTAAACCCGAAATCCTCCAAACACGCGCTAAACCCAAAACCCCCAAACCCTAGATCTAGCACAAACTGAAGCCGGAAGCCATCGAAGAGCCCCAAATCCCCTTATAACGCTCTAGACCCTAAACCCCTGAACCCTAAACCCTACTTGGGGGCCGTTTTGACTTAGTAAGTCTACTTAGTATCCCCGAGAAACCCTATTATAATCCCCATCATAACCCACCTTACTAACCCTACTTACTAAGTCAAAAGGGCCTCCAAGTAAACCCCTTTGAACCCTAAAGGATCCCTTTAAAGGAACCCTATAGATCCCATATAGTACCCTATAGATTCCCATTAGCTAACCCTAAACCCCACACCCTAGCACAAAGCCATCGAAGAGCACCCGCCAGACCGACACCACCCTGCCTGGCATCTTCCAGCTCGGACCTTTCAAGATCCACCTGGAGCAGGCAAGCAAAAGTGTTCTTCCCAAAGGGTCCTATGTACTGTTGTGGGGAATACTTCCCTAAGTCATAATAGTAGTTCCTAACTCTCAAGATCCACCTTGAGCAGGCAAGCAAAGCCCAAGGGCTCCCTTAAAGGATTTTAGGGTTTAGGAGTTTAGGGTTTAGGGCTCTCGCTTTAGATATGTAGGCACCCTTAAAAGATTCCTTAAAGGAGCCCCTTAACCCAAAGGCTCCATGCACCTTTATAGTGGACACTTAAGCCTTGAAGGGGTCCCTATATAGGTACTTCAAGGAGTAAGTATATACTATATGGGTACATGGAGCAGGCAAGCAAAAGTGTTCTTTGGGTCTTCGTGTCTAAGTCTAAAGCTTAGCTTCGGTCACTTCCTGTGTAGCGTAAGAACATAGCAATCAAAAGTCTTTGTAGAGCTTTGGGTCTATAGCTTAGCTTTGGTCGTTTTCGGTATAGCATGAGAACATGGGTTATTTTTAACATAGTATTGTGTCATTAGGTTTAGTGTGGGTCTGAGAAGTTTATGGAAAAACCTCCCGCCATCGCCATGAAGAGTAAGTAGCACGTATTTTTGAGGTCTACATGGGTTCTCAGAGCCTTAGAGCAGTTCCGGGTTTTCCGTGTTCACAATGGTGTTGGTGACAACTCGATCCTAAGCCTTAGAGTCATTAGAGGATCATACAGCATCGTAAATCCTAGTAAAGTCAGACCTTTTAAGATCATGAAACAAGGCCTAAACTCTGAACCTAAAAAACCCTAAGCCCTAAAAACCCGAAACCCTTTAGCCCGAAACACTAAAACCCCTGAACCCCTAAACCCTAAACCCTCACCTTTGCCCCGCCATTTGGAGGCCTTCCAAGGCGGATCTCCTCATAGTAACCTTATAGATCCCTTTGTAGTAGCTGATAGATCCCTTAGAGTAACTTTATAGTAACCTTATAGATCCCTTAAAGCAACCTTAGAGTGACCTTATAGATCCCATATAGTAGCCTTATAGATGCCCTCATAGTCACCTTGTAGATCCCCTTAAAGTCACCATAATGGACCCCCTTCATAGCAACCTCGTAGATCCCTTCATAGTTACCTTATAGATCCCCTTGTAGTAACCTTATAGATCCCCTTGTAGTCCTTACTTCGCCCTAAACCCTAAACCCCTAAACCCCTCAACCCTAAACCCTAAACCCTAAACCCCTAAACCCCTAAACCCTAAACATCCCCTTGCAGTCCTCACTTCGCCCCGGCTTTTCGAGGCATTTCGAGGTGGAGCCGGCTCCCACGCACTTTTCGCAGATCGGCCCGAGGGTGACCTGGCGAAGGGCTTCTTTGAGCTTGGCTTTGGGGGTTCCTAGGATGTCCTTTAAAGGGATCCTAGGGTTCCTTTAAAGGGATCTCTAGGGGTTCCTAGGTTCCTTTAAAGGGATCTAAAGGGGTTCCTAGGGTTCCTTCAAAAGGATCCCAGGGTTCCTTCAAAGGGGTCTATAGGTGTTCCATTAACGAGATCTATAGGGGTTCCTAGGGTTCCTTGAAAGGGATCTATAGGTGTTCCTAGGGTTCCAAAAGGGTACTATAAGGGTTCCTTGAAGGGATCTAGAGGTTTCAGGGTTCCCAGAGCCTCCATAATCCTCCACTAAAGGAAAATACCGTAAAGCTGAAGTAGGATCCCTATCTAAACTATGATGTAGGGTCTATTCCTTAACTAAGCGATTTTGGAAGGTCTGTGCGCCTGAATTCTGAACCCCCATAGGCTGAGCACTAAGCCTTCGATCAAGAAGCCCGGATGTTTCGGCGACCTGCTCAGAATGCATGCGCACATGCCTCTTTACATGTGTGTAAGTGTATGTGTATATATATATATATATATATATATATATACACATACATGTATACTTTATACTTATATGTGTACACGTACGTGTACACATGTCTTTTATTTGCTCATCGGCTTTATCATGATGGCTTCACTCCAGCAAACCACAAATGCAAACTCAAAACCTGGGCCCATCCACGAATCACTCCGTCGCCAGCGGCCGAGGCTATTCGGGCAACGGCGGTACCGCTGGCTGGGGGGTTGCTGGGCTGTTCTTGACGCAGAGAGCCCACTACCCCTGAACTAAAGTCTGTATAGAACAGACTCTGTTTGCATTGTTCAGCCCCCCGTGGTTTGGTCTGAACAGTATGCTCGTTTCATGGTCAGACACTGCGACATTAGCAAAGCGACACTGTAGTTTCATGGCCCAAAAGTGCCCGAATGTTCAGATGACGTCCGAGATTATTGCCCTAAACCCTAATTCATTCAACCCCTAGACACCTAACCCCCGAAACCATGTGCTTCGCCTGAGTTGTCCGAGTGTGAGCGCTGAAATCCCTACACGCTTAAAGCCGCAACCCCACGAGTGCTGCGGTTAAGATGAGATGCTTCTATGCTCCCGAGCTTTGCAATGTCCGAACTGTTCTCAGTCTCGTGAAACCCACGGCTGCTTATACCCGACCTTCCAGTATGCCCGCGCTGAAAGGAATATTAGGGATCCTGCTTCGTATAGTTTAAGGTAAATACGCTGTAGTGTAACCACTTTAAAAGGATGTTGGAAGGTCTAGATATGTTGCAGACTCTACTGCACCCTACTGTATGTTGAGACACACGGCAATGGGTTCTTGCAGCCCAAACCCTGAAGCCCTACACCCTCAACTTTTCAAACCCAATGCTCCGAACCATGAGTCTCTAAACCCTACATGCCAAAACCCTAAACCCTAAAAGCACCAGTTTGGGGTTCAGAGTTGAGATTTTGCGGAGAGAGCTCTGCGCTCTTTGACCGGTCAGCCTGACTCGAACCTTACAGGTTTAGGTTTAAAGCCTCGGGGTTTCAGAAAACCCAAGGCAAACCCCAAACCTTCCAGCCCTAGCTACACTCCGAGCCCAAAAAGAACCCCAGAACGTCGACGAACCCTAACCTAGTAGTAGAGTAGGTAACCTTTAACCGCTTTAACCTTTTTGGGTAGTATAGTCCCTATATAACCCCGATATAACCAAAAAGGTTAACCTTTAGTTCCCCATGATATCCGACAAGTAGCCAACACCAGCTCAGGAAGACATCCCTACTCGCAAGGGTGGCTACGGCAGCCGCTAAGCACGTCTGAGCAGATTTGAGCAACACACCGATTTTTCACCAAGTGATGTGGGAGTTTCCGAAAAAGCAGGGAGCCCTCGTGGCTCTTGTAGTCAGGATGATATCATCAAGTGTCGGCTGGGACCGCTAAAAAAGGGAATCTCCCGTGTGCAGAAAGAGAATTGTCTACAGGTATAGACAGCTCCCGACGCCTCATTGCAGAATTGCGAAAAAAGGTCCGCAAGAACCGGGCTCTGTCCCATGGAGACGAATCCGCTCTTAACATCGTGCAGTCCTATGTTCCTATCATAGTTCCGCCGGGGCGGGGCCATAGACTACATCCAGGGATTCGCTTGGTCCTCCGTTCCGCGGATCGCTGCAACCTCCGGTTCTGCGCGGGCATTCGTCGAAGGCTTCTGGCCTTGCTTTGCAATGAGGGTGGCGGCACCACTGTCTCGGCCTTGTGTAGTGTCGTTTGTGATGTTCATTATTTTGTGACGCGGTCATGTTTGTGATAGAATTTAAAGTTCCGGGTAAGTCATAAGACTATCAATAGACATCCTTGCTCTTGCTTTGTTCAACCCCGCAATAGCCCTGTCTCTGGCAACCTTTCTGCGAAATGGGAGTTTCCGAAAAGAAGGGGTACCTTATCTTGGGGTCCTTATCATAAGGATCCTAGTTACTATATTATTAGGGTCCGCGAATTTTCGGAAACCCCCCATATGGGAGGTGAAGATGGCACATCGCCACTCCACCTCGCGGCCAAATCCGGTGAGCTGGAGGTGGTAGCAGCTGGGAAAGCAATGCCTTTATCGATTCCTTAGCCTATCATACCCTGCTTGGTTTGTATTTGCAGAATACTATTACAAACCCTAGTATGGAATTTGTAGAGAGCCGAATAAAAGTAGGTTTCGGTAGTTTACGGTAGGGCAGAGGGATGTAGGGCTGTAGAGTTCAGGATTGTATTGGGAATTTGGGTAGCTACGTGATCATCGCAACCTGAAGTGTGGGATGACCAGTTGATAAGTTGTCGCAGTCTGGGGTAGCCGGTTGGCATGGGTCTGCAGCACAGTCGGCACCCCGGTTCCTGACTTATGCATGGCCCAGGTGGAAACAAGACGTCTATAGTCCTATGGTAGATACTTTGACAGTATACAAACTCATTGGCTCCGATACGATTTAACACATATCCTGTATCCCGCATAGTGCCTTGAGACCTTTGGGGCGAAACCCTGAGGCCTAAACCTTAAATCTCTATCTTCCGCTTCTCGGGATCCTTGCGAGTCGCAAAAGGGCCGCTCAAAAAAAAAACAAGAACCTTAAACCCCTACAGACTCGAAGAAAACTCTAAGCCCTGAGCCCTAAACCCTTTAAACCGTCAACCCTAAACCGTATAAAACTGAAAAACATCTTAAACCCTAAACCCTTTAAATCCAAAACCCTAAACCCTTTGCCTCGCCTGGATTGTCCGAGTGTGAGCGCCGAAACCCTTTAAACCCAGCCTGGAGCATAGAGTGGAAAAAGGGCTAAAACAAGCTTTTAAATCCAAAACCCAAGACGTCTTAAGTCCTGAACCCAAAACCTTTTAAAACTTAAACCCTCTAAGCCCTAAACCCCAAACCTGCTAAACTCTGAACCCAAAGGTACTCCTTCTGGATGCGGGAGCTCCACTGGAGGCCTCCAGGGGTACTTGGAGGCCCTTTTGACTTAGTAACTAGGATTAGTAAGCTGGGTTATGGGGATTATAATAGGGTTTCTGGGGGATACTAAGTAGACTTGCTAAGTCAAAAGGGCCTCCAAGTACGGGCGGGGAAGGGGTCGAGATTGTGTTAAATTCTAGCTCAGGGTGTTTATAGGGTTTAGGGGTGTGTTTAGGGGTTGTTTCTTTTATGCATGGCTCAGGGTGTTTACGTAGGGATTGTGGCGATTATGGAGGAAAGTTAGGAGCTTCGAGGCTGTTGAGAGTGCTTTATGTATAGTTTTTTCAGTGGTTTAGGGGCTTTCTGGAGGAAATTTGGCAGCTTTTGTGTTAGCCGACTGAGTCCGCAGAGCACTGGCAGTTTTAACGTAGGGTCGAAGTGCTCTAGGTTCGCCTGATTCGCTTATATGACCGACTGATATCCGAATCTAGGCGTCGAGTAATGTGAACATTATTTCCTGAGGCTGCGTAACATACCACAAGGCCTTGCTCTAATTTTTGCGGCCCTTGTATTCCTGTTTTACTTCAAGAATTGGGCAGAGGACTTCCAACTGGCCAGTCCTTCCAAAATCCTTTAAGGAAGAACTGAATTGTAGTAGGATCCCTAAAACTGGCTCAAAGTACATTCCTTAGTTAGTGGAAGGACCTTCCTAGTTGCTGGAAAAAAGTAGCGAAAACAACAAACCTGAGACTTTCAAATAACCCTAAACCCTAAACCCCAAAACCCTAAACCCTAAAACCCTAAACCCTAAACCCCTAAACCCTAAACCCCAAAGCTTTCCCCGAAGGCCCCAGATTACACCGGCGCCACGGCCCTGCATTGGGCGGCTGCTAACGGCTGCTCAGAGGCCTTCCACATATTATTAGTATTATTAGTACTATTAGTATTATTAATATTATCAGTATTCTCAGTACTATCAGTATTATAAGTATTATCAGTATTATTAGTATGATCAGTATTATTAGTACTATTAGTATTATTAGTATGATAAGTAGTATGAAGGGCCCTTGAACTTTCAGCATGACTGGGGCCTAGAGAAACCACCTTTTTAGCGTTAATGATTCTGATTTCCTCAAGTCCTTAAGTAGCACTTAGGCGATTTAATGTTGACGTAAGCCTTTCAAACAAGACCCCTGGGGTAAAGGGGTTTAGGGGTTGTTTGTATTCCATGGTCTGATGCAGGAGTGCTTGAAATCTTGCAGACCCTATACACTATAAACCCTAAGCCCTATAAACCCTAAACCCTAAACCCCTTGAAACCTTGCAGTGTGGTGCTTCCCAGCTGATCGGCAGTGTCTGGGTTCAGTAAAAGGGTTTCGAGCCCCGAGTCCCTAACCC
Source organism: Symbiodinium sp. CCMP2592 (assembly GCA_905221615.1). Classification (NCBI taxonomy): domain Eukaryota; class Dinophyceae; order Suessiales; family Symbiodiniaceae; genus Symbiodinium; species Symbiodinium sp. CCMP2592. The sequence continues at coordinate 354,446 of CAJNDT010005001.1, read as the reverse complement.
TGCTTAAAGGGTCATTGGACGTAGTAAGTATAAGGCTATAAGTATACTTTAATTGGGGTTACAAGTAATTATAAGTATAGTTACCTTATTCATAACCTTACTTACTAAGTCCCATGATCCTCCAAGTATTGGTCCATGCACAGTACAGCTTCAAGACGGGTTCTATTGTACTGGTACTACAAGGGCTCGACAAGAAACCACAAAAGTCCATGTGCCCGATATATACTGGCCATGAAGGATTCCCATGACGTAGGTACTTGAGTTCCAAGTATACGAGTATACTATAAGCCCTTCGTAGATACACAGGTTCCCAGTAGATGGTTAGGATTTCGCTGCAGAATATTTGTTCAAGACCTTGGGAGCTTAGGGGCTAAGACATGGGGCTTGTAGGGTTTGAGCTCATGGGGTTAACCTCTAAACCTTAAAGGCCCTGCGACCGAAGGCCCATACCCACAACCAAAAAAGACGCAAAACACGTACACTGACAGCTGAGGGTCGCATAGAGTCACAAAGCTACAGCTATCCTCGAGGGTCCTGTGTCCTTGCGCCCATGACGGCTTCAACGCACCTAAGCCCTGCGTAAGTCCCTAGACTAAACCAGGCCCTTGAGCTGAAGACTCTCTGTAGCTGAACACCCTAAGTTGTTATGGTGCCTTAGACCATCTAGCTAAACCCCAAGTCATAATAAGGCGTGGGGCGCTTCTTAGAGGATTGGGGGCCCGAGTCCATCGGGTCACAAGTTAGGCAACCATTGTGCAATTTACTTGTATATAGTATTAACTGTACAGCGTCTGCAGGGGTGGAGAAGATTCTGGGCGTTGCGGTAGAAGTGAAGGACCCAGAAAGCACGAAACCCTACGCGTTCAAGCTCCCGCATAGGTAGACAGGGGTTTGGGTCATGGTGTACTTTCGCTTCGGGACCATGTTCTATATCCCTAAGGCTCTAAGGACTCATGTTTTAAGGCTTTTGAGAGTAAAGACCATATTGTTTAAGGCTTTTGGGCAATTTTGAGCCTTAGGGAATTAAATCCTATTTCAGAGGCGCAAAAAGCAGTCAAGCACAAGCATGTTATGGGGATATCCCTATCTTATTGGGCTTCATTATACGGTGGTTTATATGGGATATCCTTATCCTAATCTTTGCTTATGTGCTTTTCTGGGGAACCACTATTATAAAAACCCTAAACCCCTAAACCCTAAACCCCTAAACCCTAAACCATAGCAGGGCTGGTTGCTGTTTCAGAGACAGGACGCCTAAGAAGGGACCCAAGCCTGCTGCAAGGTGACCTCTGTGCTGCTAGCGCGAGGCAGGGACACAGAGCCCCTACCCTATAATGGGCTATATAATGGGTATATAGTAGCTATTTTAAGGGTATATACCTAGGGGATCTCAACAAAGAGCCCCGCGAATTAGGGTTTAGGGGTTTAGGCTTTAGGGGTTCAGGGCTGGCACACAATCCAAGCCCCATGCTGAAAAGGGATTCAGGGTTTTGGGGTATAGGGCTTATAAGGTTTAGGGCATGGGAGCCATACTGGAACGAACTGTTCCGGCCCTGCCTATGTAATGTAATTTGACTCCCGGGTGCTATCTTTAGCCGGGCTGGTGTTCCGCCCCAGAAATGGGTGATGTCTTCAAGTTGTTGGTGGCACCCATGTCAAGCGAGGATTTGTACCCTTAAACCCGCAGCCCTTATAAATCCCACACCCTAAACCAAAACCTGTCGGGCGTTTGATGATTCAAATGTCTTGAGCTGGAAGACATCAATGCGCGGTGAATCCGATCGAGGTGCCCACATGTGCACACTGATCCTGCCTTGGATAAGATACTTTGCATTCCGAGTATGGCCCTGTCCAGAAACAGGTACTTTTTAGGTTTCTAGTTCTTGTGCCGAGCCGCACTCGCCTTGCTCTCGACCGTGGTAAAAGACACCGACGCACTGTCCCAATTATCGATAGGCTTGTGAGATGCTTTGATCATGCAATACTCCCTAAATTCAGATTCAAATATAGCCGTACCCAGACTCATACTGCTGATACCTATGCGCACAGATTTCATCCTTGAAACCCTTTGAAGGACCAGGGCACCCAGCAAACAGGGCCAAATCCAGGGTATTCGTTAGCTACCACGACTTCTTAGTAGCTGAGTGGATACACTGTACACGCACTATAAAACTGAAAGTGTGCACGTCTTGCGGGCTTATGAATTCAGCAACTAAGACTTATATCCCCAGCTGAGCTATCTACAACCTCGTCCGGTGAGTCCACTGATCTTCCACGCGGTAGCTGGGATTCTGCAGAGCCCTGTATGTATACCTTAAAGCATTGTTAAAATCTGTATATACGATATACCTTAGTTTGAATTCTGTTGAAATTCTATACCATACCATTTCAACGCTCTCTAACCCATAAACTAAGAACCCTAGGCAAAACAGCCTTTTTTTCTGCAAGCATACGCAGAGCAGCCAGGTGCTAGCCCGGAGGCATCTGACCGTTCTGGGGCTCAGCCACTCCATGACGCTGCATGGAGCGGACACAGTCACTCGGAACCCTTCTTAATTAATGTGTAAGTCTCGAGTTTCGGTTGTTTCAGGATTCGAAAGCGCTTCGTGGCACATGTCTGCCAGCCATATGGAGTTTCAGAAACTATAGACCTGCAATTCCCGAGCAGAAATTACCCTACTTGCAAGACACAGATATCGAAACAGTCCGGTCAACAAGGAGCCTGAAGAAAAGGGACACCCCCCGTCCCAATTTCTGAACCAACAGTTAGGATCAGGGGTTGTCAGGTTGTGGACTCGGGGTATATATAAACAGAAGATCAGTTTAATATAGGAGCCTTAATTGGAATAGGGTTTTGGGGCCCATTATTCTACTATAGTTATAATAAGGAACCACCACAAGAGTATTGGTAATTATATGAGTTTATATATTAGATGTTTAGGGCTTTGCGGAGCGCAGGAGTTTAGGCCATGGCTTATTGAGGCCCCTAGATTAGTTGTTTCGTGTCCTGAAGGTTGGTCCTTTTGGTTTCGGCCATGCCGGGTTCAAGGAACGGGCAAGCGATGAGACTCTTTGGGGTTCAAGCTTAGGGTTTAGGGTACGTTAAGATTCACGCTGAACCCTAAACCCAACCAAACCCAACATGGGAAAGATTCAGGGCTCGCGGACCTTCGAAGTTGCAAACTACGAGGTTCGGACAGCTTACCATGTAGGGCCTACTCCCAAAAAACTCCCGAGCAGCAAAACCTCGCAAACCCCAAACAAAGGATTTTTGCGAACCAGGAGACCTCATCTGGTTGTGCCGACTTGTGAGAGCGGAAACCTCCTAAACCCTAAACCCAGCTAACAGACCGGTATCGCTGCAGACCTTGCCAGGCTTTGTCCGAGTGTGAGTGTCCAAAAAAACCCCTCTAAACCCGTCCTAAACCTCTTCAGGCAACCTTTAAAACGCACCCTTAAAGGATTTTAGGGTTTAGGGGTTTAGGGTTTAGGGCTCTCGCTTTAGATATGTAGGCACCCTTAAAAGATTCCTTAAAGGAGCCCCTTAACCCAAAGGCTCCATGTACCTTTATAGTAGATACTTAAGCCTTAAAGGGGTCCATATATAGGTACTTTGGTGCCTAAGTATATACTATATGGGTACATGGAGCCTTAGGGTAAGGGATCCTTTAAAGTCCAAGCAGCCTTCTCTCGAGGCGATGCGGCGAAGGCACTGCTGCGCTGGGGCGCCTCCCCTGATGCAACGGACGATCGAGGTGACCGTTTGGGATTTAAGGTTTAGGGGTTAGGGTTCAGGGTTGAGGGGTTCATGGTTTAAGCTGTTCCGGGCGAGAGAAGCCTGCTGCAGAAAGGGTTTAGGGTTGAATTGGGGTTTGTGGTGCAGAAATCTGGCGCTTTTGTCAGGATTTGGTGCAGGGCCTTGGGATCTAGCAATAGATTTGTTGTCAGGGCTTGATTGGGACTTATGATCATGTGTAGCGGCAATGGTAAAGACTGTATTCAGTATAAGAGTCCAGGAGTTCTGATTTTTCTTTCAGTTTCGGTACATCGCCGCCACTGCTCTTGCCATGAACGTATTCATGAGATTCATATAGTATGTGATGCTTGCTGTACGCCTACATTGAAAATCCAGCATACAGAAGAAATCGCAAAGTTCCCCGACAGAGACCGAGAGAGAAGTGCAGCAGCAGGAGTCGCAATCACAACATTTCTGGAACCCTAGATCGTTTTTGCTTGCCTCCTAGACTGAAGCTGAAACCATGAGGTCTAGCTGTTATGGCATTCATGAAGCAAGGGCGCACAGCGAACCCCTCTTACGAACCAAACGGTTGCCAAACAGCCTGATGCTATGACTGCTATGAAGTCCTGTACCGCAACTGAACCTCAAAAGGTTTGAGGATACGACAGTCTTGGCTCACTCACAGTAGTGACGGTAGCAATGGACCCCAGAAGCCGTGCCTGCGATTGTGCGAGTGTGCGAGTCGAAAAGGTTTGAGGTTACTTAAAGGGTCATGGGACTTAGTAAGTAAGGTTATAAGTACCGTAATTGGGGTTATAAGTAATTATTATAAGTACAGTTACCTTGTTTGTACTTACTTACTAAGTCCCATGATCCTCCAAGTACAGTTTGTGCATAAGGGCCAAGCTGAGCTCCCCGAAAGTCCACGGAAGGCCGCACACCGCTGCATTGCGCTGCCCTGCTGAGCCAAGTCGACATCGTGGAGCGCACCCATCATTCCTCACAGTCGTTCACAGAGTTGTTTTGGCGTTCGGTGGTCTTGGGCTTGGGGTTTGGCCTGGAGCGTTTCAAGTTTCAAGCCCAGCAATGCGTTAATCACTTGCAGCGCTTTGAAGTCTAACGATTCAACCCTCAAACCTTCAAAGCCATAAGCCTAAAATCGTTAATGTCGGGCCAAGGTTGTTGGTAAAGCGAATTCCTCAAGCTTCAACTCTGAATCCTAAACTCAGCACAACGCAGAGTTGGGCACCTTTGCCTTTGCCTGCATCTGAACCGAAGAGTGCCCAAGACCCGTCAAACAGTACCAACAATTTGAACAAGACCTGTGCTGATAATCTACCACAAGTATAAATGGTTTCAATACTCTTGGATCTAAGAAAGTCGGTATCCCCCAACTAGGGGAGGGGCAGGGGGCTCTCTGACAGAGGAGCAACTTCTGGAGAGTGGCGCACCAGCAAGTCGCAAGGACCAGGAGGCACTGACATGAACCTGCAGTCATTTTAGGGTTGAGGATAAACGTGCTTATAAGTTTAGGGTTTAGGGGGGTAACCTTTGACCTATAACCTTTTTTGGGGCTACTATAATCAATAGAACCCCAACGAAGCTTACCCTTCAGTTCCCCAGCATACTAGACAAGTAGGTGTGAGTTGCAGAAAACAGTAGCGAGCCCAAGACTTATGAATCACGATCCTGAATACAAGGAGCCCTACAAAGACAACACCCAGTTGTCTGCAACCCCCCTTTCTGCATGAGAGGTCTCTGGTTGTGTCACAATCCTACTGCTGAGGCTCTCTGTTCGTCGTTCCCTAGTTAAGTCCTCGAAACTCCCGAAGCGTTGTTAATAGCATCGAGGTCGGGCCCCCTTGGGCTTTTGGAATGGTGGGGTTTCAAGGAATTGCAGGGTGAGTGTTGGGTCGCATGCAACCCAGGCATGTAGCACTAGCAGTGCGTATAATCAGCCAGTTACATAGACGGGAGAGCTTTTTCATCCCTAAACCCTAAACCCTAAACCCTGAACCCTGAACCCTGAACCCTGAACCTCGACCGAAACCCGGCACGGGTTCAACTTCGTGAAGACTGAGACCTTTATCCAAGCCTGAATCACAGTGGACCTGAATCGGGGGACCTGCTTTGATGACTTACTACGAGCTTCGGGCTTCGTGTTTCTCATAAAAGGGATCCTTAGGGGTGTAGGGGGGAGGGGTGTAGGGGACTATATTTCCTTAAATAGGCCTTATTAGTCCTTATTATGGGCCTTAAGGCCCCCTACCCCCCCTCCCCCTACATCCCTAAGGATCCCTATGAAGACCGTTTCTTTCAGTTGGACTTGGAATGTTGGGACTAGCCTCGGACATTTTAGACACACTCCAGCATCCAACAAGCGTCCCAGCCTTTTGTGCACCCAAACCAAAACCAGAGCAGCCTCTCCAAAGCAACAGATACAATAGCCCAAGATAGCCCAAGTACACACAAGTCTATGACAATGACGAAGACCCCTAAAAACTCTAAAGTCCTCAAAGCGACAACCCCTAAAACCCTGCAATGCGGGCTCGTTCTACTATAGCTAGCTGGGAAGCAAAAAAGCCGTAAATCGTAAACTTAATCCTTATAAACAAGAAGCAAGACACCTCCGAGCTCCTCAGGGGAAGCCTGCCTTAGAGCTGGCACAGCAGGCGCTGGCGTGCCTCGGGTGCCGAGAGAAGCTTAGGGGTCTTTTGGGTTTTGTAAGCCTGGTGAAGGGTCGAGGATTCGAATTGGGCTTCAAAGGGTTCAGGGTTTGGCGTCTGGTGTTTGGTTTATCTAGATTTATCTTGCGGTTTTATGTGGGGGTTTCAGTCTTATGGTCTAATGGTTCGTACTGTTTGCTGATAGATCCCCATACACAGCATGTGTATATATACATATACAAATATATGTAAACAGATATGTAGATATGTACACAGGTACATACACATGCATACACGTGCACGAGCATGTATATGTATATTCATGCACATGCATATATATAAGTACATATACATAAACACGGCGGTCCATACATACATACATACATACATACATACTTACATGTATACATACATGCACCTATAGGTAGACATCACATCGTATCTTTCGTTTCTAGATATCTTCTTCTAGATAACCTTATCATATACGTGGGACTTCAAAGGTCCTACTGTACAGGTCGCTCGGAGTACAGGGTACTTACGGCTGCAGGGTTTGAGGGGCTTTCCGTGTTGCGGAATTGTTCGGATCACGGGGCTTTCACAGGGTTTTAGGTTTCGCGACCTTTGCTGCATCTCCACCTCAAAAATCGACAGTCTGGGATGATGTGTCCTGGTGGCTGCAGTCACAGGTGACAGGCCGGGTTTCGGGTGTATGGCGCTGGCGGGACTTTTCTGAACAAAGCGTCGACACTTAAACCTCGGGATCTCGATGTCGAAACCGAACCCTTCCAAACCCCCCCTCCAAATCCTCTGAGAATTAGGCTAGTGGGTTTAGGACATGCAGTGTGTTTTGCAATGTGGGTTCGCGCGTTGTAGTTTGTAGATATCTGGCTTTTCAACCCTTGAAGTTAGTATGGAACCACTCACGGGGAGGGAGGTAAGTTCAGTGGTTTTGGATATAGGGTAAACCATAAACCGTGAACGAACCCTAAACTCTAAATCCCAAAACCTTAAAATCCTAAAAGAAACATTCGCCAAACCATAAACCCCCAAAACCCTAAACCACCAACTCTAAGCCCCAAACCCCCTAAAACCCCAAACTCCAAACCCCCAAACCCCATACGCCCTTAAATTTAAGAAAAGAACCCAAGCTCTCAACCCTGAAACCCTAAACCCCTAAAGCCCTAAACCGTCAAGTTTTCCGAGGCTCGCGAACTCCTTGGCGAAGGCCAACCTTCCTTATGGAGATGCTCCACAGAAAGTAGGAGTTTCCGAAAATTAGGGGTACCTTGCTTGGGGGTCCTTATAAAAAGGATCCTACTATTTGGGGTACTATAATAGGGTTCCCTATTTTAGGAAACTCCCAAGTAAGTCGGGTTTGCAGCTTGGGGTTTCGGGTTTGGGGATTTGGATAGGGTTCAGGGCATCAGGTTTGGTGTTTGTTGGCCACTCGGATTTTGTGTGGCTTGGGAGACTTTTTGAACGTGGCTTTTGGTCCTAGAGATGCACCTTCTGACAAATACCGGTAGGAGCCCTGCCATTACAACACAGACGCTAGGGCTTGGGATTTTCTGTCGGATTTGGGCTGGGTTTAGGTGCAGAGTTTGGTGTTTGGGTAGTGTGATTTTGTTGGCTTGGTGTTGAGTTTGCGATCTTGCTGTCGGCACATGTACCTGCAACTCTATACTCGGTGGTGTAGACCTTACAGGTTATAGTCGTTGGTTGTCCTTTCTCACAGCTGCCATTCCCGTGGCACACTCGGTGTTGGTTGCGATCCTTGCTGTCATTATAGGTTTTGGCTCTCCTTGCCGAGAGTCATGAAGGCTTGAGGGTTCGACTTTTCGGCGTGATCCCTCCGCAGCATGCATGTGTTGACCAAGTTGTCACGTTCAATTAACCCATAAGCGAATCAAAGTTCGAACATGTAGTCAATGCTAACACATCTACCAGTAATCTAACAGGGATGGACAAGGGGCGGGGTGTGCTGCTTCGGATAGGTCTTGGGAATTGTAGAATCTTCCGTAGTGAAGAATTTACCTTAGTTGGAAGTCCGAATGGCTTGCAAGCTAACTTGTGAGGAACTGAGTAGAACTGAGAGGAGTTAAGGGGCTACGGTGTCATGGTGCTGGCTCTTTGTGCTGGAGGCTAGTAGGACTTTGAGGGTCAATTCCGGCTTAGGGCTAGTAAAAGGTTCGGGATTTCGGACCTTGGGCGCTGTGGAATCTGACACTTTCTCAGGGTTTCGCGTGTAAGGTTTGGTGCTTCTTCGGTCATACGATACATCATATATAGCCTGCATTACCTTACTGACCCTAGGCTGTGGGAGTCATGGTATGTTCCTTCCTTGTTATGGGGAATGCACGATTTATATCATCAACCGTATGGGCTCCAGCCGACTTTGAAGAAACTCCGTTCTTGCTGAGGAGACGATGCTTGAGCGGGCAACTTCCGTTGTAGAGCTGCTGGAAAAATCCTTGCCGTTTTGGGTTTAGGGTTTGGGGTTTAGGGTTTAGGGATCCTTGGGCATTATTCAGGGTAATTACGCTTGTAAAGCAGCGCATTATGTGCAGACCAGCCCCATGGAACGATAGAGTTCGAGGATACCGTGCAGCCTGAGCCGTAAACCTTGCATCTACTCAAAGGATCATGGGACTGAGCAAGTAAGTTATAAGTAGTTATATGCATACAGTAGAAGCCCCAAAGTTGGAAACCCATTTGCCTCAATCCTGAAGAGTAATGTATAGGGGATCCCAGCACTAATTATCCCTATAATCCAGTTTCCAACTTTTTGGGGTTTGCTGTAGTTGCCTTAGTCCCATCATCCTCCCAGTCGGCCCCAGGTCTTTAAGCCTCAACATCAACGACCCAGAGAGCCCAACACCCCTTAATTAAGCAATGCAGCTTAAATCATAATATGAAGCCCCTATAAGCCCCTCATTATTTAAGCCATATTCCTTAATTAAGGGGTATTGGGCTCTCTGGAGAAGGTCTACAATAAACAGTGTCTCTTGACTACACCCAAAGCCCCTTTGCTCCCCGAACGCCCCCAACCAACCTAATATACCTTAAGCCCCAACTCGTAGGGTAGGATGAGATCGAATCCCTTGAAGTCAAGATTTCCGTAAGCTCCTAAATCCTAAAGGGTCTAGGGTGGTTCGGTTTGGGGTCCAGGGCTTTAGGAAAGCCTCAAGCCGAATCCCCACATCCTAGACTACAGCTAGACCCGAATGCCTGGCCCCGCAGTTTCTCTCTGTACATCCGAAGCTTACGCGCTAAAGTTCTTATGGAAGGGTCGGAATAATTGCTGCAGTAGTCGCTTATAGTCCGTGATCCTATTCTAGTTGCTGCACCCATATATTGACCTACCCTAAACCCTAAACCCTATTAACTTGAACCTCCTCAGGCTTCAGGGTTTGGGGCACTAAGTCGACACTTTAGCGAGGGGCTTGGGGTTTAGGGGGCTGAGGAATCCGAGACTGCATGACGCTGGTGAACGGGTTAGGGGTTTAGGGTCTGAGGAATCCCTCATGTATTTGTCCGTACGTGAGTCTCCCCGTGCGAAATTTCGTAGATTCGGTGTACGTTGATGCATGTTTCGCCGCTTTGGCCCAAGGCTCGAGAAACTAAGCCCACAAATATTCAAGCCCTAAGCCCTTAGAGTAATTTCCCAGAGGGTCCAAAGTACCTACATAGTAGAAGGTAGGGCTGCTATGTTAGGAATTACTATTATGATTTGGGGAAGTATACCCTATAGCAGTACCCAGGGCTCTTAGAGTAATTTTGCAAAGAGCCCTAAACGAACCTTAGCCCCGAAGAACCTGCATTTTTTGAGGACTTATACAAAGAAATCATAATGAGGGGCCCTAAAAAGGTAGGTTATTCAGGGTGGTTATTCAGGGTTAAGGTAAACCCTAAAGGAGCCCAGACCTAAACCCTAAACCCTACTTGGAGGATCATGGGACTTAGTAAGTACATTTATAAGTACCCTAATTGGGATTATAAGTACTTATAAGTCTAGTTACCTTATTTATAACCCTAGTTACTAAGTCCCATGAGTCTTTAAGTAGAACCCATAAACAAAAAAAGCCTATAGATCTTGTTCAGGAATCCTATAGATCCCTTTAAGGAGCCCTATCGATCCCAGGCCAAAGATGCTAGGGATTCGGTCGGTTTTGTTGGAGGCCAAGGCTGACGACAAGGCCAATGCCGGGTACACGACGCCTTTGTTCCTTAGCTCGTAAGGGATCTTTTAGGGGTTCCTTAAAGGGATCTATAAGGGTTCTATAAAGGGTGTAGGGTTTCAGGAAATTAGGGGCTAGGATGCCCAGTAGTACCCTTATTGCCTTTTTGTAGTCCTAGGTTCCTTATAAAGTTACCCAATACCAAAAAGAGAGGCCTTTTTATTCTTAGGTTACTGGGTATCCTAGTTAGTAGCAAGAGGGATCCTTAAGGAGTGTTTGTAAGGGTTCCTTACGGCTTCCTGTTTGGGTCTCCATAAGGGCTTCTATAAAACTTAGTAGCGGAGTAAGTAACCTTGCACCTTTTTCGTGTTTATATAATGCTGATATAACGCTGCCACAATTGACAAGGTTAACCTTCTTTGGGCTAGGGTACTCAGCCTCAGGTTCATCGCAGCTGAGAACGGGCAGTTGGAAGTTGCACGCTTCTTGCTGGGGGCCCGGGCTGACATGGAAAAGGCCAACATCTTTGGCATCACCCCGCTTTGCGTCGCAGCTCAGGAAGGGCAATGCCAAGTTGCACGTCTTCTGTTAGAGGTCAGAGCTGACAAGGATAACAAGATCGACATCAACAATCGTACCACCCCTTTGTTCATCGCAGCTCAGAATGGACAGTTGGAGGTTGCACGCCTGTTGCTGGAGGCCAGGGCTGACAAGGACAAGGCCAACATCAACGGCACCACCCCTTTGTTTATAGCTGCAAAAAAAGGGTGGTTGGAAGTTGTCCGCTTTTTGTTGGAGGCCAGGGCTGACAAGAACAAGGCCAATGCTAACGACACCACCCCGTTATCCATTGCAGCCGAAAATGGGCAGCTGCCAGTGGTGCGTCTCTTGCTGGAATCCAAAGCTGACAAGAACAAAGCCAACATCACTGGCGCAACCCCTGTGTCAATCGCAGCTCAAGAAAGGCAGTTGCACGTCATGCAGTTCTTTCTGGAGGAGATGGGCATGGAAATTCCACAAGATCGTTTCTTCGTCATAGTTGGTTAACATTTTACACATTTTTATGGGTACGTATATAAACACAAGAAGGACTAGAAATTCGACTTTTTAACCTATGGACTGTTAGGCTATTAGGGTTAAGCGTCTAGAGTACCCTAAACTCTAAACCCCTAAACCCAAAACCCTAAATAGGCTTGGAGCTTGTCCGCCTGTTGTGGGCAGTCCGGGAGCTTGCGGCGCGTGGAACGGGCCGAGCCTGACCGCCAAACATCGCAGTAAAATGGGAGTTTCCGCAACTTAGGGTACCTTTAAGGGAATCCTTCAGGGGTTCCTTAAAGGGATCTATAAGGGTTCCATGATCGTAAACGGTCTAGGGTTTAGGGTTTCCGACAATTAGGGGTACCATATTTGGGGGTCCTTGTAATAAGAATCCTACTATTTAGGGTCCTATATTAGGGTCCCCTATTTTCGGAAACCCCCAAATGGCGCTGCTTGGAAACTTATGGGGCTTTAGGGGCTTATAGGGTTTAGGGGAGCCCAGGCCCTGACCTTCAACCGCGAGTCCACCCGACAGACTCAAAGCCTTTACAGCTGCAATCCCAAATTAGGGTCCCGTTTTGGGTCCTTAATCTAATATGGCACCTATTACTCGGGGTACCCAAAAAGGGACCATAATGTTGACAACCACCCATGTAGTTAGTTCTGGAGGCGGGCTACGTGCCTGACTGAGAAAACTTACCCACGTAACTATACATGCATCTCATGTATCCATCGGCTCTGTCTCTCTACTGTCCCACACACACACACACTCTCTCTCTCTCTATCGCTTTTCTCTTCTCTTTTCTCTCTTTCCTCTTCTCTCGTTTCTCCCCCTCCCCCTCCCTCTCTTTTCTCCCCTTCTCTCTCTCTCTCTCTCTCTCTCTCTCTCTCTCTATTCTTTCTCTTCGAAAGCTTAAGTGTCAAAGCCGAGGTGCCTGAATCCTAAGACCGACCTCCAAAAACCCTTCTCGAGCGCCCGAAGCATGGACTGAAATCCTGCGCTCCCCAAAGGCCTAATAGAGGGGCCTTAATAACTAGAATCGAGTTTTCGGTACATTATACGAAAAAATAACCAGGAACTTCCACCATGGAGCTGGTAAGCTATTTTGCCAGAATCCAAAACAAACTTTAAACCTAAACCCTGAACCTATAATACCTTAAAGACCCACCCCGAACCCTACCCCCCAAAGCCTTCTTCAACCGCAACACCCAAGCCCGGTACCCCACCACAGCACCACTCCAAAAAAGTCACAGGATCTAGCCCTTAATGTTGATACCACTGCAAGTCGCAACCGTGGATTGAGGCCCGGGTTGGCGTACTACCCGTCTTCCCCTTCCCCGGCGGTTGCCGCTGCGGCTGCACTTGGATTTCCAGTGTCTGAGTTTCGGGCAACTCGGGGCTATGGGTCCCCAGACCTTCCAAAATCCCTTAATTAGGGAATATACCTTAAAGTATAATAGGATCCCAAATATGAATTAAGGTATATTCCTTAATTAAGGGATTTTGGAAGGTCTGGGTCTTCAGGGGCCTCGCAGTTTTCAGGTTTGGGTTATGCACCCAGAATCCCACGCTGTAGCGCCATAGCCCTGAACCCCAAGTCCTGTGCCACTCGTCTCGCCTCTGCGCCCAGGGTGTTCCTTAGCATTATTTGATGCTTATTATAGCATAGGCGCAAGGCGGTCTTTTAAGCACAATTATATGCTTTCTTTATGGTTTTGCGGCGGGTGTTCTAGAACTTGGAGCGTAAGTATATGAACGAAAGCAAAAGATGCAAACATGTAGCGTGTTTCGATTTGCTGCGCAGCACATAAGGTTCAGGCTTGGTTTTGTGGTTTCAAAGGCCACAGATGCAGCTGGTACCGATTGTAGAGGCCTGGGTTCTTGCCAATACATTTCCTTCACGGCTCCTTGTTATAAAGGCGCCATCTACCTTTATTGTAGATACTTAAGCCTTAAAAGGCTCGCTATATAGGTACTTCTAAGGCCTGAGTATATACTATATGGGTACATGGAGCCTCAGGGTAAGCACAGTACTGGATTCCTCAAAGACCCTATCCTCATCAAGGCCCGTACATCCGACCCTTCCAGGACCCCCCAGGTACCCTTAAATAGAGCCCTTATGGCCCTTACTAGTGGGTATTTAGGCCATAATAGAGGCTAGTTGGGGGGGGTGCTGGTTTACCCTGAACCCTAAACTCAACACCCCAACCCTTGAACCCTACCTAGTAGTAGAGTAGGCAACCTTTAACCTTTCTTGGGAAGTATAGTCCCTATATAACCCCTATTCAACCAAAAAGGTTAACCTTTAGTTCCCCATGATACCCGACAAGTAGGCCTATACCCTATAAAGCCTTTCTTGCACAGGACCGGTCCCCCAGCCCAGACATGAGGGTGACGGCCGGGGCCCCTGGCTTTCAGCTACTGCAGGGCGATTTTCAGTGTCGCGATTCTGGTTTTAGGGGTTAGGGTTTATCTAGGTTTAGGGTTCCCTGAGCATTAAAGCCAGGAAACCCTACTTACTGCAGGGGAAACCTGGAAGGTTCCAAATGAACCGATGAAGCCGCTCGGAGATCCAAAACGAAAAACCAGAGATTCCTACACTCCCAGGCTTTTTACGGGACAAGGTTATTGAGCAGTATTCGTCTTTGCTTCATACTTGCTTTTTGGACTCTTCGCTTGAATGAGCGATGTAATTTTTGAACGCATGGGCAGTTCAGGGCCGAGAGAGAGAAACCCTGCATCCATGGATTGCCTTCATTGATGCCGTCAGCGATCGTTGTGTGGGCTTGGAGCGCTGCGCTCTGCTAGGTGCTAGAATCTAGACATGCTGGAACTCTCCTTCAGGCCATCTGCCTTCCTGCCTAGAGGAGTGAGCGCCAATTCAATCTGAGTGTAATGAGTGCAACGGTTTTGTTTTTCTGCTTGCCTGCCTACCCGATGCTCACACTTCAGTTTTGAAGCATCACAGGGCTTGTGGTCTTGACAGTTTCGTGGTGTAGAGTTCCAGAAAGTCTCAGGGTTCATGTATGTCGGATTGAGGGGCATTCCCAACTCCCACACTTAGTAGCTGAGCCGGTAAACTTAATCCTTGTGGGGTTAATATGAGCGAAGCATGGTTGAACAGGTTAGCATGTTCTGGGCTAGGTTATGCAGCAAGCAAGCAATCAAGAGGGCATGTGACGACGAAGGGAAACATACGAAGAGCTTAGTCATCTGGTACCCTAAACCCTACTTGGAGGCCCTTTTGACTTAGTAAGTCTACTTAGTATCCCCTAGAAACCCTATTATAATCCCCATAACCCACCTTACTAACCCTACTAAGTCAAAAGGGCCTCCAAGTAAGAAACCCTAAACTGGTGTTTTCGATCTGTCTCTCGCGCAGAATCCTGTGAACCCGCACGCACTTGATCCCTAAAGCATTCGAGGTTCAGGGGTAGTTATAAGGGTTCCTTTAAGGGTCCCTTTAAAGGGATCTATAGGGATTCTAGAAGGGTATAGGGTTTCGGACCTATTGATCCCTAAAGCACTGGAGCATCTGCCGGGTTCTGCAATGCCATACTTGAATATTTTGCGGGGGTCTGTTCCTCAAGGGAACCAGCATGAAGTGAACGCCTAAACTCTTTCTCCTTGGTTACCCAAGTCCAGTTTAGACGCCAGAACCTGTGAGGATGGCAAGGCGCAGAGAGATAACTAAACATGCATACACGGGAGTCTCGGAAAACAAGGGACGTCACGGTAAGCCATAAATAGTAGGATCAGTAACAGTAACATAAAGACCTCCAGGGAACCCGTCAATCTAAGGATCCGCGATATCCTACCTGCAGTGGAAGAAGAATTCGGAAATACAGCAAGGGAAACCTTAGTAAGGCCTCGTAGTAGAGTAGGTAACCTTTGACCTTATTTGGGTAGTGTGGTCCCTGTATAATCCCTATATAACCAACAAGGTTAACGTTTAGTTTCCCATGATATTCGACAAGTGGGAAGGCGCCCTACAAGGTAGGCTTTTCTCAAAGGCACAGTTCAAGGAAACCTCCGAAGTTCAGAAACCCTCACCTACTCATACGCACATGTGCGTACACATGTTTATATACACATGTATGTATATCTACAAATCTCCTAATATGCATTTGTATAAATACACTTTTATTCACCAGTTCACTCATTTGGTTATAGGGTTAGTTATGTACTTACTTCTTAATTCATGTTATGGCTTTTTACTTTGAATACTTCGTTGTGAGGAATCCCTCCAACTTTATAGAAACCGTACCCTTAACGGAACCCCTTAAAGGAGCCCCTTAAAGGCACTCTTATTTCAGGCCAACTTTCCTCCCTGGTTCCTAGTAGGGAATGCTTAGTAGGGAATGGGGGACTGGATCCCTATGATAGCCCCTATATAATCCCCAATAATAGTCCCCACAATCCATTCGCCCATTCCCTACTAAGAACCTGTCAGTTGCTTCAGACCCTAAACCCTAAACCCCTTAACGCCTGACCAAACGCTCAGGGAAATCTCACTTTCTGTATCTGGCGAGACGGAAAAGGGTCGTGCAACAAAAAAACCCTTAACGACACCCTTACTTGGGAGTTTCCGAAAATTAGGGGTACCTTATTTTGGGGTCCTTATAATTAATAAGGACCCTACTATCTAGGGTACTATATTAGGGTCCCCTAAGAAACTCCCATTTCAGAACAGGGTGGGCTGCCGACTCGCACCTCGACCAGCCAGACGCCGGTGTTCCGTCGCCCCGTGGTGGTCGCGTCGGGAGCCGCGGAAATGAGGGTTTAGGGTTTAGGTTTTAGGGTTTAGGGCTTAGGGTTTAGGGTTTAGGGTTTAGGTTTAGGGTTTAGGGTTTGGGTTTAGGGTTTAGGTTTAGGGTTTAGGGATGGCTGGAAGGGCTGCTTAGGAGATCCTGGTCTAGGGACCCTTAAGGGCCCTGTGGTACCGAACAAGCATAAGTAAAGACTACTTGGAGGCCCTTTTGACTTAGTAAGTCTACTTAGTATCCCCTAGAAACCCTATTATAATCCCCATAACCCAGCTTATTAACCCTACTTACTAAGTCAAAAGGGCCTCCAAGTACTCGGACCCTTAGACAAATGCCTGCATGGGCTCCTTAAGGGATTCTGGTTTCGGATGCAAGAAAAGGACCGCTTAGGGATTCCTGGAAGGGGACACAGGGGCGACCCAGGGACCCCCCCAAAAGGGCTCCCACAGGGGGGGTTCCTTATGGGAAGGCTTAGGGTTTAGGGTTTAGGGTTCGTTCAGGGATCCTAGAAGGGTTTTTATTTGGGGCACCATGATGTTCTGAAGAATCCGAGGCTCAAGTTGGTTACCAGGTTGGCCCTAAAGGTTGAGGCCGTCATCCTGAAGTGGATTTCTAAAGATTACACGCCCAGGAATAAAGGGCTTCCCCCTTGAGCACAAAGGCCGATTGCGTTCAAGGCATGAAATACATGTACAGCACTGCGGACCTAGACCAGACGAATTTCCTCTACAGCCTCGACAAGAACTTGACAGATAAGTCAGGGAGGTACCGTTTTGAAGGAGGCAGAGATGAACCATGGCCAGAAGTTCGAAGCCCCACGTGTTGGGATGCTGATGTCGAGATGGGGCCACAACCACTGGAACCAAGAGTTTTACAAGAAAGCTAGTTCTGAAGCTCTTCCGGGATTAATGGATCTTTCTCTGAAGCCAGAGTGCGAAGAGTGCATCAATGTGAGCGGCCACAAGTTGATGGAAGGGTTGCCCGGCTCCGTAGCGCAGGGCTTGCCATCAAGATCTTGCCGAAAGAAGACTGGGAAAGAGCTGTACGGGCAAGCAAGGTCTCCACTGCTGAGGTTCATGGAGATGAGGAATGAGTATCATGCAAGGATGTAGACCCAGAGAGCCCAATAATACCCCTTAATTAAGGAATATAGCTTAAATCATAATATGAAGCCCCTTATTATTTAAGGTATATTCCTTAATTAAGCGGTATTGGGCTCTCTGGGGGCTTCTTCACTTCTTTTCAACAACACACCCGAAGCTCCGATTCCTCCTGAGTCTCAGGACTAGAGAGCCGGTGTCATTTTGGTACCAGGATGAGAGCTTGAGTAAAAAAACGTACCTTAACCCTGAATATCACACCTTTCTAGGCTTCCTTCTTCTGACTTCCTTATAAAAGTCGTTAAAATTGTAGGTTATTCCGGGACAAGGTAAACCCCAAGAACATTTTATTGGCTGCAAGCTCAACTTTTCAACTTTTTCGGTGCTTATAAGGTAGTCGATTCTGAAAGTTTCAGCTTTGTTTCCATTGGGTTTTGGGCCAGTGAGGTAACCCGAAGCGCTGAACCCTGACCCTAAACAACCCTAAACTCCTGAATGAACCCGAAGCCCTGAACCCTT
Source organism: Symbiodinium sp. CCMP2592 (assembly GCA_905221615.1). Classification (NCBI taxonomy): domain Eukaryota; class Dinophyceae; order Suessiales; family Symbiodiniaceae; genus Symbiodinium; species Symbiodinium sp. CCMP2592. The sequence continues at coordinate 336,439 of CAJNDT010005001.1, read as the reverse complement.
AATCTTGACCCTGGAGCCCTGAACCCTAAACCTTGAACCCTAAACCCTCATAACCCTAAACCCCTAAACTGGACCCTAAACCTTAAATCCTAAACCCTAAACCCCAACCCTTAAAACCCTAAACCCTACTTGGAGGCCCTTTTGACTTAGTAAGTCTACTTAGTATCCCCTAGAAACCCCATTATAATCCCCATAACCCACCTTACTAACGCTACTTACTAAGTCAAAAGGGCCTCCAAGTAAAACCCTAAAACCCTAAGAACCCTAAACTGAACCCTAAACCCTAATAACCCATAATAACCCTAAACCCTAATAACCCTAAACCCTAAGAACCCTAAGAACCCTAAACCTTGAGCTGTGAGACTTCCGGAGGTACCGAGGATCGACCCCGAGCCCAAGTCCGACCCCTCAAGGCGCCCCCCGGGTCGAAGTTTCATACTAGGACCCAGAGTAGGCCCTTATTCCCTTTTTAAGGGTTTAGGTTCCCTTATAACACCCATTAAACCAAAAAGGGCACCCTTTTTCTTCCTAGGTTACTCTTGGGTCTAGCATAAGGTTTAGGAGTTTAGGGGGTTTAGGGGTTTAGAGTTTAGGAGTTTAGGGGTTTAGAGTTTAGGAGTTTAGGGGTTATGGGATTTAGGGGTTTAGACTTTATGGGGTTTAGGAGTTTAGGGGTTAGGGTTTAGGGGTTTAGGAGTTTAAGGGTTAGGGTTTAGGGGTTTGAGGGGTTTAGGCGGTTTAGGCTTTTGGGTTTCAAGGTTGTTGCATGGTTTGGTTTGTTCGGTATTCCGGGTTGAGTATAGGTTTCAGGGTTTACGGTTTGCGGTTTCGGGTTCGGAAGGATCTCGGGTTCGGGTGTACTGTGAGGGTATTTTGAAATAGGGTTTTGTTAGGCTTAGATTAGCATAGGGGCCTAGAAATGGTTTCGGGATGCATAAGTGCCAAGAGTATACAGGGGCCGTAAGGGATTGAAGAAGGTACCGAGGTATTCGCTCTGTGGGGCTTTAGATTTCGAGGCATTCGGCCTTCAGGGTAGATTTGAATTGAAGTTTCATAGGGTATAGATTTTAGGAAAAGTTGGGGTTTAGGGGTTTCGGGTTTAGGGGTTGAGCTCCGGGGCTCGTAGGGTTTTGAGTTGCTGCTTCCCCGGGGTTTCCTGTCTTCGCGGCCTGCATGGCCAGGTCTCCACACTGGTGGAACCGGAGCTCGCACTGCCGGAGCCCTGAGACCGGGTTCCGGGTATAGATTCCAGTATAGTAAAAGCCAGAAAGTTGGAATATGATTATCCTAAACCCTTTATTATTTATTGTAAATTATAGGGTATCCTACCCTGAAACCATATTCCAACTTTCTGGAGTTCCCTTTAGGGTTGATGTAAAGGTTTATGTACTGGTTCAAGTTTTTCTCGTCATGAGTTATGTGCGTTTTGGGGGCTGCCTTGGGATTCGGGTTTTGGTTGGACTGGTGCCTGCGACGATGCTGCGCATGTACTGAATATGTACATGGCATTGACTATGACTGGTTATGATGCGGAGCAGCACATCTACAACACGAAGCTACAAATCGACACTTCGTCCGAAGTGCGCAAGAAACACAAGGGCCTGAAGCCTCCAAGCTCCGAAAACAAATGACAAGATCCGAAAGCTCAGCTTTTCATCACATGGCACTTCTGCCCAGAGAGCTCCATACCCCTTAATTAATGGATATAGCTTAAATCATTTCTATGAAGCCTCTTATAAGTGAAGCATAGTGAAGCCATATTCCTTAATTAAGGGGTGTTGGGCTCTCTGGGTGACCTTTCTGCGGCCTTTCAACTCTCAGGCTTCATCTCTAACTCGGATAGGCAAGCGAAACTTTCAACTTCCTGGCCTCACACATTTGCTCTGTCTTACAAAGTTGAGCTTTCGGCCTGGTTATAATCAGGACTTGATGGTTGGGCCTGTGGGAGCCAACATAGACTTTCAATATAGGAGTGCCTAAACCCTGTACACCTGTTCAGGTATATTAAGACATAGGCGTAGAGTTTAGGATTCAGCTCGAGGGAAAAAAGGGTTCAATTGTAATTACCCCCGAAGCACCTGAGACCGAAACACACGACATCAAGCGCAAAGCCGCGACGCTTGCCACAACCTGCGTAGCCCTAACATCCGGGCATAGTACCCTGAACCTAAATTCTGAGATCGCTGTACAGCATTCATTATCTGTACAGTCTGTACTGTAAGGGAGCACAAGTAGTGCAGGAAGAAAGTCTTGTCAAAGCATGAAGTAAGCAGTCAAGGTCACCTACGGCACCTCGGGGCGTGATCGGTCCTCGAGCACGACTCCCTGGAAGGGCTTGGGCTTAGTTTTGGATTCACTTGTACCGGGCTGTTCAGTGTATATACACTTTTTACTTTCAGATTTCTGGTTTCCTTTTATCAAAAAAGAAGCCTAAAAAAGGTATATACTTTTTCCCAGTGGGTTACTGAGCAGCCTAGTGTATGTTCTGATTGCTACTTACTTGCGGTTGTTTAAAGTTTGAACCTTCTGCTAGTCTTAGTCATTGTTTAACTCGAGTTGGCCACCTGGACCCCTAAAGCATGTCAATGTGGAACTCTAGCCTTTTCATGGGTCCTGGGCTATTATTTGACCTACTCTTCGGGGTTCGGGTAAACTCTCAAACGCAAGACCCCAACCGTTAGCCGGGTACAAGTTATGTGTGCTTTTGGTCCATACCTCGATAGGCCGATGGCCTAGTGGCTGTCATCATCGGCTTGTCAAGATACAAGTCTAGATGATTTCCAAGATTATTCCGCATATAGGATTCCTTTCAAGAAACATACTATGAAGGACCCGAGACCTTATTCTAATTGTTAAGGCCCCTATAGCGCACTGTCAATGATCATATACTCGCAGGCCCTAGGACTCATACGCAAAGCCTTTTGGGCCCCAAGACCATTCTGCACAAGGCTCGTCCTATTTTGACCCTTACGGGGATACGGGATCAAGTGCCCAAGTACCTAAGAATCTTGTGCTCTCCCGAATGCTAAGCTACAATCGACTATCCGTAGCCCAAGCATGTAACTATTGTTGGTCGTCTGGACTCTTAGGGGAATCTGCTTTAGGGTTTAAGGTTAAGGTTCTGGCTGGCAGAACGGGAAGCTCAGAAAGATGTGCCCCACAATAGACTGGAAGGTCATGCTACCTAAACCCTTTAAGCCCTGAACCCGAAACCCGAATTCGTCGTGGTTCGTCCGAGTGTGAGTGCTGAAACCCGAATTCGTCCACCAAGTCTGTTTGTTGTTGTTTTCTCGGCATTCTCAGGGGCATATCATATCAATCGTCAGGGTGTTGGGCTCATGACTCTTCGCTGAACCTTCCTAAACCCCCAACAGGCCCCAGTCCGAGTTCTGCGAGCGTCAACACCCAAACCCGTAAACCCAAGCCCTGACAGGAACTCTTGCATAAACCTTTCAGGAACTAGGATGCCCAGTAGTACCCTTATTCCCTTTTTGTAGTCCTAGGTTCCTTATAATTAAAGTTACCCAATGCTAAAAAGGGAGCCCTTTTTATTCCTAGGTGACCGGGCATCCTAGGGAAGTTTACTGTTGTTTTGACCTGCTGGCATAGGCCCGGATGCGCGGATCTCCAGCGCCTACATGCCACCAGCTTGGCTGAGGGTTAAAGCAACACAGGCAAGCACTGCTGAGAAGTACATACATGAACAGAGTGGAGTGTAACAGGAACGAGTAGGAATGATGCACATTCTGGTGGTTGCGAGCCGTAGTAGTCCTTGAGCTGTAGTATGACAGGACCTCCAGGCCCAGCCACACTTGTACTGTAAATACCATTCCCGGGTGTGGAACAAGAACAACTTTCTTCGGGGTCGATTGCGCAAAATGCTGACGCCTTGATTGCGCAACCCTTACATCGCTCTAGCCCTAAGCCATTGACCCTCAATCAATAGGGCCAAAGGATGTGCTAGGCAAAAAGACCCTCTGAGACCTTACATCCTTATGCCAAAAGCCCGAGCCCGAGCCAAAGAACACGAGACCACGAGGGAAGGCTTGTTATGTAGTTGCTGGGTCGAGCAACCAGATTTAACATAGGAGCCTGAACACCTTAACATAGGAGCCTCAACACCGATTCTGTGATACTATTCCCTGGGCCTACTAGAGTTCCCTTAGTAGCTGAGTGGATACACTGTACACTTTTTGGGAAAAAATACACGCTATGATGCTAAACGTGTACACTTCTTGGGGGCTTATGAACTCAGCAACTTAGTTCCAGTCAGTTACAGTATCGAACCCCTCGAACCCCGAATCGAAGGATGCCGGGCCCTACTTGGAGGCCCAGGGGACCGTGTAAGTAGGTTCTAAGTAGGGTTATAATTTGGGTAACTCCATTTAAGGTACTTATGACCCTACTTATAACCTACTAACTAAGTCCCCTGGGCCTCCAAGTAGACTAGTTTCCTTCGTAGTCAAGAGTGGCTTTTGCCTAGGATCGGGGGCTGAAGGTTTGAGGATTCAGGACTACGGCTGTGTTCATTGTTGTAGCAAGCAGCCCTATGAGCATAGAGATACCTCACACAAGTTCGTGTACCAGAAGCATAGTGGAGCTGTTCCAACACAGGCTGTAGGGACCAGGCATCTAGAGTCGTTCGGAGATTAGTGCTAAGGTTTCAGAAAGGGATACCGTGTGGGGGGGGGGGGGGGGGGGGTTACCGCCTAAAGTTTAGGACAGCTTGGGGACGAGTTGCTTTTTGCTTTCTCTTTGTCAACCCTAAGCTACTGGGTAGCGGAGGCGCCTGTACTGTGGGTGTGCGATGCATGCTAAAGCGAGGTACCCAAGCTAAATCCTCGCGGCCCTTCATCGATCCACAGAGGACCTTGTGCAGCCCTAGCCCTGAACCCCTTTGCCTCGCTTCGTGCAGGAGCTAAACGGGTCCCAACCCAAAGAAAAGCCAGACCCCTGAACCCTCCCTGCCCAGGCTTGTCCGAGTGTGAGTGCTGAAACCTCCCTAACTTCCTAACTTCAAAACTGACCCCTTTAGCCTCCCGAACTTCATAGAAAGAGGCTCTCAAATAAAAGACCTCCCTAACTTCAACCCTAGACGGAGGCTCTCAAATAAAACCTTGTGAATAGAATCGGGTTTGGGGGCTCACTATAGGCAATAATTACAATAGGGGACCCCCCAAAATAGTATTAGAAATTATTGAGGCCCCTGTAGTAAGTAACTCTCTTCTCAGCCATCTCCCGCCGTCAAACTCCTTTTATCCGACATCCCCAGTCAGCCACGCCTTCACAGCAAAGATTCCTAAACTTTGTACCCTCGAGAGTGATCGGAAACCCTAAACCCTAAACTCTAAACCTTAAACGGCTCAGGACAGAGAGACTTGTGTTTCGCAGCTGAATCCTGAATACAGCCTAAATAAGTAAGTAGCTCATGCTATCCTAGTATAGACAGCGTGCAACAGAACTCAGTATACCCAAGAATCGTATTGTAAACATTATGGCCGCTGTAGTACCTTGGATTGCAGACTTGCTGCCAGAGAGTCCAAAGTCAACTGCGGCTGCTGTTCAATGGCCTTTGCAGTGGGTATGTATAATATCGAGGCTTGAATCGTTAGCTATCGCTCCCACTCTACAGTCCATAACTACGCACGGCCCAGTTAGCACACCCTCTTCAAACCCACTGCCCAAAAAACAAGCAAGCAAGCAACAAGTAGCTGGCCTTATCCTTCTGCTTTTGATGGATGAAGCATGCCGGTGACGTCAGATTCCCTTCCGAATGCGGAAGAGCTGGCCCCTCGAAAAAAACAACAAAGAAGGCTTGAACCGAAGTCCCTAAACCCTAAACCCTAAACCCTAAACCGTAAGGCTGAAGGGACTCTGGGTTCACGAACGCGGGGGCGTTGCTGTTTTTCAAGGCCCATACTTGGAGGCCCTTTTGACTTAGTAGGGTTAGTAAGCTGGGTTATGGGGATTATAACAGGGTTTATAGGGGATACTAAGTAGACTTACTAAGTCAAAAGAGCCTCCAAGTACCCTCAACCCTACCAGGAAAGCCGCTGCCAACCCTGTACTCACGACAAGAAAACAGCCAAAAGCACACACACCCACGAACAAACAACAAAACAAACAAAGAAACACGCAAGCAAGCACTAAGCAAGAATCAACAAGCACACAAACAAACAAGCAAACACGCACACACAGGAATGATATACCCACAGTCACAGGACCACAAAAAGCAAACAAACAAACACATCCAAAGCCTTCAACCCCGCACCCCAAACGACACCTAAGGTACGCAAGTGGGAAAAGCCTTCAACAAAAGAAATACATCTAAGGAGATCATCGGGCGCTTGCAGCAGCGCTTTGCCAACGCCTTCTCCGAGCGTGAGCAAAGAGGACGGTGTTGTTTTGAAAGGTTTCCTTGGAAAGAGTTTAGGGTTTAGGACTTTGTTTTCGTTTCGTAGGGTAGTGAACAGCCATGTGCTCGTGCATTCTACACTGGCATCATAAGACACATGCAGGGCTTTTGAGTGGGTCTGCAGCTCTTTTGGAGGATTTGCGGGTTTGAATGTTAAAACAGGCTTTTGGATGTCCAGAGAGACCAGCATACCCCGTTTTGGTCTGTAATTTCCTTTCAAGTCTTTTGGAGGCTGGTTTTAACTTTCTTCTGAGGATCGTAAGCTCCAAAACAAGGAACATCCCTGAATTTTCAGGGAGCCTTTGTGAGCCTTGGTCTGATTGAAGGTTCCTAGCGAGGCCAGCACCCGGCACCCCTTGCGTAATTAAGGAATATACCATAAGCCTATTATTAGTATATCTATATTCCGGAGCCTTAGTACTATTTCCCGGCATGTTTCGGTGGGTTGGTAGTTACGGGCAATTGGGCTATTCTTGGTTAGGGTGGGTCTTGTGGTTTTTGCACAGTGTTGAAAAAGTTCCTCCTATCAGGGTCTTGGGTTTGGGCTCTCGCATGTCCTTGAAAAGCTAAGCATCACTCCTCCTTGAAGGATCTTCCTGCAAGCTCAAGCTTTGGGAACCGTATACAACCCGCACGCACCACTACGCGTCTAGGCCCTAGGCCCTATGAGCCTTACATCCCCTGCACACTCTATACAAGACCTTGAACCCTGAAAGCCCGAAGCCCTACACCCTAACTACGACGACTACGAGTTCGGAGGATGTTTCACTCAGTTGAGGGCAAAATGCCAGCGCTTTTTCGGAGAAAGGGTGCAGTTCAGCTTTAAAAAAAAAGTAGGGAAGCCTTGTAATTCCTAGAAGTCCCCCCCGAGCCCTAAACCCTGGAAACGCTACAATTTATTAAGCCCTAAGCCCCAAAACGCGCAGGGCGACTTTACCCGGCGCTTTTTGGAGAACTGGCCTTGACACGCATCCTTCGGCAGCTGCTCGGACTTGAGCCGTGCTGATGCTGGAGGGCCTTGTTTTTTTGGTTTACGTCGGCAGTGTTTTTTTCAGTGCTTTTCAGGTTTGCTTGCAGGGTTTCATATATCCATCCAGAAGCTGTGAGGCCTTGAGCCCTCGAATGTGCGAGCGCTTTAGCAGTTTAGGGTTCGGGGTTTAGGGTTCAATGTAGTCCAGTGGCAAAAAGGGTTACATTGAACTGTAGCCAGTAGTGCTGCAGCTTGGCGCGATGCTGCTGTTGCCTGTCACTCCCCGGCCGACTGCCCAAGCCCGGACGGAAAAAAAAGGGTTACTTGGGGGACGGGGGTCCGGCTCATACACCCCCCCGAAGAAATGCGAAGCCGTAGAACCAAGGCAAACTAGGCAAGACAACCACCGTGACCAAAACCGAAGACCCTGCATAGCGAGCCAGAACCCCATAGACCCATAAGATCTGAACCCGAGGAACAAGAATGACTTCGAGGCGGCCGTGTTGCAGGTTTTTGGCTTGGGTGGGTGTTAGGTGTTTTTTGTTGCTTGGGCTTCGGGCTGTCGGTGCGTTTCAGAAGCTGTTGTAGGTTTGAGGTTGTGCAGCACCGGCTTGCATTTGGGCTCGGGACTGCCGATATACCATGGCTATAAACCTTACCTAAATTAAAGGGCTCCTTTTTCGGCCACCAAAATATCACCGCACCCCTTTATAAAAAATAACACCAAAAGGGGACCCTTTTTAGAGAATAACGCCAAACCCTAAACTATGTGTATATATGTATATATATATATATATATATAGATAATCTCTGTGCATGTGTGTGCTCCAGCGTATACGGTATGACATGATTGATTCCTGCAGGCAGTTTCCTGAGTGTCTGCATGCATCTGGTGCCCCAGCAAACATCCCAAAACCCTACAGTAAACCTTCCCATAAACCCTTACAACGTAGGGAACTCCTTAGGGAGCCTCCAGGGAAGCAGCGAAGCCCTCCAGGCATCTGCCACGTGGCTCGAAAATTTCCTCGAGATTTTCGCAGAGCTCCGTGGTGACGAGGCAGCTCGAGAAGCTGGGTTCTCATTAAGAAATGGAAATTCAGTTACCATAATGCAGACAACAGGATTGTTTTAGATCCCGATTATGGTAACTGAGTTTGAATTCCTTAAGCCCTAAACTTCTAAACCCTTCTAGAACCTTTAAAGGAACCCTAAATGAGGGTCATTTAAATTAAGTTCCCTTAACAAGAACTCCCAAAGACCTGGTAGGTTTTGGGCGCTTTTGAGGCTACCACAAGGGTACTGTTTGGGTACGGCCCCCACTCAGTAATAGTTGAAAATATTCATAATATAGATATATTATGACCTTAATAGTAGCCCTATTACAGACTCTTAGTGTAAGGGGGCAGTACCTGAGGTACTGTTGTTTTCACGTTTCAAGGTTTGACAGGTTGGCCCTAGAAGCCCTAAAGCGCTAAAGCTCTCAAGACCCTATATCCCAACAAGCAACCCTTAAGCCACTAAACATGCAATCCTTTAACCCCAGCCCTCAAACCTTAAAGCCTTAAACTATAGATCCCCAGCCAGGTGAGGGGGAAAGCTCTTAAGACCCGAAAGGCTTAACTTCTGAACCACAAGAGTGTAACGTAGGAGCCTGAATAAGTACTAAATTACCAATACTATTTCGGTGGGTTCCTATTTCGAATTAGAGTATAATGGGCCCCAAAACACTATTCCAATTATTGAGGCCGTTGCAAGCCCGACCCGAGACCCCTAAAGCAGGAGTACCTTCGTTGTCACACAAACATTTCAACTTGGTGCCCCACGCCTAAACCCTAACCCCCCAAACCCTGTAACTAACGGCTTCCTTGCGAGGTCATGCCAGGACTGATTGCCAAACTGGATGAGATCCAAGCTCAGGGACGTCTAGTTTCTTGGCTTCCTGCCAGAGAGCTGAATACCCTCAGTAGCTGAGTGGATACACTTTACACTTTTTTGGGATAATATTACCCACAATAAAACTGAAGTGTACATGTTTGGGGGCTTATGAACTCAGCAACTAAGTACCTATTCGCCAAGGGATACTGTAGGAACCTGATTAAGAAACCTTGGCCCCAAAAGCCCATCTTTGTAACACTCATAGAAAGAACTTTAACAAAGACCCAGGGTTGGTGAATCAAGTTCCTACATTACTCCTTAAGTTACTGCGCCTGGTCACCATGCCATGCGTATACACACTAAACATGCAATCCTGTGTTCCTGCCACGTTAGACAACCTAATGCCCCTTACAACCCCTAATTATAACCCACCTTAACAGATCTGTTTTAGAAGGTCCAGGTCTACACTACTAAGAAATCGAGGCAAGTGAGGGGTCGTCGGGTGTGGGTCGAGTCTGATCTGTTACTGGACATGAACCCTGCGGAGACATTTTCAGTGCGCTCTCAAGGTCAGTAGCCGCAGAGCTTGGCTTGGGCAAGACTCGTGCTCAGGGTCCCGGAAGGATCTAGAAAGTACAGCCCCCCATTAGGGACCCTAAACTATGTTTCAGAGGCAATATATATCGAACTTTCTTCAGGGATCTCTTTGTTGGGATCCTCCCAGGAGTTTGGGTGAGCTCTCTCCGGAGGTTTAGGGTTAAGGGTTTAGGGTGACCCCGAAGATGGCTGACGCCATGGCCCAAGCAGCGCCTCTGGTTGCCACGCTGCAGGCATCGCCGGAGGAAGCGCAGGACCCTTAAGAGCTCCTTCTAATAAGCCTGCGTAGTTAGACTACGGTTCCTTTAAAGGGTTCCTTTTCAAGGGGTCTATAAGGGATCTTTAGTAGGGGTCTATGGTATAGGGGTGCAAGCATGCCGTAAGCATAATCTGGGGCCCCCGTTTCCTTGCACCGATTATTGAAATACATAGGTCCCGGGCTAGCATCCCTGATAATATATAGTTCTTCGGAGATTTTTATGGATCCCGGAGTAGCAACCTTTACGACGTATGTGTGTAATTTCATATAGGTATATATATATATATACACACACACACACTGCATACGTATACGCATGTATTTATGTATATATACACATAGAGCGAGGGAGGGAGAGAGAGAGAGAGAGAGGTTGGCCCTGGAGGATTGTGCCATCTGCTTTCAACCCATGCTGGAGTCCTGCGAGCTGCAGAAGCTGTCTTGCGGTCACCGCTTCCACCACGCTTGCGCCTCTGGGTATCGATTTGGGATATTTCGGGTGTTGGGGATTTGGGATAACGGTTTAGGGAGTTGAGATAATGATTCAGCATTTGGGGAATTTGGGTTTCGGTTTGAGGGATGATAAGTTTGAAGTTCTTTTTCTTGATGGTTTATAGAACCCGAACTGTTCCATGAGCCGTATTGACCAGAATTTTGTGTTGATGGGTGTTGAACATGGACACCTAGGTCTCCGAGTGGCTTCTTCGCAAAGCCTCCTGCCCACTTTGCAAACAAGAAAGTCCGGGTCCGGAGCCCGGAAAGGAGCGTTTCCACATCGACATGTCGCACCAGGAGCTGGCTTAGCTTACCCTAAGGCTCAAAATGGCCCAAAAGCCTTATATAGTATGGTCTTTAGGCCCAAAAGCCTTAAAATATGAGTCCTTAGAGCCTTAGGGTTAGGGTTTTTATAGGGGTTTAGGGTTTCGGGCCAGCTTTAGGGCTTTCGGGTTTTGCCATGTTTTAGGGTTCAGGGTTGCGGGTCTAGCCGGTGCTAGAGGTTTTGGCCAGTTTCCGAAGTTGCAGAGTTCAGGGTTCAGGGTTTAAGGTTTAGCAACAGGAGATGGCTCAGTTTGTGAACGAGCTGGAAGACATCTTTCAGGCCATCCATGCTGGGAACCTGAAACCCTAAACCCTATAAACCCTAAAACCCCAAATTGCTAAAACCCTAAAAACCCTATATACCCTAAAACCCTAAAACCCTAAAACCCTAAACCCTAAATCAGGCCATCCATGCTGGGATCAGAGAAGACTATGCCGTTGCCTTGCCCGCCATCGCCTACAACCTCTGCGTCAGCCTTGGCTACGAGGAGCGCGGCGGAGAAAGCCCTCTGAAAGACCTCAGCCCTTGCCCTCCCTACTTCGAGGATCATGGGACTTAGTAAGGTTATAAATGAAGGTAACTATACTTTTCTTATTATACACTTATAACCCCAATACTTATAACCTTACCTACTAAGTCCGATGACCCTCTAAGTACTTGGGATAGGGTTCCTTAAAGAGATCTATAGGGTTCCTTATAGGGATCTATGGGGTTCCTGATGGGAATTTATAGGGTTCCTTATAGGGATCTATAGGGTGTAGGTTTGGGGGTGTACTTGGAGGATCATGCGACTTAGCAAGTAAGGTTTTAAGTGCCCAATTGAGGTTACGAGTAGTGATAGGTAGAGATACCTTATTTATAACCCAACTTGCTAAGTCTCATGATCCTCCAAGTAGGGCTCCAGGTGGCTATAAAGTATACAACGTATATGTTTCAAGCCCAGTATAGGCCTCCTTGGAGGATCCATAAAGTATACATGAAAAGTATGTGTGCTTCAGCGCTAAAGCACCTCCTTTAGGAGCCCCTTCAAAAGCCTAAGTATATCCTACAGTTGAGGTGACTGGTCGGAATACGAGGCAGAGGGCGAGGGCGAAGAACCTCAAGCCCAAGAGCCCCGAACCCTTTAACGCCCTTTTCAAACCTATGTAGCCAGACGAGACTCTGGGGTCCCGAAAAGCACATAAGCATAAGCAATTTATTGGGATATCCCTACCTTATTGGGCTTCATTATAAGGGGGTTTCAATGGGATATCCCGATCCTCATTTTTGCTTATGTGCTTTTTTGGGCCCTAAACTCTACGCCCATGCTGCTGGACTGGACCCTTCTGGATTTTACAAGGGTCCTGAAACCTAAACCCTAAACCCCGAAAGCCCTAAATTGTTAAACCCCTAAGCCCTAAAACCCTAAACCCAAACCCCAAACTCCCTAAACCCCCCAAACCCTAAACCCCAAATCCTTCCACTACCAGGGTAAAGAACACAGCGCCCCCGAAAGGACGAGGACGAGCTGGAGGAGGCCAAGGGTGGCCACGGGTTTGCGAAACACTTAAAGTAAGGTTTGGGGTTGGGGGGGCGAGCGGGGTGGGGTTTAGAACCTGATTAAGAAACCCTGGGTCTTTATTAGGGCTCCTCTTTATGAGCCCTACTATTTGGGGATTATAGGGACAGGGTGTCTTAATCAGGTTCCTACATTAGGGTTTTGGGGGTTGGGGGTGTGGGGCTTATGGTGCAGAGTTTTGGGTTCAGGGTGTGGGGTATAGGGTTTATTGCTTCGGGTGTCGGGTTTGGGTTGGAACCCCGTATTTCCCAATTCTTTTGCAGGACCATTAAAACTTAACCCTGATTAAGGGTTCTAAACAAGAACTTGAACGAGCCTGCAAGACCTTACAAAATCCAATGAAGTTCAACAGAAACCGTTTCTAGTAAGCCTGACTCCTACAACCCATACGAGTAGAATCCTTAAGCAGGACGCTCAAAAAAGGGAGTCTAGAAACCATCCCTTAGTAGCTGAGTGGATACACTTCACACTAATTTTGGGATAATATGACCCACGATGATACTTTCAGTGTACGCTTTTGGTGGGCTTATGAACTCAGCAACTTAGATCCTACCCTAAACCCTAAACCCCTAAACCCTAAACCCTTAAACCCTAAACCCTAAACCCTTAAACCCTTAAACCCCTAAACCCCTAAACCCTTAACCCTTAACCCTTAAACCCCTAAACCCTTAAACACTTAAACCCTTAAACCCTAAACCCTAAACGCAGGCCTTGGGGGGCCCGTTGCTCGACTTCCTGGCTGCGCTACCGCATTTTGAGGTGCGGTGGCCTGCCGAGGGTGCCGAGGATCCTCGGTTAAAGTTGATGATGTACTTGAAGGATCATGAGACTTAGTAAGTGGGGTTATAAGTGCTTCAATTGGCGTTATAAGTAGTTACATGTATAGTTACCTTATTTATAACCCCACTTACTAAGTCCCATGATCCTTTAAGTAGGAACTTCCCAAAGGGTCCAAAGTATCTTTATAGTAGAATGTAGGAATTACTATTATGATTTAGGGAAGTATCCCCCATAACAGTACCTAGGATCCTTTGGGCCTTACCTTAGGGTTCCTTTAAAGGGGTCCATAAGGGTTCCTATAAGGGATCTATAATAAGGCTACTACAATGGTGTAGGCACCGGATTAAGAAACCCTGGTTCTATAACCCCAAAAGTATTAGGATCCCTGTAAGGAACCTTAATAAAGGCCCAAGGTTTCTTAATCAGGTTCGTCCATTATACAGCACTACAGTCTTGATTTCGGTTTAGGGTTTTAATTAGCATGTATGGGGCTAATTTCCCTTTTTGTTTACTTTAGAGCCCTCATCATAAATGATTTTGGAGACTGTTGAAATCAGCTTTTGGAATAGGGTTTGCGGGTTTTAGTTTCGCTTTGAGTGTCTCGCTGACAATCTGTGTTGAAGGGTGATGTATTTATAAGATTGCCTATTTCTTTCTCTATTACATTCACTTCTTCGTCGTTGTGGTAAGCAAACTGCTACAGTGTATTTATCTTTGCGTATTTTATGTCCTCATGAACACAAAGGCCTTTGCACTGCCAATAATCCTTTGTCATAGTTGGGTAACATGTTACATGTTTATGGGTACTTAAACCCAATAAGGAATAACAAATAAGAAAATAAATCCTATCCCAACCATGAACTCACGTGGGTGACAAAAAATGAACCCCTAAACCCTAAACCCAGTAGCAACAGTGCCCGAGGAAGTTGGTGAAGAGATCCGCGTTGTCATGAGGCCGGTGCCAAAGGAGGACCAACGACCGCCTACCTAAACCCCAGGGTTTAGGGTTTAGGGTTTAGACCGCCTACCTAAACCCCCAAAAGTAGTTAAAATAATGGCCCAACTCCTCTAAAAGGCGATTATTCTACATACTTTTGGGGTCCACCTTTCGGATAGTTCCGCACCCCAAACATTAACCCTAATCCTCGAGTTGCCTTTAGTCCGACATAACCCAATCCAACAGCCGAAGCCCAATCCCCGGCTCGCTAAATCCTGCTCCAAGGATAGGGACTGGGTAAGCTATCAGGAAGCGCTGAGGCGCTAGAGAACCCTGCAGACAGTCATGGGGCTTGGGGATAAGGGTTTCTGGATGAACCTCCTGACTTTTCAATGCACGCCACTTCAAACCCTCCAAAGTTTACAGAAAGTGTTGAAGAAGTGTCTGAGACCCTAGAGGGCTTGGGCTTGAAGCACCGCCTTAACCCCGACACCCTTCTAAACGCCTTCCGTACACCAAACCCGTGTATAGTCCGTCTAAAACCCGCAGAACCCAAAAGGTAAAAGCCCTTATTAGGACCCCTAACCCTATCTATAAAAGACCCTAAGCCCTAAACCCTAAACCCTACCTAAAGCAAGAGCCCTGAACCCCATTACTACTAGGATGATCTCCGGCCTAAACCCTCAACCCTGAACCCCGTTACTAGGATGATCTCCGGCCCAAACCCTCAACCCGCAGTCTCACTCAACAGACCTCGAACCACATGCCTCGCCTGGATTGTCCGAGTGTGAGCACCGAAACCCTGACTAGGATGATCTCCGGGGAATAGGCCCTCAACCGTAAACCCCGTTACTAGGATCATTTCCGGCTAAACCCTAAACCCTGCCGACACCCAAACCCGAAACTCCCTAAAACCCAAACCCCAAACCCCATAGGATGATCTCCGGCCGGGCATGGGCCAGTCCCTCACTTTCACGGTCTCCGAGCGCGAGGACCTCTGGCGGGTGGTGCTGCTCGGGCCTCGGGCACAGGTGGCGATTTAGGGGTTTAGGGGTTTAGGGTTTTGGTGCGCTTAAGGGATTTAGGGTTTAGGGGTTTCGGGGTTTAGGGTTTAGGACGTACCGAATGCCTGGGAGAGAGAGAGAGAGAGAGAGAGAGAGAGGGTTTAGGACTTAGGGTCTAAGCTTTGGAGGTTTTGGGGGTTTGGGGTCTTTGGAATTTTTGGTTCAGGGCTGGGGTTCGGAAGACTAAACTCCAAAATCTGCACTTTTCAACATGTTCAACCGTGTAGATATAAATTTCTACAGGCCCTACACTCCTTTGGGCCATACGCCCTAGCGCCCTGGACAGGTCGAGATCCCGGAGATCGAGTTCTTGTTTCAGCCGAAGAACCGACGATGTGTCGACACCGTCTACAACATGATCGCTTCTGCCGTCTTCAATTTGGGCGACCACGTAGCTCGGTGGAGGGTTCAGGGTTCAGGGTTTGTGGGAGCAGGAGCTAACCCAGCAGTCAGTAGTTGTGTGTTTACACTGGCATTGGGTTTAGAAAGGGCATTGATTGTTTTGTTTCGGGTTGCATGAACTGGTCTTGTTTCGTATTATCTCGGTTGCTTTTGTGTCGTTCCTACCGTGGCCTCCCTCATCTTTCGCAACTCTCAGCCAGCTCAGTAACTGTGCGCATGAAATTTCAATTCTTGCAATTCGCATAACACGATTGAAAACCCCCGAACCAAACGCACACCTGTTCAGGCCTTTCAGGTCCCTGGACATATAGCCATACTATGACCATAAGCTCCAAACTAACAGCCAAGGTGCAGAAAAACCGCCGCATGGGTGGCGCTATCAGCGAGGAGGAGTTGGAACTGATCTGTCAGAAGATCGACCAGCTTAACACCCTGCTGGACATGGAGCAGCCTTTCACTTTCCGCGTACAAGACAAACAAGGCGCAAGCTTGGTAACCTTCAGTCGACGGAAACTTTTTCGAAACTTTCAGCTCTTTCGTAAGTTCACCCTAGACTTCTTAAGACAACCCTGAACATTAAGCACACCCCACGGAAATTCAATGAACCACAAAAACTAAACCCTACCTTGAAATCTGTCAACCATAGATCCTATCTAGACCCCACAAACCAGTAGAAACTCAAAGCTCTAATCCGCTCAAAATAGCTTCTTGGACCCCAAATGGGAGTTTCCGAAAATTAGGGGTGCCTTGCTGGGGGGTCCTTATAATAAGGATCCTACTATTTGGGGTACTATATTCGAGTCCCCTATATTCGGAAACTCCCAAATGCTTGCATGCAGAATCCTTGCAGCCTCAGAGTAAGCAAAAGACAAACCTACGAAGGCCTCTCCGAGTTCAAGCCTTCTAACGGCGTGGTGATCTTGCCTGTGGCAGATGACGCTCCACCGCTGGGCGAAGACTACGACTAGTGACTGGAGCCTGATGCGTGGGGGGGTAGGGTTTAGGGTTTAGGGGGCAAAGATCCCTGTAGCAGGGAGTCGACGCTAGGATTTAGGGCTAAGTATCACCAAGGCTCTAGCAAGCAAGCTATCTAGCAAGAAAGTATAGGTCTTTGTTTGGAGCCCAAAGGCCACAGTGTTCAAGGCATTGAGCTTATTTCGAGCTTTAGGCCTGTAGACTTTAGGGGTTAGGAGTGACAATGACTGCAGGGCAACATCCACGGGAGGCATGCAGCAACAAGAGAGCCGAAGGAAAAACTGTAAGAAACGCAGCTTGCCTCATAGTCTTACTGGAATCTGAGCTCATCATACAGAGCAGACCTTCAGAGTCTTATGGTGACTTGTGCTAGTAATTACTGAACAGTGCAAAACAGCGTCTCGGGCTCTAGGGGCCACCGGCCGGCCATCCGCAGCCCCAGGCTAGGCACAGGCAGGGTGAGGATGAGCCTGAGCGCTGTACTTAGGATGCCGCCTGAGCTTGGGACATCGAGGCTCAAGAATTCAAGCTAGGGCTGTGGGACCTTTTCCCAATAATCAACCTCAGCCATAAGCCCTGAGCTCCGAACTCAAAATCCGAAACCCCAAGCCCCACGGTATCGCAAAGCAGCTCACGGATCAATGAGAGCTGTCCTCTGTCCGAAGTTCAGGTGTGTAGCGATAAGCCGCCGGGTCCGAATGGCCCAGCCACGGACACCCAGCGCAATTCACGTTCAAAAGGCGAGACTGCAAAAAAAGCGGCATGGAGTTGGTATGTCGATACTCTGGAATAGCGAGGACGAGGCATGGTGACAGATGGGAAGAGTGCACAGTCATATTTGGAGTCGAAGCATACCGACCCTATTGCTCAGTGATGCGATTCCCGTCTCATCAATTGTCATTTGAACTTAAAGGTCGATGGGTGCTATCTTCATTGCTGCTGGGTGATTGTTCAGGAACTTCATTAATGAAAGCTACCAACATAGGATTCTATAATGGTGGTCGCCTTGTCGAGCACCGAACTTGCTTTCCCTAAAGTCGCTTGAACGAAGTCAACAAGAACCAACTGTCGGTGGTGCCCGCTCAGCATTATACAATCTACCTATAGTCTCCATTGTAGTTCCCCTTTTTGGGTTAACCAACTATATATGAAGGATTCTAAAAGGTAACCCCAAAAAGGAACTACAATGGAGACTACAACTAGGGTGAAGGTCTCCTTCGGCTTCCCTTCGCGAGCTTCCCTCGAAATGATCTCCCTAAACCCCAAGCCCTAACTGTTGCGAGTGCTGGGGTTGCTGAAGATACGGTAGCTGTGGCTCTCAACTCAATTAACTGAGACAGAGTCTGCTGCAACCGAAATCTGCATGATCGGCTCGTTTAGTCGATAGACTGGCCTCAAATAATTCCACTTAGATAGCTCCTTGCCCTTATTTTTGCAAGCTTTCTAACCCCATGAGCCCTAGAATCCCTAGAACGCTAAGACTCGCTTCTGGATTTCTCGCTGAGAAATGCGCTCCAGCTTCTCATGGTATAAGCTTTAGAACGTGGTTTGCTTGGTTTTGAGGGAGGAGGGGGGGGTTCAATTTGCTTATGGCTTTGCCTGGCCAGGCAGCCTGACAAGCTGAGGTATGCACTGACGACCTTCCAGGCCACAGCGAGATCAAAAGTGGCTTGTCTCTATGCAGAGATCTCACTGGTGCCAGGGTTTTGGATTTTTTGCGTTTTGATGGACCCCAGAATCTGGGGCAAGAGTGATTCGTGCTGGGACTCCCTTTGCTTTATATCAGGGAGACACCGGGGCAGACACTGGGAGCCGTGGACCCCGTCGACGATGCCAGCCGAACGCAGATGAACGTAGCAAGTGGACGCCCGAAGCCTGAAACCCTAAACCCAAACGAAGCCCAAAACCAGCAGAAACTAAGACTATAAGGCTATAAACCTCGTAAATCGACTTCAGAAACCCCTAATTCAACAATTTTATGAAAGGACCTATAGCAAACCTAGATGTACCCCCTGTAAACCTTGGATGCTGGTTTACGGTTTCGTGTCACAGTAGGATAGTAGGTTGGGCAAAGGGCTGTCAGGATTCTCCCACAGTGGTTTCTTGTGGCGATTGGAGGCTATTCCTCCCTCATCTACAATGCCGAGCAGTTGACCAAGTGCCTTGTTTGCGAGGAGTACATATGATAGTTTCCGAAAATAGGGTACCCCTATTCTTCGGAAACTCTAAACCCTTGTAGAGCCCTTTCATGGAACCCTTATAGTACCCTTTAATTAACCCTTTAAAGGAACCCAAAGGTACTTGGAAACCCCCATATTGCCCCTTAACAGTCTGGTCTGGTCGCTAGCCGCTAAGGCCTTCTCACAGCCGAAGCCATGACTTGAACACACCTCATAGGAGGCCAAAAGGGGTGTTAGCCTCTGGGGTTTAGTAGGGATTAGGGTTCCCATAATAGGGTTCATATTAAGGCCTCCCATCAACGCCCCGAAAGTTTGGAGTTCGAAGTTAGAGGTCCTGAAGCATCCTGGACAATTTCAAACATCTTTACGGGGGCTTGGGGCTTCTTAGAGGCTTAGGCTTTTTGTATATTTAGGGTGATAGGGAAATCCGGCACACCACAGGTGTTGATTGCGGGATGTACGGTTTGATAGTCGGCGAAAGACTTGTCTTATCTTCAGCCTCATCTATGGCGTGTCTTACATTAAAGTGTATTGCTCTTTGCTTTAACTCCCTTCCGCTTGTGTGAGGTACGAAACCTATATACGACCCCAGCCTCAAATCCCTGGATCCCCGACAAGCAGGGAGGCCCCACAATTGCGAGATTTGTCTGGGTTCGAGAGGGATTCGAGTTTTAGGGTTCAGGGTTTAGGGGGTTGATTTTCGTACTCAGCCTCAGCATCTCGCCACCAGTGAGATGTGTTTGGGGATTCTGGCCGGGCGACCACTAATCAAGCCTGTGGAAAAGGGGGTTGATTTTCCTGGTTCGTGCAGTAATGATGGCCAAGCCTCCCGTGGCACATTCAAGCTACCTGGGAACATGCAGGCTATGATTGCTAGGCACAAAATCCCAAAAGTTTGTATTACCTGTAGAGCCTCATCGACCACGAAGGTTTGAAAACGTCAACCCCGCGGGTTTAGGGTCTTGTCGTGAAGCATTGCCTGTCTTGTGCGAGAGTGAGTCGAAGCCCTCAATAACGGTTGATGATATATATATATATATATATATATATATATATATATCCTGCATTACCCTAAGGAACCTAAAGTATGGGAATTATGGTATATTCCTTATTATGGGTAATGCAGGATTTCTATCAGCAACCGTAAGCACCGCACCCGAAACCCTGAGCCCTGTCAGCCCTGAGGACTGCTAGCCCTAGCACCGAGCTCTCAAGGCCTCAAACCTGAATCCACATTGGCCTGAAACGCAACTTTTCAACTTTTGGGGTTCGTATAAGGTAGTCGATTCTGAAAGTTTCAACTTTTGTGCCATTGGGTTTTGGGCCAGTGAGACTCTAAGTGCCACGAGCTGAGGACAGGCGATCCTCTCAGTTTTTTCCCGCTCAGTGGCTGGGCGAGTCGGGCTTTGCGCCTTCTTCTCAGGTTGTGGGATTGACGGTTTGGGATTAAGGCTTTGGTTTTTGGTTTAGGAGTTTGAGGTTTAGGGATTCGAGTGGCGGGACGTTGCAAGGCAGTTGCAAAAGGGATTCGAGTGGGTGTCCCAGATCGAATGAAGAAAAGTTGCGCTGTCAAGGGACCGTACAAGCAAAGTCGACAGCATGGTGTGGCTTCATGCCTGTCAAAGCGACGGGGAGAAGAAAAGGTTGAAATCAATCACCCCGAGCACTATGCTTTCTAATTAACACCTAGGTTTGCGTACACAACCGATTCGAATGGGAACTGAACTGCCGTGAGTTCTGGAATGGTAAACTTTGTCTGCTATGGCGGAACGAGCCTGTATGTCGGGGAGACCCAAACGGGAGTTTCCGAAAATTAGGGCTGGTACCTTATTTTGGGATCCTTATAAGGATCCTCCTACTATTTGGGGTGCTATATTAGGGTCCCCTATTCTCGGAAACTCCCACATGGACCTCTTAAACCCTAAACCCTTATAGATCCCTTAAGGGAACCCTTATGGTACCGCATAAAGGTACTATTTTAGGGTCCCCTATTTTCGGAAATTCCCAAACCCTGATCTCCCGAAACCCTGCCGAGTAGCAGTGTAAAAATCCTTTCTCCCCAGAAGAATCTCAAGAACCTTCAAAGAGAGCCTCAAAGGAAGTCCTAAGGGGACCCTTAAAGTGTTCTGTAGGAGGATAGTTCTGCAGGTATTATCGGTTTATTGTTTCGGCGTTGTCGAGTTCTTCAACAGTTTTAAGACCAGGTTCTCCGTGGAGTTTAGGCCCTTTTTTGACCATTCCGAGTGCCGCAACCCGCAACCCCAAACTCCTACAGCCTAAACCCCAAGCCCTAAACCTGTACCAGCCTTCCCCCGTAGTGATTTCCGACATGCACTCTGCAAGGAGGAAAAGAGGCGCTTAAAACAACAAAAAAACAAACCTTACATGGGTGGTTGTCAATATTAGGGTCCCGTTTTGGGGTCCTTAACATAGTACGGCACCTAATATTTAGGGTGCTCACAAAGGGACCATAAGTTTGACAAGTACCCACATCCCAGGTGAGCTTAACAAGCACCAGATCATAGCTCGCGGCCTTTTTGATCGATACTTAGCTGCACTTTCCAAGGGTAAAAGGCGGGGACCCTTCACAAGGACCCCTAGGTATTTAAGGGATCAGAAAGGGTTCTATAAAGGGTCTAGGGTTTAGGATTCCTTTAATAAGGACCCCTAGGTACATACCCTTCATATAGCTATTATCTACCCATTATGTAGCCCATTATAGGGTAGGGGTCCCCATTAAGGGTCCCTCCTTTTCCCCTTTGACACTTGGGATGCCCGGTACCGGTGCAGCACGGTTTTGTTTCTGCCCCGGGTTCTAGGACCAAAAAGGGCCTATACCCTCAGGCTCCAAAGTAGTTCCTTTTGGGGGTTCATATATAGAATCCCATAAGGTAATCCCAAAAACTACTATGGAGCCTTTGGGTAGGGCCTGGAGTTTACAGACAGCAAAAAAGCTTGTAAGGAGCAGAAAGCCCATAGAAGCATGATCACGACAAGCAGGTACGTAAAAGCTGACCCTATGACAAACCAACTGCAGGAATTTCAAGAGCCTGATCCGATGACAACCTGCATGGTCGAGTGCCGTGATGGGGCAATACTATGCAAAACTTTACAGGGACACCAGATTGTCGGCAATTGGGGAGTTAACTGTTTACTTTCAACTGTTATTGTGATTCCTTACATACTTCTTGATCGAAAGCTATTCAATGATCTGGGTTCTCAGATGGAGGCGCAGTCATACCCTATAATCCCTAAGCGAACCATTGTTGAAGTCTGTTTGCGGGAACCCTAGATGACGGTAGCTCGAACCGATGGGGCCGAGTATCAGCAGGTTCTGGTTACCCGTGTCGCATGGGCCTTTGTCTTGACATCAGGTGGTGAGACTGCAAGCCATGCTGTACTAACATGCAGAAGCCTTGTTGCTTTAGGGTTCGATGCCCCGTGCACTTGTATGCCGCCTATACGCCGTTGCCACCAAATCTTTGGCACGGAAAGGGTCGAACTATGCACACTGCGCAACACAGCTTACCCTATGCTCGCTGAACTGACTTCATTCTGCCGTGTCATCCCCGTCCGTTTGTGGATGAGGTTTGCGTGTCGGTTTGAGAATACTTGAGGGCTGAGCTCGCAAGCACGATGATGCAATACTTCGGGTTGAAAATGTTCGCAACGGTTCGAAAGGCCGAACCAGCATAAAGCCTCGGTGAGAAGTTTTGGCGACAGACCTGCCGCCAAGGCTACGAGCTGGTTGTGCTTCACGGCTGGTTGTTTCGAGCGGTGGAGCTCGAGCCTGGCGTTGCAAGCAGTTTGCTTCAAGGCTTTGATGGTAGCAGCAAGAGTTAGTGCCCATGGCAACGATGATGCAAGAACGGGACGTCTCCAGTTAGCTGCGCATTCCAGTTGTCCGGGGATTGTTGCTTTTTGGGGCGCATGTGGCTTTGTGCAGCTTGAAGAAGTAGCCAGCTAATTTTAGCAGGATATTAGGTTGCTAAACCAGTTTCTGCAGCATGCCAGACCCAATCCAGCCACCACTACGCCCCATGTTGGCACATACACACCCAGAACCTGAGCCAGGAAGGTCTAGGGCCTAGGGACTTTTCGGGTGGTTTTAGAAACTGGCACAACCTGAAAAGCTAAAGCCCAAAGCCTAAACGCTTATCTAAGCCCTAAAACCCCGAACCTTGAATCCTATCCCAAGCCCTACAAAGCTTAGGGTGCCCTATTAAAACTATAGTAGATTGTAGTAGCCCAAAGCCCTAGTCTAATTATTAAGGCAGGCCTCACCCCGAGACGCGTTTCGAGGATCGGATGAGCCGACAGCAGGGACGCCTTTGTCGAGCCGGGGCCACAGCTCTGGACTGTGAAGGGTTTAGGGTTGTTACTTGGAGGCCCTTTTGACTTAGTAAGTCTGCTTAGTATCCCCTAGAAACCCTAAAATAATCCCCATAACCCACCTTACTAACCCTACTTACTAAGTCAAAAGGGCCTCCAAGTAGGCTGTATTGAAGGGGCTTCGGAGTTGAGGGTTTATTTGTGTATGTAGGGTTTATGAATGTATAGGCAGGGTCTAGGGCTGTGTAGGTAGGGTTTAGGGTTTTGTATGTGTCTTGGTGTGATGTTGCAAGCCATTTGCAAAAGGGTTTGTGTGGTGGGGTTACTTCGGGATGTATAGGCAGGGTTCCCTACGGCCAGTGTGAGATGCTATAGGCGCACGCTCAGGTTTGGCATAGTTAGTGTTTTGGACGGCTTGATACGTAATCCGTGGACTGCATGAAGGTATTTGGAGTTAGGGATTGCGGGTGGTTTGAGGTTGAGGTTTGGGTCTGTCAACAAGAAACCAGCAGTATTGGGTAAAGCAGACCGTGCACAACAATTCTGGACTCTGTGCAGGCCCCGAAATTCGTGCATGTGACAAGTTTAGGGCGACAATGCATGCTTTCAACCTACCCTATTAAAAGAATCTTTCTGTAGCAGGTCAACCCTATCCCATGCCCGAAGTCAAGAGGGAGTGATCTAGGGGCCTTATTCAGTAGAATGGGTATATTATACTACAATTAGAATAAGGACCCCCCGAAATGGTATTGTTAATTAGTCAGCCCCCATTCGAGTTTGGGCGTAGCAGGTCAGGCTTCCGACTTGATGCCAGGCTCAAGCCACGAGAGTGCCTGGAGACCCTAAGGCTCCTGAGAGGGTCTTGGGCTTTTGGCGGAGGGTTTCGGATCTGGGGGCTAGGGTCAAGGATTTCACTACAAGGGTCCAGGAGCCTTGGGGTAAGTTACCTCAAGTCTTTGGTTATAATTGCAATACCACGTATCTTAGGTGAGATTTTGCCAACCTCACATAAGATCTGATATTTAAGCCGCCCCTTGGTCCTTTAAGTATTCAGTTCAGGTTTTGCAGGGATCAGTGTCAAACAGTAATTGGGGATCAGGATTTATGGCCCAGGTAGGGTTACAGAGCTCAGAAACTCACAATCCCCACAGGTTTTATATCATCAACCGTATGCCCGAGGTCGTGAATGTCATCGATGCCTCCGGGTGCACCTTGTCCAAGGCCAGCCATGTTGCAGAAGAGCTCTAAAATAGGGACCTTGATGACGATAACAGGGTTCTTGTAAAGGGTTCCTTTAAAGAGATCCATAATTAGGATTCTTATAACCCAGACCTTCCAAAATCCCTTAATTAAGGAGTATACTTTAAATTTTCATAGGATCCCTAATATGAATTAAGGTGTATTCCTTAATTAAAGGATTTTGGAAGGTCTGGGAATCGTATAGGTAATTATCACAAGAAGTCTGAAAAGGTCCGCGGGATCCGACACCCAAGCCTAGGAAAACCTTAGACTCCTCGAAGGCTTGTGGCTCCATCCCTGCGAATAGTTTCCGATGTAGTTCCTTGGTTGGTTGTCCAACTTTGCGGGTTTTGGATCGTACATACTGAATGCAAGATAGCACCAATCCCTAAACCTTAAAACCCTAAACCCTAAAGCTGGGTAATGATCATGACCTTGATGTCGATCTGCCCCTAACTAACCTCGCCTTTGGACTTCGTTTCCTGCCATGCGACAGGGAAAAAAGCTGGGTAATCGGCTGAGGTGATTTGCCGGGACTTTGACCGGCGAGCAGAGAAGATGATGCAGCGGTTGGAGCCTATTGGCTGCTCTTCGGGCGGGGCGCACAACTTTCACGCTTGAGTGTTGAGCTGATGCTATCTAGGGCTTGGGATCGTAAGCCTTCGCCGTAAACTTGATCGGGGTTTCATGCGTTGTGGTCAAGCTTGAGCATCTCGTTTTTAAATGTTGCATGAGACAAGGCTAAGAGCTTCTTGCAGTGTGCGTTTTTCTCGGCAACTAACCCGAGACCCTGGCTATCCAAAAGTAACTTGCTGGGTCGTGGTACTGGTGCTGAAAATGATTTACCGAACAGTGACCTATACGCAGATACACATATCTATATATATATATATATTATATATATATATATATATATATATATATATATATATTTAATTACGTAAATAAAAATGTAAATATCTGTGTATATATATATATATACACACATTTACATGTATTTTTGTGTAAGTGTATGTGTGCATGTACCTATGCACGGATGGATGGATGGATGGATGGGTGGGTGGGTGGGTGGGTGGGTGGACGGAGGGATGGATGGATGGATGGATGGATGGATGGATGGATATGTATGTATGTATGTATGTACGTATGTATGTACGTACCTTTGTATGTGTGCATGTATGCATGCACTCAGTTTCTTGCTTGCAAGCTGGTGCACAAGGAAGCTGGTACCAGACCTTACCGCCGGAAACTGGGCTACATGGCAGCGATCAGAATGTTTTCAGTTTCTAGATTCAGGGTTTAGGGCTTAGGGTAGCTCTAAATTGCCGGTCTACTTCATACGTTCTCGACCTACATGACTTTCGTTTTTGTTTTGTGAGCTGCTTGGTGCTTCAATGTGCATTACGTTGTAACATGCTGCGCACCTGTTTCACGTGTTGGACACAGGTGATCAACGCGCCGTGGATCATGCAGAGACTGGGCTACAAACCCGAGTTCCTGCAGCTGCGGGCGCAGCGTATGTGTATTCGGACTCCCTGCAGTTTGTACGCCCGATGCAGACTGTCCTCGTCCTAGAGCTTGAGGTTATTTCAGCATGTATCCAGAGCTTCGATGCAGACCCCAAGTTATTGTATATATATAGAGAGAGAGAGAGAGAGAGAGAGAGAGAGATTGATGCCATGAGATAGGAGCAAAGCTAAGCAGCTGATCGCAGAGGTTTGCCTTCTCTGGATCATGACCCAAGCCGTCAATTTATCAATTCCATGGCGTATACACATACCACTTTCGCAGTTTCCGAGATCGTCTCGTGTTCCAACGTTGCCCTACCCTGTTTTGAAGGCTCCAATCCAAGGCGTTCAGAGGGCCAGTAACTAGTTCAGTGATGCTGTAATTTGGCCCCTCTGGTAGCAAGCTTGTCAATGTCTTTTATTGTCTGTCATCAAACAGGCATGACTTGGTTTTTTGCGGTTTCGAGAGCACAAGCCGCATCCCTCAAAGACCTCTCGCCAAACCATAGGAGAATGGCTAAGTCCCTTTAAGGGCTCAGGATTTTGGGTGGGGTGTAGGCTTTAGGATTTAGGATGTAGGGTAGGGTTTAGGGTTTATGGTAGGGTTTAGGATTTGGGATTTGGGGTAGAGTTTGGGGGCTCTGATTCCTGCAAGGAAGATCTTCCCTTGGGCCAAGAAGACCTTGAAGATCAAGGCCTCGACGTGCCGAACGTTTTAGAGACCCACCCCTAGGAGCACAGCCTATTAGCTATATTGTATTTCTGAGCCCAAAAAACCCCCTACCGTTTCAGGGTTCCTTATTATGATTTCGGTATACAAGTCTCGGTAGGCTGTTCAGGGTCCATCGAGGACTTTTGAGGGAACACCGACCCACAAGCCTACACCTGGGTCACGGGGCCTCTAGGATTTCTCGCTTTGGGTCTTCCGTATCTCGGTTGTAAGTCTGAAAGGTTTAGGGAATTAGGGTTAAGGGGATGTAGGTTGAGAATGGTTTAGAATTTAGGGCTTAGGAATTCAAGGCCCGGGTGTTTTCACCTGTAGAGTTCTGTTGCCGGAGTGTGTTCTGTTGCCGAGTGTCGCCTACGAATGTCCCTGAACCCTGAAAAGTCCGAAGGTCCGTTTTTCCACATGTGTTGTCTGGTGCGGTGCTCAGCCCCTCTATATGTGTTTGCATATACATATACATATATAATTGAAATTGTTGCATAATAACTACATTGTACTAAACTATACACCTGAAACCATGTCGCCATTGGATCATCTAGGCGCCTACATAAGACGAGCCCCAAGCCTTGTTGTCCGCTAAACCATTAAAGCCCAAATCGCCGAACTCGGCAGTGAGCTGTGACTGCGCAGGTAGACAACTGGTTCCTCTGCCAGGGCAATGGCGAGCAGGACCCTTGGCACACGAAGACGGGAGGCCTTTGGGAATCATGTCCCGTATCATTATATGAACATATAGAACAATTCCAGACTCTGGGTCTTGAAGTATTGAATCTAGTGTTCATGAGGTTCATATCCTATATCTAAATCGAAACTATGGGTTCGCTATTACATAGTATGACTCATGGAAAAACATACCGCCACTGAAGCGGCCACCGGGTCTGCGAAACTGCAAGACTTAACTCGCGAAGCCCTGACACGGCACATGGCCTTAGACCCTGAAATGCCGCGCCGTCGTTTGGCTACCATAAGTGCTTGCTATAGCATCCTTCTCCTCCAATGCAGCTTCTTGTTTACCTGGCCCGGCTGTGCTTAGGGTCTCGAAACAATCGTGAGCGAAAAGGAAGCGCAACCCTAAATCCCCAAACCCTTAAACCCTGTGGGTGTCCCTCTGCATCCAGCGTCGTTTTGCTGAAACCTAGGACGAGGATTTGCTCTGCTTGGTGACCGTGGAGACGCTTGACTTAAAAGAGACGGGGTGGAGGCTTTATGGTGTAGGGTTTGGGTTTCCATAAGGGCTCCTTTAAAGGGATCATTAAGAATTCTATATAGGGTTCAGGGGTTAAGGGTTTAAGGTGTTGGGTTTGAGAGTTGAGGGTTTAGGCTTGATGAAGGGTTCCGATGGCTTTCCCAGTCCCAGGACAGAATCTGTTAGGTGGTTTTGGGTGTTGGCCTGCCGGGCTTCATAGTTTGCGGAAAGTCCACGCGTTTATCTGATGTTCGGAAATCAGGCGTTCCTACATGTTCCTACTACGTAACAGCGGTGTTGGGTCATGCTGGTTGCCAGATTGTCTTCATAAGAACGGTGCTTGGCGAAAGCGAGCGTGCGCGTAGATTCAAGGCGCCCGACCGTGGCCCTTGCATTCCCGGAACTGTCCTGAAGTCTTTCGAAGCCTTCCTCAAGCTCCAAAGCATAGACCCCAAACCCGTGGGGTTATTGCGGTTGTTACCACTAATTTAGCTGCACCTAAAGTCTTCACATTTTTCTGCATTTATACCCTAAGGCTCCAAAGTAGTTCCTTTGTGGGGTTCACATATAGAATCCTATAAGGTAATCCCAAAAAGGAACTACTATGGAGCCTCTGGGTAATTTAAATAAACCCTACAGACCCAAGCCAGTAGAGGCTGTTGTCGTGACCTGCCGGAGCAGCACCGAGGACCTTGCGAGAGCTCGGAGCATTCCGTCAGAAGGCCAAGGACACCTCGCGGGGCTTAGGTCTTTCCCTAGGGATCAAAATAGCCCAAAAGCCTTATATGGTCAGGCGTCTGGCGTTCCCAGCCCCCCCCCCCCCCCCCCCCCCCCCCCCCCCCAATGGTATGGTCTGCTAGGGGGGGGGGGGGAGCCGTTGGAGCTGTCACTGGGGCTCACACGCAAGCCCTTCGCAAGCAAGCCGTAAACCCTACAACGCAGCGCGTGCCCCTGTTTTGAGCACACGCGCTCCGCGGCCCCCCCCTCCCCCCCCAAAGGTCAATGGTCCGGATATAGGGTGGGACCCCCCCTCCCCTGTGGTGTGCGGTGTGGGGTCCCTCTTCCCCCTGTGGGGTGGTTGTGGGGTTTTGGGGTTAGGGTTTAGCTTAAGCTTTTCAGTGTTGGGTTTACGGTTACAAGGTATAACGCTTCGAGTCGACAAGGGCTTAGGGAGGACTTGCGGTGTATGTTCTGCTTTAGGCTTAGAGCCTGCAGTTAGGTGGGGTTTAGGGTTGGGTGTAGGGTTGGAAGTACAACTTAAGGTTACTCAAAACAAGGGCACGCGCTGCGTTGTAGGGTTTACGGCTTGCTTGCGAAGGGCTTGCGTGTGAGCCCTGGCCGCCAGCACCAACCATCCCAGCTCCAACGGCTCCGACCCCTGTCCGCACACGCCACCACCCCCCCCCCCCCACCCTAGCAGACCATACCATTGCGGGGGGGGGGGGCTGGGAACGCCAGACGCCTGACCATATATAGTATGGTCTTTGGGCCCAAAAGCCTTAATACCTGAGTCCTTAGATTCGGGAGTTCTAGGGCGTAAAGCTTAGGGACTGCATGGTGTTGTTGAAAGTACTAATTTGACAACCTTTCCATTACGCTCATCACCTGCGCATGTCTAGGGTCGATACAGTTCAAACTATCCATATGGTTATGACCCCGATGTGCAGGAGGAGAACGACCAGCGAAGTGCAGATTTCCACTACATCAAGCGAGGTAGCGTTTCTCGGCGATGAGGTTTACCTGCCCCAGCACTCCAATCAGCCTAAAGTAGGTACTATATACTTTATCAGTACTAGCCCAGACAAAAACCAGAACCGCCTCACCTTTAATATGTTTGTTTATTTGGAGCATGTGGGACTTGTTGCCCAGCAATTTGGCCCAGGTTTTGGAGCATGCCGTAGAGGTGAAGTGCGGCCAGCGCATTTCTTGGAAGTTCGCATCTGCGACTGCAGTTAGCTTGCGAAGTCGAAGAGGGGGTTTCATTGTTATGAATGATTGTGCAGGGTGCCACCCGGAACCCGATATCTTCAGTGTGCTGCACCCGATCTGCTTTACCGCCAAGCTCAGCAACCCTACACACCCAAATTTCCGAACCGCCTAGCTTCATCTTCATGTCTTGGCATCAGGGTTCCCTTTAGGGGCCCAGTTTGGAGTCCTCACGATGATACCAGTCTATTCTAGTAAGTAAGGGTCATGCAGCTTGGGGTTTAGATTGAAGGTCACTTGTTATCTGGATTTCTGAGATCGTCCTGCCCGGTGGGCCGATGCTTCCACCACCTGAGGCCGCGGATTTTATCGGTTTGAGAGAGGGGGGGGCGGGGCGTGGGTTGTCTGGGCACGGCAGGCTTGACTCGTGGCGCTTTGGGCTTCATAAGCTACGGTCACTTTGTTTTGACCCCGAAACTCGGAACACACTGAGAGGAGTACACTCGAGCCTCCTACGAAACCTGACACCTCATAGCAGCATAGCAGCCGTCTGAATCTAGACCTGGCACCTGCAGCTATGCATGCGCACTTATCAACCACGGAAGGCTCAGAGACTCATTTTTCCTGCAAGATAGTTGGAACACCGGTATCCCCATGCCCTTCAGGAAAAGAAGCGGGGATCCTAGTACGAATCATCCATAGTCTGTGTTCCAACCTCTTGGGGTTCACTGCAGTGCTGCAGCAGTACTCAACTGTCGACACGGGTTTCCCAGTGAGCCCAATACCCCTTAATTACGGAACATATGGCTCAAATTTTAAGATTTTAAGGGGCTTCATATTATGATTTAAGCTATATATTCCTTAATTAAGGGGTATTGGGCTCTCTGGGTTACTACACCCGCGCACCTTGAGAGGTGGACTTCGGGGTAGTGGCCGTTTGGGATGTTCCCGACGACACTGCAGCCGTGCCTTCCCGCGTCTTGTCTTAAGGACCCAACAAGCACATAAGCATAAGCATTGGGATATCCCTACCTTATTGTGCTTCATTATAAGGGGGTTTTATATGGGATATCCCTATCCTTATGTTTGCTTATTTGCTTTTTTGGGGGCCCTAGAAATCCTAAGCTTCCCAGGGCAAGAACCGTACCTGCGCCCTTTTTGTCGATGGGCAAGATATTAATAACGGGTGGTGGCAGACACAATAAGGGTATGGACTACCATGAACCTGAACCCTAAGCTCTATTCCGAATGGGGCTTAAAACACAGCAAAAGCAAGAAGAGCGTAATGATACAGGGCCTGAAGATTCCAGCTTAGAGGGCATAACCCCCGCAATCCAAACTTAAGACTCCTTCGGAACACTTGTAGAAGCCTTATAAAACATCCTGTACTTTTTCAGTTCCTTAGTTAGAACCCTTATAGAACATCTTTTACTTGTCAGCTCCTTACTTAAAGCACGCTGCCCTAAACCCCTAAACCCCTAAACCCCTACACCCCTAAACCTTAAACTCCTAAACCGCCTAAACCCTAAACCCCTAAACCCCTAAACCCCTAAACCCTAAACCTCCAAACCTCTAAACCCTAAACCCCTAAACCCCTGAACCCTGAACCCCTAAACCCCTAAACCCCTAAACCCTGAAACCCTAAAACCCTAAACCCTAAACCCTAAACCCCTACACCCCTAAACCTTAAACCCCTAAACCGCCTAAACCCTAAACCCCTAAACCCTAAACCCCTAAACCCTAAACCTCCAAACCCCTAAACCCTAAACCTCCAAACCCCTAAACCCTAAACCCCTGAACCCTCAACCCCTAAACCGCCTAAACCCTAAACCCTAAAACCCTAAACCCCTAAACCCTAAACCCTAAACCCCTAAACGCTAAACCCTAAACCCTAAACCCACCCCTAGGTTGAGACACTGCAGGCGGAAAAAGGGGCTCAAAAAAAAAAACACCCCTAAACCCTAACCCCTGAACCCTAGTGCCTTGTCTTGGAAAAGCCCGAGGTCCCTCCCCCGTCCGCGGCACGACGGCTCGGCAGGTCTTGGCCTCGGGGCCCAAGTGCCGAACCCAGAGACTCCCAAACCCCTTATAGGCAATTCCTAAAAAAGGGATACCTTTAAAGGGATCCAAGAAAGGGTGACTGTAAGGGTACTATAAGGGTTACTATAAGGGCCACTATAAGAGTTTATATCCAGAGGCTCCATAATAATTACTTCCTTTTTTGGATTACCTTATAGGATTCTACATATGAACCCCAAAAAGGAACTACTATGGAGCCTCAGGGCACAACCCAAAGGGTCCTATGTACTGTCATGGGGAATACTTCCCTAAGTCATATTAGTAATTCTAAATATGGAAACCCTACATTCTACTATATCGGTACACAGGACACTTTGGGTTAAACAATGACTACCCAGAGGCTCCAAAGTAGTTCCTTTTTGGAGTTCGTAGATAGAATCCTTTAAGGTAATCCCAAAAAGGACCTACTATGGAGCCTCTGGGTATACCTTAGATTATCATACTGTAGGAACCCTAATAAGATAGGGTTTTGGAGTCTCTGAGAATGTTTAAAGTTACGGTTTCGGGATACGATTTCCGATATCGTCATAATTCAGTGGGTGGCGTGAGCATAGTCGAGGTTCAGTACAAGTAGTTTTTCGGGGGCCCTGGTGATGAGCATCATCTAGCGACTGTCTGAAGGTGAGAAACGGTGTCAGCTTCGTGGTCCTTTGTAAGCATCCTTAAACCCGAAACCCCAGAGCCACAACGCTGAACCCTAAACCGGGCGTCAGGCGGGATTCCGCTTGCTTTCATGCTCAGGTGGATAGCGGTCATCTCCAGACTGCTTGTTTTCCTAGGGTTTCCTTGGAGTCGTTCTGGCGTTCTCAGGATTTATCTGCAGGGGATTCCCGGGGGATATACGTCTCTTCTTGAAGTCATCTTTGTGGAACCCACCAGTCGGCTGTTCACGCGCAGTTTCAGCATTCGGGGGTTGCCTGCAATCGTCGGCAGGCGCCCTGCTTCGGACACATTGAAGGTTTCGTTCGTGCCTTTCGTGCTGGTGAACGCATGAGATCGTGGTCGCAGGCACTTTGGTTGCACAGCGGTCTTCTTGCAGCCATGCCCACGTGCAGCCGCCTTCCCACAACCATGCCAGCATGATGATGACATCCATGCGATCAGCACATCCACTGTCGCGGCCACCATGCCGTCACGATGATACCATCCATGCTACCAGCGCATCCACTGTCGACGCATCCATGCCCACACGCCGATAACGTCCACTGTCGCCGCATCCATGCCGGCACGATGATATCATCAACGCCAGCAACTCACTTTCGCCGAATCCATGCCCGCACGATGATGTGTCGCCGCATCCACACCGGCACGATGATGAAGACAGCGTCTTGTCGTAGGGCCAGCAACTTGAGAAAACATGCTGTCTTTCCATAAGGACACTTCTTCAGACTATGTGTGGAGTATAGTGGCAGGGCCGTGAGAATCATCTCTCGAACCACATTAGGCGCGCGGGACAGACATTATCGGACATGAATGCCAAACCCGAAACCCCGAAACCGACGGAAGGAACGCACGGGCATGGTCGTCGAGGATGGCAGTGCGGTGGATTTGGTGTCAAGCTCTTCGGCTTTGACTTTGTTTAGGGCTTGTTCAGCGGAATTGGGTTGCAACGCTTGTCGAAGTTTGTGTTGAGCTGTAGTTCCTCGGGGCTGAGTAGGTATGTAATCCTGATTTCGAAAGGTTCGCCTTGCTTGGGAGTTCACACCGAAGTAGCTAACTACCCACCGAACACCCGTTCATTACGGAGCATGCCTAAGCGTATACAGGGACGTAGTAACCTGGTATATCCTTGTATCGTCATTGTCTCCCAGCCGCATTGTAGCATCATTGTGCCCTTTCTTGCTTGGGGCTTCCTTGTTAGGACGGGATCATGGCGAAAAGGGTATCTTGTGATTATGGTGAAGGGGTTGCTGGCGAGCCTTGAAGCACAAGACAGGTTCCAGTTTAGATGAGGGCTTCAACATCCAAGCAGCCTTAACCCGTCGAAGGTCTACGCCCCGAAGCCCGCAAACCCAGTCTGAACGATTGCCCCGCACTGGGGATTCAATGCAAGCCGAATTTCTTGACGTTAAAGCCACTTCAACTTCGCCGGAGCACTGTGCATTCCCTTGAAGCCGACGTTTTTCGCAACATGATCAGATCTTCAAACCCGAGCTCTATACTAATACTTTCGGAAGGTTTTGGGACCGTAGCATTTAGGCTGGCAGAGGCATGGAGTTTAGGGTTCAAAGGCGTTTTAGTTTGATCTTTTGGGGCGTGTGTTGGGGTTTAGCTGTGTGACGGAATAGAGGATTTTTAGGGCTGAGGGCTTAGGACTCCACCCTAAACCCTAAACCCTAAACCTTAGGAGTCATGGTTCACGGGTTATGAACCAGGCTTGCGGGGTAAGGGTTTGAAATTTTAGAGTTCGGCTTTCGGGTTCAGAGTTTAGGGTTAAGGCTTTCGGGTTAAGGTCTGATGGTTGACGGTTAGTCGCAGCTTGCAGCCTCTTGGGAAAAGGAGTTTAAAAAAAAATATATATATATATATATATATATACGCCCTGAGGTGAGGCCGACGAGGTGGATGACTACCAGGGGCTGCAGGAGGAGGCAATGCGTGCACCCTGAACCGTTTTGTAGGTTTAAGCACTCATGCCTTTGAGTTCTATCAACGCACAGGTCTGAATCGTTAGTAATGATATCTATGTATGTACATTATAAAACCAGATACCACGCACAAAGCACTGTCCTGACTGTTACTCTTAATTAGTGAATGCTGAAATCTCGTACCCAAGTTCTGGGTTGGGGCATTCTTTAGCACTTTGATTGGGATGTTTAAAAGTACCAAGACTGTCTGGTTCTTAGTAGGGAATAGGGGAACGGCTTATGGAGACGATTGTTGGGGATTATACAGGGAGTACTATAGGGATCCATTCCCGCAATTCCCCTACTAAGAACCAGACAGAAGAGAGCAAGCCATGGTCGCCCTGAAGTGGGAGTTTCCGAAAATAGGGGACCCTGATATAGCACCCTAGATAGTAGGATCCTTCTTATAAAGGAGCAAAACAAGGTACCCCCTAATTTTCGGAAACCCCCAAGTGGCTTCGGAGTTAACCAGTGGAGGCTGCTCTCTACGAAGCAAGTCCGCACACGCAAATTCAGAACCTTGTAACAGGGAGGTGGGGGATGTTGCAGGTTGAGGGTGTGAGGCGTAAGGCCTTAGGGAGTAGGCAGTTAAGGGTTTCGGGGGGTGCCCGGCATGAGTCAAGATCTTTCTGAGATAAGGCTCATGGGATCCAGGGTTCAGAACAAGCATGCAAGCTTGGATGTAAAATAACCTGGGTTTAGGGTTTAGGGTGGTTTGCCCGGTGATTCTTGGCCTTGCTGTCCGATTGTGCGGCAGGCATGGAGACTTACATAGCAGCATCAACAAGCACAAGCGGCAGAAAAACCTTGGGCAAGTCAGTCTTCAGAGCATCCAATATAGAGGCCTAAATAGTATTGTAGGGGTTCCTTACCATAACTATCGTATAATGGCCCCCAAAACCCTATTGAAATTATTAAGGCCCCTATATCAGGCACTTTCAAGAAACTAGTGTTCCGGGCCGGAACTCGTGCTCTAAGGGTGAGGGCTATATGCGTGGTTGTCAAAATTATGGTCCCTTTTTGGGTCCTTATTATAATACGGCACCTAAACCTAATATTTAGGGTGCCGAGAAAGGGACCATAATTTCGACAACCACCCATATAGGTTATGTGTTAGACTTGCAGGTGAGGGAGTAACAGTTCTGGCGAGGGAAGTATGCATGATGGCTTCATGTACGATTCTCACATCCCTAACCCCCGAGTTCTGTTACGAGTCCCTACTTCAGAATCGTTCTAGTCGTACTTCCCTAAGCCCTAAACCCTTAAACTAAACTGCCTTATCACCGATGTTGCCCAGACCTTCCAAAATCACTTAATTAAGGAATATACCTTAAGTTATAGTA
Organism: Symbiodinium sp. CCMP2592; assembly: GCA_905221615.1. Taxonomy (NCBI): domain Eukaryota; class Dinophyceae; order Suessiales; family Symbiodiniaceae; genus Symbiodinium; species Symbiodinium sp. CCMP2592. The sequence continues at coordinate 300,640 of CAJNDT010005001.1, read as the reverse complement.
GGATCCCTAACATGAATGAAGGTATATTCCTTAATTAAGGGATTTTGGAAGGTCTGGGTGGTTGTTCTTGAGGTCCGCCCTAGAGCTATTGATCGACGAACGTGCAACCCCCACAAGGTCAGCCTTTGCCTAAAGCACAGCTTTGGTGGCTTAGGGCTTCCTCTACAGGGTCTTGAGGCTTGAATTAAGGGCTTTATGACTGTATGTAAGGTTTACAGGGTTTAGAGCTCACTTTAAGGATTTGATTTACGACGTTAGATCTTCGTTGGCGGAGGTCTTGTGCGACTTCAAGCGCTGGGGCACAGTTGACCTGGAAAACTCCGGCACGGTCACTGCACAGAAGTCTGGCATGGTCGTGCTGCGATGGAGCAACGAGCATCTTGGCAGCGAGCCGCAGGGCTGGGGAGTTTGCACCGTGAATGTGCGGTAAATAATGTGGCGCAGGGAGTTGACAAGAGCATGAACACAAAGAAAACCTCCCAAATGAAGGGGGCCGAAATTAAACTCCACACTGTCGGTTCGCTGGTGTGATGTCGGGGAGTAGAGTTTAAGTTTCAAGTTCGGTGGAAGGCAATTCGCTTTGAGGGTTGTCCGCTAGCGATTTGCACAGAAGTTGTCAAGGCTGGATGCCGAACCCTATTGCGAACCATAACTTCCCAAAGCTTACGTTGGCCTCTCTCGGCTTCGGTCCTCTCCTGTTCCCGGGCCCTTGTGCCCTTGTGCCCTTGTGCCCTTGTGCCCTTGCGCCCTTGCGCCCTTGTGCCCTTGTGCCCTTGTGCCCTTGTGCCCTTGTGCCCTGTGCCCTTGTGCCCTTGTGCCCTTGTGCCCTTGTGCCCTGGTGTCCTTGTGCCCTTGTGCCCTGGTGTCCTTGTGCACTGGCATCGGGCTTGTCAAGCTGGTATGAAGTTTCGAACGCCTCGCTTTCGTTCCTGTTCTTTTGCTGATGATGCCAGGATGCTTAGAGCATGTGTATTTATGTTTATATGTGTACATGCATATATTTACCTTTATATGTATGTGTATATAAGTATGTTTGTATGTATGTTTATATATTTATATGTTTACATGTGTACATGTATGTACATGTATATGTGTACATATATATATATATATATATGTATATATGGAGCGTGGGGGCAATGGGTGCAGCACCTCACAGTTGCGCGGTGCGTCGGTGCATCGCATGCAACTCGGTTGCGCCGATGCGCCAGCCAGTGCGCCGTTGCGCCGCTGGAACACGGATGCGCCGATGTACCGGTGCGCCGGTGCGCCGACCCTCATGGATGCGCCGGTGCGCCGGCGCCGGCTGCGCCGCTTGCGCCAACTGCGCAGCTTGTGGAGCCTTGGACTGATGGGGCGCCCCTGATTTTAAAATCAAAACTCTTACCACCCTTGAACTCCGAGGATGGAGCCTCGGACTGATAGGGCGGTCCTGCCTTTAGAACCAGAAGTCTTATCACCCTTGAACACCCCTGGTTTTAAAATCAGAACTCTTATCACCATTGACCTCCGAGGATGGAGCCTGGGACTGATGGGACCCCCTGGGTTGAAAATGAGAACTCTTATCACCCTTGAACTCCGAGGATGGAGCCTGGGACTGATGGAGCGCCCCTGGCTTGAAAATAAAAACTCTAATCACCCTTGAACTCCGAGGATGAAGCCCTGGCATGATGGGGCGTCCCTGATTTCAACATCAGAAGTCTTATCGCCTTTGCTCCGAGGATGGAGCCTTGGACTGATGGGGTGCCCCTGATTTTAAAATCAGAACTCTCACCACCCTTGAACTCCGGGGATGGAGCCTCGGACTGATGGGGCGGTCCTGACTTTAAAACCAGAAGTCTTATCACCCTTGAACTCCGAGGATGGAGCCTCGGACTGATGGGGCGCCCCTGATTTCAATATCAGAACTCTTATCACCATTGAACTCCGAGGATGGAGCCTGGGACTGATGGGGCGCCCCTGGATGAAAAATGAGAACTCTTACCACCCTTGAACTCCGAGGATGGAGCCTCGAACTGATGGGGCGCCCCTGAGTTTAAAATCAGAACTCTTACCACCCTTGAACTCCGAGGATGGAGCCTCGGACTGATAGGGCGGTCCTGTCTTTAAAACCAGAAGTCTTATCACCCTTGAACACCCCTGATTTTAAAATCAGAACTCTTATCACCATTGACCTCCGAGGAAGGAGCCTGGGACTGATGGGACCCCCTGGATTGAAAATGAGAACTCTTATCACCCTTGAACTCCGAGGATGGAGCCTGGGACTGATGGGACCCCCTGGATTGAAAATCAGAACTCTAATCACCATTGAACTCCGAGGATGGAGCCTGGGACTGATGGGGCGGCCCTGGTTTTAAAATCAGAACTCTTACCACCCTTGAACTCCGAGGATGGAGCCTTGGACTGATGGGGCGCCCCTGACTTCAAAATGAGAACTCTTACCACCCTTGAACTCCGAGGATGGAGCCTCGGACTGATGGGGCGCCCCTGATTTTAAAATCAAAACTCTCACCACCCCTTGAACTCCGAGGATGGAGCCTTGGACTGACGGGGTGCCCTTGATTTTGAAAAAACAGAACTCTGACCACCCTTGAACTCCGAGGATGGAGCCTTGGACTAATGTGGAGCCCCTGATTTCAGAATCAGAACTCTTATCACCATTGAACTCCGAGGACGGAGCCTCGGACTGATAGGGCGGTCCTGTCTTTAAAACCAGAAGTCTTATCACCCTTGAACTCCGAGGATGGAGCCTCGGACTGATGGGGCGCCCCTGATTTTAAAATCACAACTCTATTCATGTTTATATGTATACATGTGTACATGTATATGTGTATATGTGTATGGGTAATTATGTATTCTTGTGTAGATGCATATATTTAGATGTGTATATATGTATATATGTATAAATGTATATATGTATATGTGTACACGTGTTTTGTGTATATATGTGTACGTGTACATATGTATATGTGTATGTATGTATGCACATGCATGCATGTATGTATATATATATATATATATATATATATCAAAATGTGTATATGTACATAAGTAATTATGTGCATGTTTATATACGTATATGTGTATATATGTATAGATGTATATATGTACATCTGTACTTTTGTATATGTACATACATATGTATGTTTTATACGTGTTATATGTATATGTGTACATATGTAGAAATGTATACATGTGTATATGTATACTTGTATATTTGTATATATGTTTTTGTGCATTCGCGCTCTTGTGCCCTTGTGCCCGTATGCCCTCATGCCCTTGTGCCCTTGTGCCCTTGTGCCCTTGTGCCCTTGTGCCCTTGTGCCCCTGTGCCCTTGTGCCCTTGTGCCCTTGTGCCCTTGTGCCCTTGCCGTGCCCTTGCCGTGCCCTTGCCGTGCCCTTGCCGTGCCCTTGTGGTGCCCTTGCCGTGCCCTTGCCGTGCCCTTGCCGTGCCCTTGTGCCCTTGCGCCCTTGTGCCCGGGATCACTGGGGGACCTCTCTCAAACCGAGTCAGGAAAACCAACGACAGGCACGTGCCTGCGACCACAAGCAACCTCAACTGTTTGTGGCTAGTCCTGGTCGCCATCAGTGGCGATCTACACTTGCTCCACCGCTACCCACCACCACCACCGCCACCACCACCTGCACCGTTACCGCCAGGACAAACATGGTCGTCAACCTGTCGCCATCAACATTATGATTCTGACCTATGTTGTCAGTCTCCCGAGTCTCACGAGCTGCTGTTCTGGGAACCTTGCCTAAGCCCTCCGCTCTGAACTCTAAGCCCTCAGACCCCGAAGCCTCCCTTCGGCGTGCAGCAAGGTTTAACCTCATTCGTGCGAAACGTGTGCAGTTCGAAGTCGTCAGTGGAGATGCGAAGGCAAATCGGGGGGATCCGTGGTGTGGATTTTTATTGAGGTCCTCGTACATCACGGCGACGAGTCGAGCTCTGACAGTGCTTCAAAGAATAAAGGGACGTGCTAAGTACTTAGTTTGCAAGCAAGGTTGGCTGACAAATACCCTGGCCATTGGAAACCCTTCTTCAACATGACAGCAGAGCGCTTTTTTTGCTTAGAGCAGAACGTGACCCAGCTTCCCCACAACTAAGGATCCTACGATGGCTCAAGCGCTGTATGTGGGCCCCTTCTTTCGTAGCCCACGTTGAATGTATTTGCTAGGAGACCCTACTTGGAGGATCATGGGACTTACTAAGTAAGGTTCTAAGTACCTTAACTGGGGTTATAAGTAGTAATAGGTATAGTTACCCTAATTATAACCCCAGTTACTAAGTCCCATGATCCTTTAAGTAATTGACGCCTGCAGGCTCCGGAAGAGACCGTAAGTGGCGGGGCCGGCTCCTGACGAGCGCCGGCTGAAATTCTGGAGTTCATGGGTAATGTAATTCGGTAATTTATATAGGGTACATTGTTTGGACCCGGTGAAATTCTCAAAATTATAGATAATCTTTAACCCGGTGAAGCCTGACAAGAGTTTGTCCCTCGTATGATTTTAAAGATCCAGAGAACCCAATACCGCTTAATTAAGGAATGTACCTTCAACGATATAATAGTAAGCCTCCTAAAGCTTAAAGTATAACCCGTAGTTACGGCGTATTGGGATCTCTGGGTGTTCCTTTGAAGGGCTCCTTTGAGGGATCTTAAGGAGCTCCTTTAAGGGATTCCTTTAAGGGATCTTAACGGGTTATTCTAAGGGGTAGGGGATCTTTGGGGATAGTGCAAGGTCTGGGCGGGCCGGAGCCGAAGCCGAGAAGCAAGCCCCCTTGTCCTTGTAGTAGAGTAGGTAACCTGTAGCCTTTTGGGTGGTTGTTGTCGAAATTAGGGTCCCTTTTTTGGGTCCCTATTATAATACAGCACCTATTATCTAAGGTACCCAAAAAGGGATCATAATTTTTGACAACCACCCTTTTTTGGGGTAGCATAGTCCCTATATAATCCCTATATAGCCAAAAAGGTGAACCTTTAGTTCCCCATGATACCCGACAAGTAGGCTGTCTTGTTGTGTTCCCAGTGGGCCATTGTTCCAACTGGATCTTCGAAGTATCGGGCCCGGAATGTCCAGTCGGGTTTGTGCTGTAGGGTTTCGGTGGGAATGTGGGAGGTTCAGTGGTTCGCATGGTGTTGCAGTTTCTTATTTGCGGCATGTGGCAGTGGGGTGCAATGAACAGGTAGCACAAGGTTGGTCGGTTCCTTCTGATGTGTTGCCCTTCACGCCACGGCGCAGACGGAAGTTAGTGAGCTCAAACTCCAAACCATGTGTTCGAAGTCTCGGCTACCCGAAATCCAGTATCCCCCATGCACCTCCCACGCTTCTACGGATCGCAGCATGTGTTCTTCTTGCTGATGTTTGCACAGGCTTCCGCAAGGATCGGAGATTTTGGCTCGCTCAGGGCTGAGGCTTTGGGGTTTGGGGGTGTTTTGGCGGCTGTGTTTGAGAACCTTGCATCAGCAAAGGACGACGCGTCGACAGACTCCTCACCTGGCTGGTCCGCGCTGTGAGAGTCAAAGTCAGAAGTAGTGGGGTTGGGTTTACGTTTAGGGTATGTAAATGTTGATGGCTTGTTGGCCTTTGGTAGCTTCGCTGAATCCTAGGCATGATATTGCGGGTCGTACATGCTGGAGAGTATCGGTAGAGCATCGATTGCCACCTGTGTTTGGGTTCGACTGCAGCATCAGGCTGCATGTTCTTTAATATGTTTAGTTGCTCCACTTCAAGTTGATGTCAACCGCATCCGGATCTATCGACACGACGAACGACGGTGTTTCTGGTGTGTGGGCCTTCAGATCCGAACGTAGGACTTTAGGCGTTGCTGCAGGCAGTCTCAGCCGAAGCCCAGAGATAAGCCGAGCAAAGTGCGATCTCGTTCGCTGGGCACAGCTCGAGATTCATGGGCAAAAAAGCACGTGCTCCGCAAAGTAGACTCTAAAGCTTGCTGGGCTTTAGGGTTGCGTATGGTTTAGGACCTAACGGTCCGGTCCAGCAGCAAAGGGGTATTGGACTCTTTGGATAAGGACTACTAGAAGGGTTACTTGAAGTGCTATCATGAGGGTTGCTCCGCGCGTTCGGGTCAGAGGTTGAGGCTTTCGAGTTCGGGGTGTATGTGCCCTAGACCCCATAGGACCTAGGAGTTGCGTGTTTTGGGGTGTTCTGCGGCAAGCTTCAGATCCCTAAAACCCCTACACACCCGAAAACCCTAAATTAACCCTAAACCCCTAAGCCCTAAACATCCCTAAGACCTTGAGCCTTAAACGCAAAACCACCATAAACCCTAACCCGCAGTACAGGCGAAAGCGGGAAAGCCACAGAATCCGAAAAGGTTGTGGGGCTTAGGGTTTAGGGAACGCTCTTGGGCCTCTTGAGGTTTAAAGTATAGGGTTTAGGGAACCCTCAACCCTAAACCCTAAACTCTGGAGATTACCTTCAAGATCGGAGGCTAAAGCCCCCGGAACCCTCGCATCCACCGAGGCAGATACATGCAGCGTCGCCGTTCCGACAGTCGCCCCCGGTCCCACTTAGGAGCCGAACCGTTCTGTTAGGGCTTTGCCGAGAGAACCCAATGTCCCTTAATTGAGAATTTACCTTAAATCATACCAGGGATCCTACTATAATTTAAGGTATATTCCTTAATTAAGGGGTATTGGGATCTCTGGGTGGGGTCTTACTGGCAGGGTCACGGGGTAAGCGGCATTTCGTCCGTCCTCGGCTGTTTCAGGGTTGAGGCTTCCTTGGGCTTCAGTGCAGCCACGTGCTTCTTTGGGTCTGTAGTGGAGGGGTTGGTAGAATGTACAGGGTTCCGATTCGTAGTCGGTTTCCTTCAGTTGTCCGTGAAGGGCAATCCAGGATTCAGAGGTTTGTGGTTGAGATGTTACCTGCGACAGCAGTAAGTGCCAAATGCTGCAATCACAGTAGTGAGACCTGTGGCCTTGTAGAGTCCACACATGCTAGCTTTCGTACTTGTACCCCAACCTCGATTGATACCGTCAAGGTCTCTGAATATCTGTTGAAAAGAACCATCTCCTGCACATCCCCATGACATGCCTAAACCCGTAGCCGGCGGATATTTTAGTTCTAATCACCAAGCCTTAAGCCAAGACCTCCATCCTAAACTCCTTCAACCCTGCACCCTACAATGAAGCCTTAAACCCCGACATGTAGAGTCGTTCTCTGCCGTGGAAAATATATGATCTCTCCTCCCTCGAGGCCCTAGCTCCTGAGCTCCCTGACCCTAAGCCACATAGGACGTCGGGCCCTTCCGCCGCATCCGCCACTTCGAGCCGGAGGCAGTCGAAACCAGAGTGTTCAAAAAGGTGTTGGGGTTTAGGGATTTTGGCTATAGGGTTTAGGGTTTAGGGTTTAGGATCAAGGGAGGGTTTAGGAGCAGGGTTTTTGGGTTTAGTTTCTGAGGAAGGCGCCGGGCTCCCTTGAAGATGCTTCGGTTTCCGTGAGAATTGTAGAAGGTTATGCTTTGGAAAGGGCCCCCACCCTGTAATAGTGGTATAATAGGAATATAATAGGGCCCCAATATAATCCTTATAATCACTATTACAGGGCGGGGGCCCCTTCTAAGCTATGCTATGTGATTGCTCGTGTTGACCCATATGGGAGTTTCCGAAATTAGGAGTACCTTATTTGGGGTCCTTATAGTAAGGATCCTACTATTTAGGTACTATATTCGGGTCCCCCATTTTCGGAATCTCCCACAGGGACCCTTAAACCCTAAACCCTTCTAGAACCCTTATAGATCCCTCAAGGGAACCCTTATGGTACCGTTTAAAAGTGCTATATTCGGGTCCCCCCATATGGACCCTTAAACCCTAAACATCCCTAAACCCTTTTAGAACCCTTATAGATCCCTTAAGGGAACCCTTATGGTACCGTTTAAAGGTGCTATATTCGGGTCCCCCATTTTCGGAAATTCCCCAACTCTGATCTCCCCTAAACCCTGCCGAGCACCAGTGTAAGAATCCCTTCTCCCCAGAAGAATCTCAGGAACCCTCAAAGGGAGCCTCAAAGGAGGTCCTAAGTGGAGCCTTATGTTCATACACATGGGGACTCTGACACATCCGGATGCTATTTGAAGCGCAAACCTCCGGCGAGGTTGACTGTAGAGTCGCTGCATACCGGATGCAAAAGGGGTTTAGGGTTTAGGGTATGGGTTTAGGGTTTAGGGTTTTAGGGTTTAGGGTATGGGTTTAGGGTTTAGGGCAAAAGGTTAAAAACCTTCAATCCAGACCTTGCACCACAGTTTGGATCCATGAAGAACAAGCCTTTTCTTCTGAAGAAGAACTACAGCTTGCGCAAACGTAGACCATGCCGACTCCCCACCGGGGAGGGAGCGGTTCAGGGGAAATTGTGTCTCCTGACATGCTCCCTTTTCCGACTTGCTGGATCTGGATCCAGGGTTTAGTAAAGGCCAAAGAGAACCCTACGAAAGGACACAGGGCCAGTGCCGAACGCTATCAAGTGGCCGGATGGATCGGTGCTTACCAATAGAGAGGGCTCTCGGATGAGCATCAAAAGGGGGAATTCGGAGTTCTACAGCTCCAGCTACTCGTGTCTGGACAAATGCCGGACCACCACTTCCGCGATTGGCTCGAGAATTTAGGATCTAGAATTTTGGGCAATGTGGGAACCTGATTCAGAAACCTTGGTCCCATAACCCAAACTATTAGGATCCCTAAACCCTAAACCCTAAACCAATTAGGATTCATATAAACAGCCCAAATAAAGACGCCCTGGGCTTCTTGATCAGCTTATATAATTATTAGCTTCACCTGAACCCTGAAGAACCTACCTTTTTAAGGACTTATTTCTGGAAATCATAATTAGGAACCTTTTAAAAAAAGGTAGGTTCTTCAGGGTTAAGGCAGCTCTGCCTTTGTTCAGCACAAGCAGAGCTGCAGCCGGTGATAGCAACGACTGGGTTGGATGAGCCCTGACATGCCTTGGCAGCTTCCTACATTAGCTAAACCCTAACCGTGCCCTAACCCTAAAGGCGTTTCTTCATCAATTTCCTACATGAGCTGGTAACGATGCCTCTGAAATAGAAAGCCTTGAGTAGAACACCACGTGGTCCTCCGTTCTTCAGAGGAGGCACCAGCCAAAAGCACAAACAGAGACTACATCTAGGTCTCCACCCGTTTGCCCCTCTTGTTGTGGGGTCTCCATATCCAAACTGAATTTGAGGAAGAAGGGTTCCCCAATATTAGGGGACTGCAGAGTATCCTGGACATGAAGCCATGCTTAAAGGATCATGGAACTCAGTAAGTAAGGTTATAAATAAGGTACCTATACTTCTAGCTACTTATAATCCCAATTAAGGTACTTATAACCTTACTTACTAAGTCCCAGGATCCCCTAAGTACGAGTGCGCGCTTGTCCTGTCCTACGTCGGTCCTACACACTTCGACCCCTTTCATCCCTAGGCCTCACCCTAAGGGTCCACAGGACCCAATAATTAGGTACTCGGGTTTCGGATAGTTGTTATGTAGGTTACCATTTTTTGCATAGAGGGTTTTTTTATGACAAACCATTTTGGAGAGTATATGGTAGTTAGGTACTTGGACCCTTAGGGTCAGACTCTGGCCCTCGACCTTAAAGCTTCAAGCCTAGACGCCATAATTCGACTGGGCTGGCTTCTTTCATCTTCTTTCGACAGAAAAGCTTCCGATACCGAAATCAACCTGGGCTTTAGTGGTATAGGGCTTAAAGTTAGGCCCTAGACCCTAAACCTCTTCTGGAGGCCGCTGACACCAGATGCACCGCCCGTGGAAACCCGGAGCCCAATGTATCGAAATCAGCAGCCGCTTCCGACACCCTTCAGGACTGCCTGACAGCCAGCCTTGGGGTTTACAAGGATGCACAGTTTAGGGCCTAGGGTTTAGAGTTTGGGGTTGGGGGTTTAGGTGTGCTTTCTAAATCTCAGATAAATCAGCCTTGTTGAGGCGGCTTAGCACGGGTTCTAAAAGGGTTTTAGAATGGTTTCAAAACGACAGTTTTGCCTAGGGGTCCCCAGTCTATCTACACGACAGTGTAAAACCAAAGCCCTCGTTTCAGATTTCATCACCAAGGCTCCTCCATTCCAAGTTTTCAGACGGTGTCTGACAGACCTGTGAGCCCGCGAGAGAGAGACAGGGAGGGTTTAAGCGGCAGGATGTCGCGAGAACAGCCGGGAGCACGCGCGGCGCTTGATGGGCAGAGGACGATGCAGGAAACTCAGTCACCCTGAACACTAGTACGAAAGCCTGCTATGCCCAAAGCCTGGAAGCGTCAGGGCCCTCAAGAAGGCTAGGATTTAGGGCTTATAGGGTTTAGGGAACCTCCCTGGCTTGTCCGAGTTTTGACAGCGTAAGCACTAAGCCCTACAGTCTTAGCACCCAAGCGCTGCTAAACATGGCTCGTTTGTATACTGGGTCGGCGATCAGAACCAGTAATGCTCATCCCCGTATAGTATTTTTTGCAAGGCCGCAACGAACCTCTGGAGCAAACAGCATAGGCCAATACCCAGAGTCGACAGGGCTTGTGGCGAAAGCCGGCCCTTTGCTGGAGGATCGCTTCTGACGATGACCCCTTAAGAGAGGACCCTTCGTTCGCTAGTTTCTTTTAACCCATCGTGGAAGTCTCCGACAGTACAGGACCCCTACTGGCGACTTTCACCGAAAGTCATAGTATAGTATACTATGCTGCTGTTATAGACCCGAAAGCTCAGGAAACAAAACCTGACAACTAAAGGCGCTTCTGTCAGCGTTTGGTGCCCCGTCAGAGCTGTTGAATATTGTAAATATAATCATATAATCCAGGTTCATGGGGGTTCGTCATATAAACCAGTTCCCTGCCTCTAAGTTTTAAGCCCGGACACGCCAAGTCCCCTGCCGACGGCCTGCAGTGGCGCCAGTAGCACCCGAGGGGAGCGGAGGCCATTGAACGATGTTCAGCTAACCGGGGGGTCTAGCTTGCTTTAAGGGTATGGGGCCTGAACGACGATACTAGATTACGATACTATGTAATACCTGAATTGGGGCTATAAGCACTTGCAAGTATAGTTACCTTATTTATATCCTCACGTACTAAGTCCCATGATCCTACAAGCACTATTAGTACAGATACTTGCATGTACTAGCTAGTTTGGGTATAGACTGATGCATTTCCACTTGCACCGCGATGAGGCAGGAGTGCCTGACAAGACCCCACGCTACCTTCCCCACTTTCTCGTACGCAAATGAAGATAAGGTCTCAGAGGTTCAAGCTTTACGACAAGGATTATGGCACGGATAGTTACATCACGATAGAAACCCAGACTGAACTCTGCAATAGCCCGGCACTGCCGGCATCCACCCCAAACCCAACATCCCAGGCACTCATAGATGCCGGAATCATTAGTCAATCAATCAACCCGACAAAACAACTAATTCTTGAAGCCGTTGGAACGTCAAGCGTTGAATTCAAAGTCTAAGCCCTCCGGAGAGGAACCCGAACCTCGCCGGCAAAAGGCATAAACTCCAACTTCAAATTTGTATTGAATCTGAAATGCTACCTTACTCATATAGGCAAAGAGGCATGATTTCGCCTCAAAACTTGTTTATGAAATCTGACATTCTACCTTAATCACTATCTCTTGCAGACACTGCTGCTCTTGAGACCCTCAACACTTAGTAAGTCTACTTAGTATCCCCTAGAAACCCCATTATAATCCCCATAACCCACCTTACTAACCCTACTTACTAAGTCAACAGGGCCTCCAAGTAACCCTAACCCTAAACCCTAAACCCTCAACAGGTCAGAGTACATCGCTGCGCCCGTCCCAGGCCAACCGCCGGGCTTTGGTTCAGGGCTTGGGGTTCGGGGTTTCGGGGGGGACCCAGACCTTCCAAAATCCCTTAATTAAGGAATATACCTTAATTCATATTAGGGATCCTATTATAAGTTAAGGTATATCCCTTAATTAAGTGATTTTGGATTGTCTGGGGGGTTTTGGGCCAGGTTTAGGGGGTTCGGTGATCAACGGGGATGTTGGGATTCGGGTTTGGGGTTTTTCAGCCCTAAACACTCCAACCGCCACCCCCCGCCCATGGTATCCTTAACCCATAGAACCCAATACCTCTTAATTAAGGAATATACCTTAAATTATAGGGGCCTTAATATTATGATTTAAGGTATATTCCTTAATTAAGGGGTATTGGGATCTCTGGGAATTAAGCTGCTCAGAAGCGCGAGTTCTGCTTATGTTCCTGAGCCGACAGGCCCTAAAACTAACTCCCTACGTTCGTAAACCCTAAATGCTTAAGTCCCTAAGGCTCCATGTACCCTTATAGTAGATACTTAGGCCTTAAAGTACCTATATAGGGACCCCTTTAAGGCTTATATAAGTATCTGCTATAAAGGTACATGGAGCCTTTGGGAGTTCCTAATCCTGAATCCCCTTGAAGTCATGGGCCTGGCAGGAGAAACCCACCCCTCAACCAGACATGGTAGCCTAGCTGCACTGGCTGCACTGGCATGAGGGTTCAAAAAAAAGAAGTGCCTAATCCCCTAAGTTTGCGGTTTTGAGGCTGGAGCCTCAGAGAGCTCTCTGAGCTGGTGGGGTTAAATGCTAGTAAAACCTCCATATCACCGTCCCTGAGAAGTCGATCCTGAAGCCATGTTTCGACAAAAAGAGCACCAGAACCAGCGTCCTCAAGATGCCGACGTGTCGACGCTTCGGGATGCTGAAGCGATGATATCTGCACTATAGTGCACCCCTCTGACCGCCCCCACAACCCTGGTCAATCCATCTTTTGGGCCTGCAGAATGAGTCCCATGAAAATCTTTCGTATAGACTTCCTAAAGAAAAACCATGAAACCCCGCAAACAAGAGTTCCCTAAGCCGTACACTTAGACTGTGAAGTAGGAGACCCAAAATCTTGCAAACAACCTTGCAAAGAAGAGCCAATCCCAAAACAAACCTGCGAAGTAGAAACACAAGAACCTTACAAAGAAGAGCGGAAACCCGAAACCATAAACCTGCGACGTAGGAGGCAACCAGAACCTTACAAAGAAGAGCTGAGCCCTGATCCCTAAACCTGCGAAGCAGGAGAGCAAAATTCTTGCCCTAAACCTGCCCAAAACACAAACCCTTTGTCCGAGTTGTGCCCTAAAACTTTAAGCCCTACCCAGAGCCTCCATAGTAGTTCCTTTTTGGGATTACCTTATAGGATTCTATATATGAACCCCAAAAAGGGACTACTTTCGAGCCTCTGGGTATAACTTAAAAACCCTATATACACCCATCAAAGCGAGCTCGAGGCATCTTCGGCGTAGCAGAGACGGGCCAGCGCACCGTAACACGGTCTGCCAGCCCCCAGCCCCTCGGACAGAAGAAGAAGAGGGTTTCTGTTGTCAAAGGGGAAAAGGAGGGACCCTTTAAAGGGATCTATAGGGATTCTATAAGGGTATAGGGTTTAGGGGTTTGGGGGTTTAGGGGAAAAGGAGCCCTACCCTATAATGGGCTATATAATGGGTACATAATAGCTATATTCAGGTTTTTTACCTATAGGGGTCCTTATTAAGGGTCCCTCCTTTTACCCTTGGATGTTGGGATCTACGGTTTAGGATCTTTGCTTTGTCGGTGTTTCAGGTTAGGCTTTGTGCGACAAAGTTTAGAGCCTTCAATTGGGATGGGGTTTAGTGCTTAGGAATCATCTCTGTTAGATCGTTTAGCGGCCCGGTTGCCGGTTGCTTCACCATCCCGACATGCATGCCATGGGTAGTGCCCCTATTGCCACACGCACGGATTTACACATCAACGCCAGCAAGAAAACACATGCCGCACATGAAGTCCAACGAAACATAAAGGCATACCGCCAAACGGGCCAAACCCTAGTAAGCCCAAGCCCTAAACTCTACACTTTGCTGCGAACCGAGTCGAGCAGTCACGAGAAGTCATGGATGATACGCCAGCGTCCGAACTAGGCCTGCCTACTCGCAGGATCCTCGTGCAGATACCGACATTGGGGCTCCTTCGAATGTAGGAACCTGATCAAGAAACCTTGAACCTTTGTTAGGGTTCCTTTTGTGAATCCCACTGTTTTTGGGCTATAAGCCAAGGGTTTCTTAATCAGGTTCCTACATTGGTGGGTTGCATATCACATGTTCGCTTGTCGGGTGCGTCGACCGTTTACCCGCCTATGATTGCCCGAGTGAAACTCCTAATTTATAAGCCTTACCATGAACCCTGTAAGGACTAAACCCTCAACCCCAGAATATAGGGGCCTTAACACTGACAGGGGTCTGGGGGTATATTATACTACTTTGTAATGATTAGGGTTTAGGATTTACAGAGTTTAGACCTTGCTGGTTGTAGGATCTGGGCTTTGAAGGGTTGTGGAAATGATCAGGAGTTCTAGGTAGGGTTTAGGATTTGTGTAGTTTAGAGACACAATCCTAGCCGACACCCTAATCTCTAAACTCAAAACCCCAAAACCCTCAACCTAAACCCAAAACCCTAAACCCTAAACCGTGCATCTACCACTCGCCTAAACCCAAGTGCCGGACCTACTGGGTAACCACTTATAGTGGAAGCCCAAAAGTTCGAAGACAATTCTCCATTATGCCCTTAAAGTAAAGTATAAGGGATCCTAGCACGAATTAACCCTTCTATTCACATGTTCCAACTTTCTCTGGTTCGCTGTAGTTTGGACCTCCCCCAGAATGCATGCAAGGGCTTTGAACATAGCAACCGACAGCAGACATGGAAGCCCTCAACCTAAACACCAGGATTGCTACAGACCTTGCCAGGCTTTGTCCGAGTGTGAGTGTCAAAAAACCTTTCATGACTACACGGATTGGGGGTTAAGGGTTGCGTGGATCAACCCGAAGTTATGTGGAAGCCTCGTATGAGTAGATACGTTCGCCGCCATAGGGCCCTGAAGGTAAGCTTCGCATGAACGTTTCACACGTAGGGGTATAAGCACAAGCTGCGTAGCCCAAGCATCTTGTGTGTCTATAACGCCCTGTACCTGAAGCCTAACTTATGATGAGTATGCCAATGCAACCCCTAAAGCCTACAATAGGCCTACGCCTTGTGAGTATATGCAGAAAAACTGCCCTTATGCGTCTTGCGAGTATGTAGAAGACGATCCGGCGCAGAATAGCATAAGTCAGTGTCCCAATCCCTCAACCAAAGCGGTAGCCTGAAGGCGTACGGCTAAAAGACACGAGGGTTCAAAGACAAAAGTCCCTTGACCCCCTAAATGGGTGGTTGTCAAAATTATGGTCCCTTTTTGGGTCCTTATTATAATACGGCACCTACTATTTAGGGTACCCGAAAAAGGACAATAATTTTGACAACTACCCAAATATGTTTTAGCAGCTTGAAGCCTGAAACCATGAGACACACTTGGAGGCCCAGGGGACTTAGTAAGTAGGTTAGATGTAGGATCATAAGTACCCTAAATGGAGCTACTCAAATTATAACCTTACTTATAACCTACTTACTAAGTCCCCTGGCCCCCTGGCCCTCCAAGCATCGAACCCCAGGGCACACGCTCCGGTCACTGCGGAGTTGGGTCAGCCGTACTATGTCCGAAGCAGGTCGTGTCCTTTGCGTGGGCCACTACATAATGTCGGAGTTTCCGAAAATAGGGGTACCTTATTTAGGGGTCCTTTTATAAGGACCCTACTATCTAGGGTACTATATTAGGGTCCCCTATTTTCGGAAACTCCCATGTCAGGGCTTCAGGGCTTTGAGGTTGTATGGATTTAGGGGCTTTAGGGTTTTCGGGCTTCAGGGGTCTAGGACTTTTCTTGGAGGATCCAACTTTGTTGTAGGGTCGGGAGTTAAAATCCATTCACAAGTATCGTTCGGATGAGTTCGCATGCGGGGGATCGACTTCGCAGTGCGAGCGTCCTTTCTGGAAATGCACCTGCATCAAGTCCAGTCGTGGGTTCAGTCAACCTGGAAAGAGTATGTATTGCTACTGGTACGTAGTTTCGAAAATCGGCGCACCAGGCCTGAATTGGGTCCTCCCAGCTGTTGCCTCGAGACTGGGTTCAAACAAACGTTCCGAAAGGGCAGAGTTTAAAATGAGCCGAGCTGCTTTCAGATGCTTGTCGACCACGCTTACGAGGATTTTGAAGGGATCTAGAGGCTTTTGTCACGGATCTGAACATGGCATGAACAGGGATTAGAACGTCATGCGCAGACAATCTAATGGGTACTACTTGCACAAGAATTGGACAAGACTATCTGGACATTGTCTGGTAAACTGTAGATGCGCGGGGAGCCCCTGCTCAAAAGGATTTGAAGTTTTAGGCAGCCGCACTGTGTTCCACCTTCCTAAGCCCTTATCAAATCTTTCATCAGCGAGATCTTAGGATGGCGGAAAACGTTAGACCGGACACATATACATGTACATATTTGCACAGGTGCTTCTGTTTGTATTCCTTCATGTCCAGTCCTTCGTGCTTATCTATATCGCACATAAAGGCTACATCTATACATATACAGATTATATATATATATACACATACATCCATGCATACATACATACCTCTCGCATACAGATATTCGGGAACATGGTTCCTGAAGCCCACACGGGCTGGCTGCCAGGCCTCACACGCCCTTCGGCCGATCCGTGGGCCTGGCTCCCTGTGGGGCTGCGGGTCATTTAAAGGGGTCCTGAGAGAGTTACTGTAAGGGATCCGAGGGAGAAGTCATGGTGAAGTATCTTTGGGTTCTCTTCCTGTCCAGAGTCTGAGATTCAGTGACGCAGCTGGTCTCGAGCCAGGGGTTCGAGGTTTGCAGGGGATCATGGGATCCCAAGTACTAGTAGGGTGCAAATTCGATCAGGATTACCCATAGCGGCTCTGGCCCAAAGCTTGCCTAAAGCCGAGTTACCCCTGATCCTCGCCGTGGTTGACTAGTTTGTCGTGTTTCCCGTGGAGAGTTCAAAGGGAACCACTGCAGCAACGATAGACGTGATAGATAGAATTACCCACCGGTTTAGGGTCTAGGGTCGTGCAAGTCGACTAGGCTTGACCCGGCTCGAAAGTATTTTTACCTCCATGATCATAGAGTCCGCAAGAATGGAGCTTTCAGCGCTGTACGATATATAGACACACGCACATAACTTTTGCGGGAGTTGGGTTGTGTTCAGAAGATGTCGGCATGCTAAGACCATTGCAGTTCTCCAACACTTCTGTTAGCTACAACAGGATTCGCTTCGTGGCATTACATCGCCTGTTTGCTTGAGGTCGCCTGAGGGCTTCATCCCGACCTCAGAAATTTGAAAAAACTTCATGTCTAGTATTCCTTGTTATGACTTCCTTGATACCGTCGTCCTTAACAAGGAAGTGTTTGGGGTTGGAGGGGGTGTTTGGCGTTTAGGAACTGTTTGCATGTGGTTTATGGTAGAAGCTGACCTCTTGACGGCAATGGTTCATGGCTCAAAACCAACGGAATTCTATGTCAAGGTTGATACACAATGAACAAAGACCGGCTGCTACTAGTGTTTAAAGCCGAAGCCTAAATCCGAAAACCCTAACCTTAGGCCCCTACTAGAACCTTATTCCCGATTGCCTTTCGGCCAGCACTTAAATCCAAAAAAGACCCAAGCCGCAAAGATTCGCGAAGCTGCAGGCCCTAGTCGCAATGCGCGAGACCCTGCAAGTTCCCTTCAAAGGCCGATAAACTTGCTCACCCTTAGCCCCAAATCCCCAACCCTGAAATGCTTAAATCGACACGCCCACAACCCTAAACAGATAACCCCACTCGTAGAATTGCCATGGCAAGAGCAACTGCACTGGGGCATCGCCTGCTGCGGCATCTCAAGGCCGTGGTGCTTCTTCGCGTGCTCCCAATGAAGAAGTGAGTTCAATGCGTCTTATAGGTTACAGTTGTGTTAAGAAGCTTGGCTTTAGTTATACCTTAATCCGGATCTCCAGTGACTCCCCGTGCTCTCCAATGGAGGCTTCATTGTGCTTGTGTTTAACAGCGGGTAGTTGGTGTTCAGAGGCTTACCAGCAACCCCCCCCCCCCCCCAAAGTACCCTTTAATAGAGCCCTTCATAGTGGGTATTTGGGGTATATTAAAGGGAAGTTGATGGGTGCTGGTAGCCAGGGTTAGCCGAGAGCTCTAGAGTTGACGGTCCCTTCGTTTCTGTAGCTCTCAGGCAGAGCTCTAGCGCCTCTAGGATTTAGAGCTAGAGCAATAAGGGTCCAAGTACCTAATAACCACATACCGACATGTTAACCTACATAACTACTACCCTAAACCTAAGTATCTGATTATTGGGCCCTTTGGACCATTGGGGTAAGGCCTCAAGCAGGTCAGCAAAGAGGGCTTGTAGGGTTTGATTATACTAGGGTTTGGGGCTTAGGACGTACAGTCCATAGTAGAGTAGGCAACCTTTAACCTTTTTTGGGTAGTCTAGTCCCTATATAATCCCCATATTACCAAAAAGGTTAACCTTTAGTTCCCCATGATACCCGACAAGTAGGAGTCTTTGAGTTAGAGCACTATGCATGGGAGGATGTGAAAGCGATGCAGAGCTCGATGATACCCCTGGATCCGACAGGGCTATTTGTCTTGGGCTTCCAGCCGGGTGCTCGCGCCCTGCTATTGACAATATAGGCGCCTTAATAACTAGAATAGGGTTTTGGGGCCCACTATACTGTAATTATAGTATATAAGGAGCCCCAAACTTTTTCCAGCCAGCCTTGCTGTGCGTTTCCTGCGCTGTTTTCCTCTCCAACTTGGCAGAATGGTGCGCTGGCACGGGGTAGCACGCGCAGGCACGCTCCTGTTCAGTGTCGCAAGCTTTATTGCGGTCTAGGGTCTAGGGTGGATGTCACTACTCCTGCCGTGCACGGCTCAGGTCTGCAGTCGAACTAACTAGTCGTTTGTAATATGTAAGATCTGCCGAAACTACCTAGGCCCTCATGATTGTGTTTGCCTTTGGGCAATCTGACTTCTATAGTAAATCTCCTAAGGCAAGTAAACAAAGTGTCCAACATATGTAATGCCTCAGGGTGCAGGTATGTATAAGCATAGGCTAGCCCCACACCCCTAAGCCCCCAGGGACCTTCCAACTTCCAAGCACCCTGAATGGGAGTATATTTTAAGTTATAGTAGGACCCCTAATATGGTTCAAGGAATATATTCTTAACTGACGGATATTGGAAGGTCGCCCTAACCCTTCTCCCTAAACCCCAAACGCTTATCGTTGTGCAGGCCTTGCCTGGCTTTGTCCGAGTGTGAGTGTCCAAAGAAGGCTAAGTCGCATGCCCATCCCATAGAGTCTCTAGAGCTTACCTGTTTAGGCTTCCTTGTGATGATTTCCTTATATAATCCCTTAAAAAGGTAGGTTCTTCAGGGTTAAGGTAGGGATTGTTAGGGTTTACGGGTTCTAGGGTTTAGGGCTATGGGGAAATTGGTAGTTTTTCCTAATATAGAAACCCGACTTTGGACCCTTTTGGGTTACATCTCCCAAGCCCAAGGCTTCACGGTCTGTCGAAAGCTGCTTACACGGTGGCAAAACAAAGTAAAGCTTCAGGGGTATGGTTTAACTACGTTTGTGGTCGACACCGGTTGCAAGCAGATACAAGAGCATAGCTTCAAGCGAATAACAGCTGAACAGCACTGCTGGCTGCAGCAGCTGCCCGAGGAAGCGTACAAGGATACAACGACATAAGCTGGATCAGTTATCTATCATCACTGCCACCGCCATCAAGGCCGCTCGCACCGTAGTCCGCAAGTTGGCAGCCCTTGAAATCGTTCTGCCCAAGGGCAGAGGGTCAACCCAGGCAATATCCCCAAAACCCTAATTGGGAGTTTCCGAAAATTAGGGGTACCCTATTTTGGGGTCCTTATAATAAGGATCCTACTATGTAGGGTACTATATTAGGGTCCCCTATTTTCGGAAACTCCCAATTATCAACGCGAAAAACCAAACCTTATCAGGCTTTGAGCTCAGGGTGATTGTGCTGCCAAAAAACCAAAACCTCATACCGAACCCAGAGATCCCACTACCCCTTAATTAAGGAATATATACCTTAAACTATAATCGGATCCCTAATATGATTTAAGGAATATGGCTTACATTATGAGGCGCTTCATATTATGATTTAAGCTACATTCCTTTTAATTAAGGAATATGGCTTAAATTATGAGGCGCTTCAAATTATGGTTTAAGCTACATTCCTTAATTAAGCGGTATTGGGCTCTTAGGGAAACCATCGGCCCCAGTTGTGGCGCAGCGGCCGCTCCCGGGCGAAGGCGCCTGGGCGCGGCAGCGCTGGGCGCGGGCGCCTCGGTGCTGCTCGTGGCTTGGGAGCCTCGGATGTCAGGACGATTTTGGGCCTCCGAGGTTTATAGGGTGTAGGGCTTAGGGTTTAGGGTGTAGGGCTTACCTAGGTCTCCATTGTAGTTCCCTTTTTGGGTTACCTTACGGGATCCTGACATTACAACCGGGCTTAATCAAGGCAAGGAACTACACTGGAGACTATAGGTAGTCTTTCATGAATTACCCAGAGAGCCCAATACCCTTTAATTAAGGAATATAGCTATGAAGCCCCTTAGAAATTAAGCCATATTCCGAAATTAAGGGGTATTGGGCTCTCTGGGTTCGGCTTTATGGCAGCTTTCGAGGTTTCGGGACAACAGGGTCTCGGGATATGAGGGGTTTCATACTCAGGAAGGTAGATCCCTACCCGGGTAATTCCTTTGTGGGAGTACCTTATAGGATTTTAAATATTAACCCCCAAAAGGAACTACTATAGGGTCTATCATATGGGAACTATGGGGTTTTGTGGGTGGGCAGGGATGTTCAGGATTCCAATTTGGGGACTTGAGGCTTAAAGGAATTAACGGGTTGTGGGTTAGGAAACAGTCTGAAGCGGCTTTCCAGAGCTTTTCTGTCAGAACTCTTCCTTGAGAAGTCAGTAGTTCAGGGAATCTCGGGGTGTCAACATCAGCGAAGAAACAATGCCGCTCCCTCCGCAGACGCTCTGATGCTCTTGTCACGACTCCGTCTTTGAAATCCTAAAGGCTCAAAACCCCACTGCGAATTGCAAATACCATGGGGCGTAATGTGCCAGGGAAGCAGCTCTTGAAGTGCCGGGAGCAACCCTAAAGAGGTTCTTGCATCCCAGGTAGAACTCAGAACCCTCTCATGAAGCCCCGTGATCCTTCAAGCACCGTCGGGTGCATGTACCTGCCTACATACACACATACATATACAAAAATGTATACACAGAGATAGATATAGATATATATGGAGTTAGTATAGACAGTGGCTCTGAAGTTACTCTATAGGAACCCCCAACCCTCAAAAACAAAAACCTGGATCCTAAACCTAAACCCTTAACTCCTTGGACTCCATGAGGCCCCAGAACCTCAACCCTGAAAGCCCATACCGCGGAACCGAGAACCATTGAAACACACATCAAACACATTTTAGGGTTTAGGGTGTTTAGGGTTCAGGGTTTAGGGTTAATAAACTCTAGAGTAAAATGCTTTACCAAACTCCGATGAAACACCCAGATGCCTTTATGAAAGGCACCAAGAAGTCAAGAAGTCAACAGAGACACATCCTAAACGGTAACACCTAAAGCCTAAACTCCACAAGCCCTAAACCCTGTGAGCCCTAATCGTCATGTCAGAGGCTGCCTTGAAGTATCTACCCTCCGTTGTGCCCCAAATATCGAGCACCTTAAGGGCTTCATGAAGGGTACCTTATGGGGGTCCTGGTCAGCCCTAAACCCCAAACTCTCTAAACCCGGGGGCCAAAACTCTAAACCCAAGAACCCTACACCCCAAACCGAACCACATGCCTGGCCTGGAGTGTCCGAGTGCGAGCGCCGAAACCCTGAATCCTATCTTAAACTCTAAACCCAGGAGTAAACGAGCTTGTCGCACCTACAACTGCAGACCTTGCCAGGCTTGTCCGAGTGTGAGTGTCAAAAAACCCGAAAACCCCAAACCCTAAATCCCAAAACGAAGGACCAGGATCGCTATAGACCTTGCCAGGCTTTGTCCGAGTGTGAGTGTCAAAAAATCCCAAAACGAAGCCAAGGCTGCCCGGAAGTATTTGGATCACCTGCGAATCGCAGACCTCCAGTCTTCGGCTCCTTGGACTTCGTGTGTTCCCTATAAGGGCGCTTTTCAGGGATATTTCAGGTCTTTTTTAAAGGAACTATAAGGGATCTATACTATAAGGGTACCATAGCCCCTTCTTTTAAAGGAACTTATAAGGGCTCTTGTAAGGGATCTATAAGGGTTCTCTAGGCTTCTTTTCAAGGAACTACAAGGGCTCTTATAAGGGATTCTTAAGGGTACTTTTGGCTTCTTTTAAAGGAACTATAAGGGCTCTTATCAAGGATCTATAAGGGTACTAAAGGCAACTTCCCTTCTTGGGGCTTTAGCTAGTGGTTTAGGGCTTCAGGGGTTTAGGGGATTAGGGTCAGAGTTTCGATTTAGGGTTTTGGGTTTGGGGTTATGTTGGGCTCTTGGTTTTGTTTTTCGGGAAGTCGCAATGGCGTTTGTACATTTTAGAGTTTAGGGTGCTTGGGTTCTGCATTCATACAGTCTAGGTGTTATCACAAGGCGAGCCCTGAGGAAAAGTATTGACAAGTTTTCAGGCTGGTACCTCTACTTGGAGGCCCTTTTGACTTAGTAAGTCTACTTAGTATCCCCTAGAAACCCCATTATAATCCCCATAACCCACCTCACTAACCCTACTTACTAAGTCAAAAGGGCCTCCAAGTACTGACCTTGTCGTCGAGTGCTCGGATAGCTCGAGGTTCACCGAGGGAACTCCTCCGCACGCCTGGCGCGCGTCGAGCGGCAGCTCGAGGGAGGGGGCGAGGTGGAGCCTTGGCTTGAGGTTAGGAATATGTGAGACGAGCAATGATCTCGTCAATAATTTTATGATTGTCCTTACTGTATTGTTTTACTATCAACTATTATGGTTACCATTAACCTTGAATGTTGCATTTTGCTGTGGTTATTAGTCTTCGCCGTACTGTCATCTCATTAATGGATTATCAGCAACGTATTTTCAATACTATGTATTTTGACTTTGTATTTCTACTACAAATATTATATTTTTGTGTGTTATTCTGCGTCGTACTTTTTTGTTAATAGAAATAACTTAATAATCAAAGCTCAAAACTGTGACTATTATTGTTGTTCCAATTGTTGTTATTCTTACTGTTAATGCTTCTATTTATGTTGTTAACACTATTATGATTGCCATTGTTATTACATCTGTTACTCTTACCAGGTAGTATGTTTCTTGTTACTAGCATTGTACTTATTGTCATGATTGTGACTCGTATTAGTATTAGAACTGCTGTGGTTATTGTTGTAATTATTGTTGTTGTCATGAACAATAGTAATGACCAAAATATGAACTGGTATCCTTGTTCTGATTAGGATCTCCCCTCAGCTCGAGCAGTTGACTTTAGACACTGTGCCCCAGCACGAACGTCCTGAGGTCTGAACTGCCGGGAGGTGGCAATGAAAACCCCTCTACATATTTCTACCGTGATTCTTGCTATTACAGATCACAGTAGTAGTATCTACTGTCAATACCGTTTTGATCTTTTTTATGATAATGACTAGGTAGGGCTTTGGGACATTTTATATTTTCCCCTATTGGGCTTAAGAGGATCTTATTTACTACTATTTTTCAAAGGCTTTAAAAGCCCCACCTAGATGACATGTCGTCTCGTAGCCTCTAAGCCGACGTCTCTGGGGACTGAGGCTCTTGGGCCCACAGACCGGGTTGAGGGTTTACAGTGAACTCCATAAAGTTGGAAACCGGATGAAGGCCAAACAGTGCTGGGATTCCCTATTCCTCACTCTTAAGGATTGAGGCTATTGGGTTTCCAACTTTTAGGCTTCTACTGTAGGGGTTTAGTCGGCGCCTCGGTTCCTGGCGGGGTTTAGGGTTTAGGGGAGGCTTTTGGACCATGTTGAGCCTTGGGATAACAAGACGTGACTAAATTCTAGGATTAGGGTCCGTGACATTACGACGCAAGGAGCATCCCATCTCCCCCACAGTTGTCTGTCCAATGGCAACCCTAGGGGCCAAAAGGACCTAAGAATTCGGGTGCTTGGGATAACTAGTAACTAGGGGTTGAACCTAACTCCTAAACCCTAAACCCCTAGACCGTAAACCCTAAACCGTTCTGAAAGGGGCCATTTGATAGGGCGATATAGGGGACTGAAGGGTTTGACAAGACCTAGAAATCAGGTACTTGGGTTTAGGAAAGTAGTCTTGTATCCTAGTATCTGGGATAGTATATGATTATGAGGTATTTGGGATAGTATATGATTATGAGGTAGACTAGGATCCTTAGGGCAAAAGTTCATTGTTTTGTCCTGCATTCCTCTCGTAATTTTTTCGGGTGCACCAAGCTTTTATCCAGGGTCTCGTAAGATTCGGAAAAGATGGTTTGGGAGTTTCCGAAAATGGGGGGTACCTTTTTTGGGGGGTCCTCATAATAAGGATCCTACTACTTAGGGTACTATATTAGGGTCCCCTGTTGTCGGAAACTCCCGATTAGTGTACGGTGCAAGTTTACGATATATGCATTTTAAACACTACCCTAAGGCTCCACAGTAGTCCCTTTTCGGGGGTTCATATATAGAATCCTATAAGGTAATCCCAAAAAGGAACTACTATGGAGCCTCTGGGTAAAGCCTAAACATTCTCAAAAGCCATCAACCGTTAGTTGCGCTCAAAGTAAAGCCACCCATGAACCACTGGATCGGCCCCTGACCTCCGAAAGATGTAATGTAGGAACCTGATTGAGATACCCTGGCCCTGCAACCCCGATATGTTAGGACTCATGTAAGGAAACCTAATAAAGATCCAAGGTTTCTTAATCAGAGTCCTATATTGGGGCTTCTTAGTTTCTTGCTGAAAGACCAGTGTCTCGCATGAAGCCTCAGTGGTTGGTTGCTACAGACTACAGCATCGTACGTCCCAAACCTTGTTCTATTCAGCTGGGAGTTTCCGAAAATAGGGGACCCTAATACAGTACCCCAAATAGTAGGATCCTGATTACCCATATTTTCGGAAACTCCCAGTTCAGGTCGTCAGTTTCACGGCTGCCGATGGCCGGCAAAGCACGGTGGTGGTGGACAAAGGCTTCGGCGATATCTTGCACTCCGATGCCCTGTGTCAGCGCAATTTTAGGGGCCTTATAATAATTACCCATATACGATTTTTTGGGGGGGTCCCGCAATATACTGATTGTAGTAGCATGGGCCCCAAAGCCCTATCCCAAAGGGTCCTATGTACCGATATAGTAGAATGTAGGGTTTCCATATTAGGAAGTACTATTCTGACTTAGGGAGGTATTCCCCATAACAGTACATAGGACCCTTTGGGTATTCTAATTATTAAGGCCCGAATATATGTTAAGCAGGGCTGCTTGGGTTTTGCCTTGGGGTGTAGAGGGGCGAAGTCAGCACACCGTCTTGGGCAACCCGCAGCCAATAGCCCCGCACCTTACTAAACTCTATACACTACCCATAGGCCCCATAGTAGTTCCTTTTTGGGAGTACCTTATAGGATCCTATCCTATATATGAACCCCAACTAGGAACTACTATGGAGCCTCTAAGTAGATTCCTGCAACTTCAAAGCAGGAACCCCTAAAGGATCCCTTTAAAGGCACCCCTAAAGGAACCCCTCAGGAAAGAAAACGTCCCCCCCCCCCCCCCCCCCCCCTCAAACGGTGCAGGGCAGCTCGCCTCGGCGACTTCGCAGCGCGGCGAGGTGAGGGTCTCATGGTTTTTCGTGAGAGCTGCATGTAGTTGCCCAAAGGGTCCAAAGGTCCATAAGGGTTCCTATAAGGGATCTATAATATATAATAAGGTCCAAAGTATCTTTATGGTAGAATGTAAGGTTTCTATATTAGGAATTACTATCATGATTTGGGGAAGTAGTCCCCATAACAGTACAGAGGACCCTTTGGGTTGTGCCCTGAGGCTCCATAGTGGTTCCTGTAGAATCCTATGAGGTAATCCAAAAAAAGAGCTAATTAGTATGGAGCCTCTGGGTATAGAGTTCTTGCTAGGGAAACTTCATCTACGGTGCCATACTGAAGCAAGTGTATCGTTTGTTATAGACATAGACCTTTTTAAGTTAGCCTCGGTTGGGGAACTTCATCCGATACCGTACAAGACCACGGGTGATCTTTGGTACATCGCCCTTTTTTGATGCCTTCCGCTAACTTAACACCCACACTTCAGCGCTCTGGCACTGCTCTGGGCTTAATTAAGGCCTACGATTGTCAGGGTTCCCCATTTGCTTTACTGAGTAAGTCTTCAAGAAAGTAGGTTTTTCGCCTTCAAACCTGAACTCCTAAACGCAACTGAACCCGACACTCTGAATACCCTCGGCCCTCCACCAAAATAGCCGTAGCCATATTGATCCAAGTCTGGCGCGCCGTTTGCCACGGAGGCTGTTGAGGCTTGTTCATTTGACACCGTGATCGACACGTGCCTCAGCTGTGACTGGGCACGCTGACGGAAAGCACTGGGCAGCGGAGCTGGAGCGACGCAACCTGCCAGCGCCTCTCGCGGGTGGCAGGAGGTTCCGGGCAACACTGTCCTGTCGGCGCACAGGTGCCCACGCGAACCCTGCGCTCGCCGCCCAACGCGCCGCCCAAGGCACCATCCCAGGCGCCAGCGCTGGTGATCGGCCCTTGGCAGCTCCAGATACAGCCGGAGCTTCGCAAAGCTCGGCAGGCTTCTGCGCCGATTGCACCTCCGCATGTGCGAGAGTGCCAACACCAAGGTTGTGCTTCCGGAGCCGGATCAATGATGGTGCATTGTCGGGATAGGTTCGCGAGATTTTGAAGGGATGGTGAACAGTGCTGTCCGTCTTGTCCTCGTCGTCGCAGCAGTAACCTTGCCAGGCTTGTTCAAGTTTTGAGTGCCAAAATAGCCATGCAGGGTTCAGGGAGGATTTGGAGATTCGCGTTTCTCGTGGTGGGTGGTAGGGGAGGGGGTTGGCCAGTACGGGGAAAGGGGTAGGGGCAGGAGGAGGGTGCTTGGGGTCCTCATCCGGAACGCCCGAAAAACCTTTAACTTAACTCCAGGGCACTTAGCAAGTAGGTTATAAGAAGGGTTATAATTTGGGTATATAACTCCATTTAGGAACTTATAACCCTATTTATAACCTACTTACTAAGTCGCTTGGGCCTCCAACCAGCGGAGCCGGGGGTGGGGAAGGGCTGTGCTTCAAGCTGTTTGTTCGAGGGCAAGTGTCGGCTTGCGATGTTTTAGTCGGTATGATCACTTCTGCCAGATATACTGGTGATTTTGCTTTCGGCTGATTTCCTTGGGAGAATCAGTTTTCAAGAGCTTTCGGGGCACAGGGGTTTCGCGATGTCCCTTCTGCGAGGAGCTCCTTGGAAGTCCGAGGCTTGAAAAGATAAACTCCACCTAAGGCGTGACGACGTTCTGTACTTTAGCGGCCTAAATAATTACCTATACCATTTTGGGGCTCCTCCTTAGAATTATAGTAGAATAGGCCCCTCAAACCCTACTCTACCTCTTGAGGCCCCCATATTATGTTGTTGTTGTTGTTGTTGTTGGGTTATGTTTACGTCATTGTGTTTTTGGGTTAAGGGTATGAATCCCCGCTGCGCGGCGGTGTGGCTGTATCCTGGCATCTGCGCAGTCGAAGGTTCATGGGGCTTTACATCGTGCTATTGCTGCTTGCAGTGGTAGAGGAATATTGTAGTTATAGCCACAATGAGTTCCAAAAAATCAACCCCCCATCGTCGCCTTCATCACACTGATTGGTGTGAGTTCTGGTGACCTTTTGATGATTTGGCTCTCGGCTCACGATTGGACTCTAGCTCGAGACCATATGCCTCCTGGTAGGCTCTGGCAGCTGCAGAGAAATCGCTGCGCAAGGCGGGCTGGTCGGCAAATGTTGGAACGCAAGCGTAAAGCCTATATAGAACCTAATGAAACCCTAAAAGCTCAAGACTATGGACTGCGGAGACCAAATACAACCCTCTGAAAAAACGGTCACTGAAGAGAATCTTATGCAGCCCATAAGAAGAGAAGGCAGCATCGACCAAGCTGGCAGCGGAGCTCGCTGCCTGT
Source organism: Symbiodinium sp. CCMP2592 (assembly GCA_905221615.1). Classification (NCBI taxonomy): domain Eukaryota; class Dinophyceae; order Suessiales; family Symbiodiniaceae; genus Symbiodinium; species Symbiodinium sp. CCMP2592. Next base: position 272,512 of record CAJNDT010005001.1, on the reverse strand, counting down.
TTCGCGCCCATCGAGCAGCGTGCGAGCACCTTTGTGAGTTGTGTTGGTTTCTTGCTTGTTTTGTTGTCGGGCTGTATGTGTTGGAGCTAAAAATACGGCTTCACACTTAGGTAATCCAAGGTTTATTTAGGGAGTGCAGTTCTGTCTGGGTTTATTGTAAACGCTTCGCGTCGTCGGCCTCACTGCCACCCCCAATAAGACGACAAGTGGAGCCAGTCGGGGTTGGATTTTTCGTTTGGGGCGAGGTCAGTGGCCACGTAGCCGGGGGTTTTGAGTCTGTGGAAAGGGTTGAGGATCCCAACGAAGAAAGAGGGTGCCTCTGGGCCGAGTGGTAGTTTGGTTTTTGGGTCCCTAAACCCTAAACCCTAAACCCTAAACCCTAAACCCTAAACAAAAACACGTTCAGGGTATAGGCTACGGCTCGATGCTTCGGACACAGGGCTTTTCCATGGCTTTTCCTGTGCCGACATCACCTCAGCCTAGAAGTTCTACCATTTCTTAGACAAGTCCAGGAGTGCAAAGCTGTAGTTTCAGTTCAGGTAATTTCGCGGACTGGTACTTCGCCTACCCGACCACCATCAAGCTGGTACGCGAAGCAGACTCACAGCCGAGAAGTGTTCTAGGGGGGTTGTCGTATGTCCGGAAAGAGGTAAGTCCAGGTAAGTTACGGACCTATCATGGCGGTTGTTGCGCTGTCGTTCAGGATTTGAGGTGGGATTTCTCTTCGGTCTTCTGGGGGTGTGATTTCTTGCTCATAGTCCCCGACCCACAGACCCTGATTTGGGGCTTGTGGTTCGGTGGTTTGTTGAACCGCTCATCTGATTCATTAGCCGGATCACCAGGTACCGAAATGACTTAAGGTATACCCGTAAATGCAGATCGCCTCCATTGCTCATATTTCGAACTTCATCCACAAAGCCAGCGAAATAGCAGGCTAGGACCCCTGCATCATCAGTGCAAAGCAGAACCCTGAAACATTCGGCTTTTGCTCGTGTTACTTGGGATGACGCTGAGTGCCAGGAAAGGGGGTCATGAAGCTTATTGTTCAACACAGATACCATAAGGGTTCCCATAAGGGATCTATAAGGGTTCTAGAAGGGTTTAGGGTTTAAGGGTCCATATGGGAGTTTCCGAAAATGGGGGACCCGAATATAGCACCTTTAAGCGGTACCATAAGGATCTCAGTTTGCAATGGGGTGCTTACAACAGGCCCCTGTACTCTTAAGGTTTGCGTTTATAGGGCTTCGGACGTCCTCCTCCTCTTCCTCTTCTGCGGCTCAGCCGACGACTGCTGTCGATAGTATTCGGCAGTATTCGTTTCTACTGCTAGCAGCAGCAGCAGGAGCGGTAGCAGTAGCCGTAGCCGTAGCAGTAGCAGTAGCCAGCAGCAGTAGTCGCCGCTGCACCAGGAGCAGCCGTAGTAGCAGCAGCTCTACTTCTACGACGACGATAACTACTGTTAATGGTATGACTATCACGGCGGCTACATGTCTACTACCACTACGACGACGACAACTACTGTTGCTCCTACTGCTACAGACCTGCTACTGCTACTCCGACTGCTGCTAGTACTGCTACTGCTACTGCTACTGCTACTACTGCTGTTACTGCTACTTGTACTACTACGGTTACTATTGTCACGACTACTGTTACTACTACTACTACTACTACTACTACTACTACTACTACTACTACTACTACTACTACTACTACTACATTCTACTACTATTACTACTACTACTACTGCTACTACCACTACCACTACCACCACTACCACTACCACTACCACTACCACTACCACTACCACTGCCACTGCCACTACCACTGCCACTGCCACTGCCACTGCCACTGCCACTGTCACTACGACGACGACGACTACTTCTAGTACTACTACTACTACTACTACTACTACTACTACTACTACTACTACTACTACTACTACTACTACTACTACTACTATGCTACTACTACTCCTGCCACTACTCGGACTTGTACTGCGCAACTGGTACTTGGGCTAGTCAGCCACGACTGTGATGCTGCAATTTACTGCACTCGAGCACTACGATATGGCGTCCGTGCGCCTGTAGACGCACAGAACTTCAACCCATGAAGGTCGCGCATGAAGGTTGGCGACAGTCTGACAGCTTCCGAAGGCAAACCTTCTGTATCCAATCAAGTCGTATACCGATTCCCTGCACAGCTTCTCAACTAAGCAGACAAATGTCTGAGTGGTTGTTCTTTCCTATCCGGGGTCTTTTAGGTCAGAATCTTTGCCGGAGCTGATTATGTTGTTCTCTGTCGCTTCAGGAGTGCATACACTTGACGGTTTCGGGCCGGCTGTAGTGTCTGGCCGCGCCGATGCTGAGACTATTCCGGTGTTTTTCTCGGAAGCATGCCAGCACTTGAGGCATTCGCGAAGACATTGGCGATTGCAGCAGTTTGGTGCTAGAACACGAGCAACGTCACGCTGCCACAAGTAACCAGTGCCGCAGGATGCGAGTTGTGCGAGTCATGAGTGTGCCAGAAAGCCTTTCACGGTGCAATAAACAGGCTTTGGAGACACCTGACCTGCAGCCAGCGCGTGCTTTTCATACGTCTCGATGATAAGTAATATAAGCGGAGGCTCATGAGCCGAAGTTGGTTTCCGCCGTTTCCACCGAGGATCGGCTTCAAAGACAGACGTTTGTGAAACGGCTTACCTACACGCTCCCGAACATCCTGTGCAAGCTCAACAAGTGAAAGAATTCAAAACCGTTTGTCGGAGGCCCCTACCCTGATCGACCTCGGCTACGGAGGGTAAGGACATGAGGGCACAATTCTGAAGAGAACTAACAGGATGTGTATTGTAGCCCAAAGCAAATCTCCATTAAGGAACCATGTCCTTTGTTCTTGGTAACATTGAGAGCAGCGTATATCCACATGATCATACGGACATTGAAACTTGCTGACGCTGGCCCTGAACTTGTCTTCAGCCAAAGCCTTCGTGGTGGAATCCCTAAACCCACATATCTCAAAGCACAAAGTTGCCTTCTTGTTTTCAAAGCAAGTCCCAGATCGGCAAGAAAAGTCCAAGGCTACCTCGGCCGCCCGGCACTCCGCCGACCTCTCGCGGACGACGCCGCTGAAGGCTTGAGATTTGGTGAGGCTTTTAGCACACCTAGAGTCTTAGAGGCTCATACCCTACCCCTTTTTTTTGGGGTGCCTACTTTTTAAGATAACAGATCCTAAACGTATCCTAAAGAAAGGGTGGGGTATGAGCCTCTAGGCAAGGTTTTGTGGGGTTTGACGTTTGGGCTTTGGGGGCTGGAGCGAAGAGGGGGTGTATGGTTTCTGCGTAATCAATGTAGACTCGGGCATTAGGTATTTGATGGTGATATTTAGGTATTTGGTGTCGCGAAATTCTTCATGAAGTTCTGCATCTGGGGTCGTTGCAGAGTTTACACAGTGCATCATAGGGGTGACGCCTGGGATGTACTTTTTTGCGTAGAGAGTGTGGGTATTGATGCTCCCATTTGTGTTGAGTTTCTGGCTCAGGAATTGTGTAGAGTGTAGGGTTCGGGGGCGACGGGTTTGTGGCGGAATTGGCATTCAGGGTTTGGGCTTAGGATGCTGGGAGCTCAGATTTAGGATGTAATGGTTTGGTTTTTGTGATCGTAAGGCCAAGAGGTGCAGGCTACAGGGCTTCAGATTGGAACAGCTTTGATGTGAGTTTACTCGCCAGAATCGGGTCTTGATCTTTTGCTTGTTGCGGATTCAATTCTAGGCCCTGTGACTTTAACCCTAAACTCAGACCAGAACCCTAAACCCTAAGCTTGCCACGGCTTGGCTAAAGCTTACATCTCTAGCCAGAGGCTCCATAGTGGTTCCTTTTGGGGATTACTTTATAGGATTCTATATATGAACCCCAAAAAGGAACTACTTTGGAGCCTTAGGGTAGCCCGACATTCTACTTCAGGAGGTCGACGATTGCTTCGGGTCAGGTATAGGGTCTGGCATTCGGAGTCGAGGGCTCCGGGTTTAGGGTTCCGTGTTTAGGGTTCCGTGTTTAGGGTTTAGGGTTCTGTGTTTAGGGTTTAGGGGGTTTGGGGTTTAGGGTTTAGGCTTCCGTGTTTAGGGTTCAGGGTCTTTGGAGAATGTGGGTGGTTAGCAAGATTCAACCTCGGTAATGCCTGAGTGCAACACGTCCTGCACCAATGCTCACTCTCTGCGAGCTTAAGCCCTAAACCCTAAACCAAACCAGGGTCAGGTCTGAAACCTGTAAACCTTAGACGCGCCGAAGCCCGAAAGCCTGAAGACTTTGATCCCTAAGCCCCGAACAATCTGAGCCTTGAATCCGAAACTACATGATCTTCATTTCGTTCGCCCCTAGACCCTAGCTCAGCCCCGAAGAACCTACATTGTATGTATATAAAGAAATTATAATAAGGAACCTAAAAAGGTAGGTTCTTCAGGATTAAGGTAAACCCCAAAACCATACTTTTGTTGGCAGACAGCCATTGCCATGGACATCGACGATGTGCTCATGCAGAAGCTTCTCCCCTGCGCTTTTAGCACCCCGAAAAACCCTGTACCCAGAACAGGTATCCTTTAAGGGTCCTTCAGAGGGTATCCTGTAGAGTACATACATATCGGGCTTAAGGTACCCATGTATGGTGACTACTTCAAGGCCACAGTATATACTGGCGCAACCTGTAAGAGTTGAAGGTTCATTGCCATACAGGAGTCAGTAATCCCTAAACCCTAAAACCCTAAAACCCTAAACCCGCCGACAGAGTGGGGTGTGGACATGCACGGGCTTTTGGCTCAGAGTGATTGCGCTGCCAAAAAACCCGGAGTATAGAGGATTCATACCCTAAGGCTCCATAGTAGTTCCTTTTCGGGATTACCTTGTAGGATTCTATATATGAACCCCAAAATGGAACTACTATGAAGCCTTAGGGTAGCGTCTAAGCCTTTTCGGCCCAGGCTTCCAGGCCTCATTTGGCCCGCAAACTTGTCTAGGTGTGGCTCTTCAGTTCGTGCAGAAAGACGCAAAGAGATGCACACTTGACGGCCCCTTGAAGGTTTGGGTTCAAAGGGTGTACATTATCCTAAGGCCCCATAGTAGTTCCTTTTTGGGGTTCATACAAAGAATCCTATAAGGTAATCCCAAAAAGGAACTACCATGGAGCCTCTGGGTATCTGGACCTAGACTACACTCTAACCCTTCAGATGCGAAGCCTTGCATTTCAAGTTCTGCGAGAGTTGCTGGGCAGGGCATCGGGAAAAGTGTTAATGCAGAAGCCTAAGTATAATTAATTACCACGACCGTTCCTCAGCGTTCCTGTTTCAGTCATTCTGCAATCCATCGCAAAAGCCTTGTTTAAGTGCTAACAAGACCTTCGTATGAAAACCCTCAAAAAGTGCGTCAACACCCCGATACCCCTAAACCCTAAACCTGAACCCTTAAACCAGTCTTATTGGGTTGTTCAAGGGTAAAAGGAGGACCCTTAATAAGGACCCCTAGGTAATATACGCTTAATATAGCTATTATATATCCTTTCTATAGCCCATTATAGGGTAGGGGTTCCCACTAAGGGTCCCTCCTTTTCCCCTTCCTTAAGGCCCATAATAAGGACTAATAGGGCCTATTTAAGGAAATATAGTCCCCTACACCCCTCCCCCCTACACCCCTAAGGATCCCTATGAACAATGGCTTGGATCCCTTGGTTTGGCTGAGGTACGAAAGAATCGTACTTCAGCCAGAGCTCAACAACGCGAAGTTGCAGGAAGCCTTTCTCAACACGGTGGCGCGGCCATTAAGACGGACGTCTGGTCTTCAGGGTTTAGGGTTACTTAGGGTTTAGGGTTGGGGCAGCCTGTGACCAGAGTTTTAGAAGAGCCTCCCCTTCCCTGTGCACTTATCTGAGTCTTCGGTAGCCGGGGGGACGGCGATGAAAGTTCCGGTAGTTGATAGTTAGTTCATGCATGCCCCCTCTAGGCAGCTACTGTTTCCAAAGGTCGTGGCAATAAGCCGACTATTGTGTTCAGTTTGCTTATCTGGTTGAGGGTTTAGTTGGTTCGCTAGCTGTTCGCCCATCACTCTGGCAAGTGTAATTGGGGTAAAGTGCTGTAGCTGATCGCTGGTGCTGGCCTGTGGGTACCCCCTTTGACGGTCCTTACACTCCCGCTCACTTTCCTGACCGTCCTGTGTTGGCCTAGTTTGTCCGCGTGCGGGTGTCAACATCCATAAAGCCTAAACCCTACCCGAACCCGCACAATGAGGTAAAATCATAGCCCAACGCCCATAAATAGGAGATGATTGCACATGTTTTTGGGTTCACCCCAAACCCTGTAATTGGCTCTAAAGAAAACTTTTCGGGTCCAGGTCAGCCCTAACTCAGCAGAGAACCGATGGGCGGGGAAGGGCTTGAACTCACAATCACAATGCTGGGTTCTTGTTACAGTGCAGGAATTTAATCCAAGTCGCCATAGTTTAGGGTTCCTTTCAGGGTTCTAGAAGGGTTTGGAGTTCAGGAATCTAGTTGAATTAAGTTACCAAAACAAGGACCTTCACTAATTAATGTGGTTGCCTTGTTGTGGTAGCTTAAGGTAAGTTCCTTAACAAGGCCCCCGCATGTTGCAGATGGGCTGAAGGCTGGCACAAGAGACTGACCTCTGAACACCCCTTTTGGTCCAGGACGTTTGTAGAATTTTGATGTTTGCCGCCCGTCGGTATGTATGAAAGGATGCACTCGGGATAGTCTAAAGCCCGAGTGCTCGCAAAGATCATCCCTTGCAAAGCCCACCAAACCCTACACCCAAAATCACTTCGCTCGCGCGATTTCTGACAGTAGGCTCGTTGATGATAGTATAGAAATGTTTAGGGTTCATACGGCTTACGGTGGGCCTGTGGCCTAATCTACTTAAACTTGCAGGAACGCTTCTAAGAAGCCTTGCGGGGAATTACCCCTGACACGAAGCTTGAAGATCGGCCAGCGCAACAAGTCCCTACAGCAAACCCTAAACCCTAAAGGGTTTAGGGTTTAGGAAGGAAGACTCCTTGCAGCAATAACCACCGAAAACGGTCTATCGTCCACCGATGCAAATGGAAGCACCTCAACTCTAAAAAAAATCATCCCTAAACCCTAAACCCAGCGCCCCTAAACTCTAACCCCAAAAATCCATATCCCCAGGAAGCCCCCGACAAAGCCAAGGCCCAAGACCTGCATCAGAGCTTCTGCCGAGAGATCCGGGAGCCCCGTGGTTTAGGGTTGTTTTTTTTTAGGGTTTAGGGTCGTTTGTTTTAGGTTTTTTTGTTTTTTTTTCTGGTTTAGGGTTCTTAGGGTTTAAGGGTTTTTTAGGGTTTTTTAGGGTTTAAAGGTTTTGGGTCTATAGGGTGTTCTGTCTTAGGGTTTTCTGGGGTTTAGGGTTTTAGGGTTTAGGGTTTTCTAGGGTTTAGGGGTTTAGGGTTTAGAGTATACTCAGGGGTTTAGGATCACACATAGGGGCCGTTATAACTAGAATAGAGTTCCTTTAACGGGATCCTTAAAGGGTTCCTTCCAGGGGATCTAGAGCAGGGTTCTATAAGAGAGGGGCCTTAATAGTTAGAATAGGGTTTTGGGATATGTTGTACTATACTTATAATAAGCAACCACAAAACTAGTTTCGTAATTATCGTTCAGGCCCCTATATCATAGTAGGGGTTTCGGATATGTGGGATGATTATTCAAATGACCGGAGTCACGGCTTATTGTAAGTTCATAGCTAAGGAACTGAGTTTGAGCCGGCATGAAAGGGTGTGTAAGATTTTGGGTAAATTAGATATTCAGGAACTCACTTTAATAACTGGGGTTTAGGGTTACTTATGGATAGTTTTTATGTTACGGAAATTCATTTAATTCTACCTCAATAGTGTTTTAGGATTTTGGATTTATGAAACCATTAAGGAAGTTAATCTAAGCTACCATGATAGGGGTTTAGGATTTGGGGTTGATTATTCAACTTACCATAACTGGCGTCTATATTAAGTGCATGGGGCTTCCTGCTGAAATTCAGTTCCTAAACCCTCAACCCGAAATCTTTACCCCTAAACCCTAAACATCCCCAACCCCCCTAAACCCCAAAAATGTGGAAAGAAGGAGCTGGACGATCAGTTGCTCCGGGCATTGGCTGCGCAGCTTCGCCTGAACTCTCTCTCCTGGTTCTTTGTTCTGGAAATTTCCTTCAAGGGTTCTAGAATTAGGGGTTAAAGGATTTTATTTAAGTTGCCATAGTAGAGATCTGTAGTAAATAATCTGGTTTCCTCATTTGGGTAACTTAGATAAAACCCTTCAGCAAAGAACCCAGGTTCCTTTCCGTTGAAGTCTCAGAAGACCCAAGGCTCCTCCTTTAAGGGGTCTTTGTAGTTTCTTTAATACTTTAAATGGCTCAAAAGTTCCTTCTCAATTATTGCGGCTCGTCCAGGTTTGCTTACGGATTCTTTTGTTAAAGGGTTGCGTAAGGAGTGATTTTGAAGGCGGTGTCGGTTCGAGCGTTGATTACTCGTTTCAACTTTGGTTCTTCAGGTTGAGGCTGGAGATCCTCATGTTATCCCGAAAGGCCCGAAAGCAGCCCAACAAATCTGAGTCAGCTGTATTTTCTCGGCCAAGTCCGTCACGCATACTTGGTAACCGCGGTTATTTTTGTTGATACTTGGAAGTGTGACACACACCCTTCTTGCAAAAGGAGGCCGGCTTCAACAGCGAACGACACTCCTCGTGGACAGAATACACAAGCGACTGCGTGTGCCCATACATTCGTTATCTCGATCATATGATGCATCATAGTGTAGTACGCCCCAACATAGTACCACGCTCTGTTTACAAATGCTATCCATCCGTCCATCCATGCATCCGTCCATCCATCCGTCCATCCATCCGTACATCCGTCCGTCCGTCCATCCATCTGCCTGCAGCAGCTGTGTCGTGGCTCGCGCAGCACAAGCAGAAATAGAGAGTTCTTTGTGGAACTGGATTGTTTGTAAAGTCCTGAATCCCGTAAACAACAGACTCCGCAACAACTCTAATTTTATACCAGAAACTGGCACCCTTGGAAGGAACCCTAAAACAAGCCCTTGCCGAACCGCAAAGACTTGGAAAGGCAGACGACTCACCTGGAGGTGCCCTCTCACGATGCCGTGTGGCTCAGCAGGCAATATGCACTTTCCAGGACTGAACACTAGAAGCCCATACATGGAAGGATTATTGTCGGGGTTGGCTCAAAGGTAGCTTTAATCCAAAACCTGAACCCTAGACCATATGATTGCCTACAATACTATTTTGAAGGGTTCCCCATTATATTTATAGTATAATGGGCTCAAAAACTCTATTCTAACTATTATGGCCCCTGTAGTACCTTCCTCCCTCCTGTAACGACCTCATTTGGTTGTGTACGAGTTGCGAGAGCGCAAACCCAGAACCCTTATGGCACCTTCCAGTCTAAGGAAGCCCCAAGCAGCCATTTCGCGAGCTCAGGCACTTGAGCTTGGACTGGTCGTCGCAGCTCCATAAGGTCAAGGCACGAGCTCTTCCAATGTCTGCGTTTGAGGGTTCAGCAGCAGAGCGCCTTACAAAGGTACCCTACCATGATACTACTCCAGCAAGGTACCTTATTACGATATGGCCTCATGTACACTAACCGACTAACCCTCTCTCTTTAAGGGCCTCAGCATCAGGATTTTTATAATAATGTATTTATGAGGTAGGGCGGGTTAGTCTTCAGAGATATGAGCCTTTGGTATGCCCGACCTCAACAGGTCACAGGTTTGGTGTTCAAAAAGGGTTGTGGTGTTTTATTTCAGTATATTTAGGGCTTGGGGCGTGAGGGCGCAAAGCCAAAGACAAAAGAGCACCAATATCCCGCAGGTACTACTTGAAGAAGCTACAGATGATGTGCCCGGACCCCTACACTCTTTCAATCCCAAAGGCTCATCCGCCCTCCCCCAGTGAAGCCGTATTCTGTGAACTCGAGTTCCCACGGGGCTTTTCGAGCCCGGAAACCCGTTCATAAATCCATTGAAACCCCATGTAAAAGCCTTACAAACCCTAGGTCCCTAGGTCACTCTTACGTACACATGAAGAAGGGATACTTAAAGGATCATGGGACTTAGTAAGTGGGGATACAAATAAGGTAGCTATACATTTAAGTACTTATGACCCCAATGAAGGCACTTATAACCCTACTTACTAAGTCCCATGATCCTCCAAGTAGAAGAGTCCAGGATCGCGGAGTGCCCAGGGCAATCCTGTCTTATCACGTTGCTGACCGTACCAGTCTGGCTTGATGGCTTCCTTTTCCTCGACATAGCGATTGTGCATGCAGTCTTCGTGAGTCTCGTGCCTGAAGTCGTGTATTGTGGTTTAAGGTAACCTGTAAGCTACCCTGAACACCGGTAAGCTACCCTGAACTTTCAGCCTACCAAAACGTAGACTCGGGTCGCCTAACCAGGATGCCCAGCAGTACCATTATTCCCTTTTTGTAGTCCTAGGTTCCTTTTAAAGTTACCCAATACCAAAATGGGAGTCCTTTCTATTCCTAGGTTACTGGGCATCGTAGTAAAAGGGAGCTCATGCCGAAGTACCCTAAGGCTCCATAGTAGGGGTTCATATATATTCTCCTATAAGGAGCCTTCGGGCAGTTCTGGGTGCTGAAACCCTCAAACCCTGAACAGTAAACCCATAGAAACCTGCCGACCAAGAACCTCGTCTGGACTTGTCCGAGTTGCGAGAGCGTAAACCCGTAGAAGAGGGGACCGATTCTTGGGTACTTGGAGGCCCTTTTGACTTAGTAAGTCTACTTAGCATCCCCTAGAAACCCTATTATAATCCCCATAACCCACCTTACTAACCCTACTTACTAAGTCAAAAGGGCCTCCAAGTACAGACTCTGGAGCTAACCCGGACCTTCCAAAATCCCTTAATTAAGGAATATACCTTATTTCATATAAGGGGTCCCATTATAATTTAAGGTATATTCCTTAATTAAGGGATTTTGGAAGGTCTGGGAAGGGAGCTCATGCCTAAATAATCATTTAGCGAGGCAGTGCCTGCCCAGTTCGAGAAGCTGCCGGAGCCACGTGCCTACTGACATGCCTGCTTATCTGGCTTGTCCTTTGGGGTTTTTTTAATTTCCCCTATGATTTTGTGGAGAACCATAATTTTAAATGACTTTGAAAGGGCTTAGGCTTAAAGGACAACTCAGTTATAGGCTTCTTAGGCCTGCTTATTCGATGTTTAGGCTTCAGAGTCTACAACGAAGGGTTTTAGGTCTTGAAGTATGCAGTTTAGTTATTGTTGTGGTTTAAGGCTTTAGCCTATCGCGTTTGAGGGTTCAGGGTTCAGGCTGTTCCGGGCGAGAGAAGCCTGCTGCAGAAGGGCCCCTCAAGAACCTACCATGTTGAGGGTTGCTATGACTTCTTTGTATATATGGGAGTTTCCGAAAATTAGGGGTACCTTATTTTGGGGGCCTTGTAATAAGGCTCCTCCTATTTAGGGTACTATATTAGGGTCCCCTATTTTCGGAAACTCCCGTATATGTCCTTGAAAAGGTCGATTTTGGGGGGTCCGGCTCAGAGTCAAATGTTTGCGATTTAGGGTTTTTAGGACTCCTCACCGCAACGAATGTGCGCACATATGCGTGCAACTGTATGTGTCTCCTTATACATATGTATATGTCTATGTACATGCACAAATTTGTTTATGTATTTATAACGTTTATGTAAAAACCATATGTATACGCATAATTACATACGTGCACATACATGCATGTGTCGTGGGGGCCTTACGTGCATGACACATGCAGGGCCACTGCAGCAAATGCAAGAACTGGCATCCGGATCGTCATAGTTGTCAATGCCCTATAGACTTCAAACAAACCGTTAACAATCCTGTGACGGAGTACTCGCGACTATTCCGAAACAGAATCAATCCTCAACCTTCAAACTTCGACCATGAGAGGAGCTCTCACTAGCCTTGGGCGTCGGCGGCGCCGTGGCCGCTAAGGTCGGCACGTCCTCCTCTGAGGGCCTTTGGGCTTGGGGTTCAAGGTTTGGGGCTTTTGGTTTTAGGATTGTTTGCCGTGCCTGGGAGAGAGAGGGAGAGAGAGAGAGAGAGAGAGAGGGAGAGAGAGAGGGAGAGAGAGAGGGAGAGAGAGAGAGAGAGGGACAGAGCGAGCTGAGCAAGCAAGCAAGCAAGCAAGAGAGAGGGAGGATTGTGTAAGCGAACACTCCTCGATAGCAGGGCCTTCTCTGGCACACAATCGGACCCCATGCTAAAAAGTTCTTCAGGATTTGTTTGCAGCTAAGGTTTCGGGGCTAGGGTTATGATAAGGAGCCCGACGAAGGCAGGCTGTTTCAGGTTCAGGTGAGATCTTTAATGTTTATTGGTGTAAAGGGTTGGGGGATCTGCGCCGGAGTTAGGCGAGTCGACAGTCACTGTGTAGCATGCCCACAGATTCTGGTAAATAAGTGAGGATATACAACACAACACCTGAAGCCTCGCAACAATTACGTAGGGAACACAAACTACTCTTCCTTTGCAGTGTCCTACGAAATCAGGGTTTAGGATTTAGGTCTACGATGGTCTACGATATATACAATCCCAGTATACTGTCCCCCATAGGTCCATGTACCAAATAGTATATACTTTGATATTAAAGTAATCCCAATTTGGGTACTTTGGGTAAAAACTCTTTCAGCGCATGGACCCTTAGATGGTCTCGGGTTTTTCCGAAAGAACGCAGAGATATGCGCAGGCAGCGGGTGCCTCCCTGAGCGGCAAGATGGCAGGCAGGCCGCTTATTGCAGCGAGGGCGCCGTTACCCTAAGGCTCCAAAGTAGTTCCTTTTTGAGGTTCATATATAGAATCCTATTAGGTAATCCCAAAAAGGAACTACTATGGAGCCTCTGGGTATATCCGTAATCCCAAGCCTGACCGCAAACCCAACACCTGAAACCGCACACTAGCGTCCTCAGGGTATCATTGATTGTCCCTGAATGCCGAAGCTCGACAACACCGAGCTTTCCAACTCTCTGCAATTTGGGTCTGAAATGGAGCAGCATGCCAAGTTGCCCGAGGTAGGAATCATTTCCGGGGCCTTGCCGGTTTAGGACTTTAAGAGCTTGATGCTATGCGAAGGCTGCATCCAGACCCTCAGGTGCAAAACCGCTCATGGAATCGCATCCGAACTTGTGAGATTACTAGACAACGGGTGCGATGTACCACTCACGTACAGCATTCATTGAGCTTACGGTTATAGATGATAGAAGTTATATCTTTGACACTCTTTCAAAGTGTATTTGGGACCCTACCCTAAACCCCGAACACTAAACCCTACAAACCGTAAACCCTATAAACCCTACAAACCTTATAAACCCTATACACCATATAAACCAAATAAACCCTAAACCCTATAAGCCCTAAACCCGCTAACCGCGTTCGATCCCTAGCATGATGCCCTGGGCGATCCCGACAAGGCGTGGCAGCGAGTAAAGCCCTGTGCGGCAAGTTCTCGGCGCCCTTTGCGGCCAAGGTGCACCGCACGTCTTCGAGAGTTTAGGGAGTTTAGGTAGGGAGTTTGAGGTTTGCGGGTTTGTAGTTTGGCGTCACGATTGCACAAGCCCTGATGCAAAAAGGGTGGGCGAAGTACGTCTGCAACAAGCAGCACAGGGTTTCTGCGGCAAGGTTGGTTCGAAGGGTTTGGCTGGAAACACCTCTTGGAAGAAACGTCGCCGTTTTTTGTTTTGTGTGGCAGCTCTCTGCTGCCTATGAGGAGTAAGAATCACTTTCCGTGCTTTTTTGAGACCTCCCAGCCAAAGTCAACCGTTTTTTGTTGTTGAGTTGGACCCGGATGCAGTTCATGATCATGCAGGCCTTACGGACTTTCGGGTGGAATTTGCAGTTTCTGAAAGCGTAGGTCGAAGGTCCCACGTCTATCCCTTTTTAAGTTTAAGTTTACATAATGCGAAGGAATCTCAAAAACCTAACCTAACCCCTGCACCCCTTAAGGTACTTGGGGTTCATCTGGGGTTTGCTTGACGAACCACCGGAAGCAATCGGTTCTCTCAGATTCGAAACTACGCGTCGAGAAGCACCTATGCCACGCAAGCAGACACGACGGCTTTGGGGGTTAGGGTTCCCCCTGTCTTTCCACATGATCCGTCTATCCTTACGTCTCAACTGCCACAATCATAGTCTCCAGGGCCTTATAAACGCTATACCAAAAGCTGCAACCTTAGAATAAGCGAACTATATATGCACTACACTACACTTAAACATGAGAACATCTAGTCATTCAGAGCCATATCAGAATCAATAGAGAGGATGCGGCAGGATTTGATCGAAACAGTACGAAAGCCCATAGGGTCGAGAAGTTCATTCAACTCAGAGGCCAGTCTAAACCCTATGAATCCGAAACCCCAAACCCAAACCGCAAACCCCAACCCTCCCTGAAACCCTTATCTTTTTCTGAGCATGAACCCAAAGGGTCCTATGTACTGTTATGGGGGATACTTCCCTAAGTCATTATAGTTTATAGTTATTCCTAATATGGAAACCCTACATTCTACTATATCGATACATAGGACCCTTTGGGTTAAACAATGACTACCGAGAGGCTCCAAAGTAGTTCCTTTTTGGAGTTCATATATAGAATCCTATAAGGTAATCCCAAAAAGGACCTACTACGGAGCCTCTGGGTATACCTTAGATTATCATACTGGGACCCTTTGGGGAAGGCTCTGGGTGGCACTGCGCTGGCGGGCTTGCTTGCGGGCCCCTTGGGCGGCGCGGTGGGCTTAGCTGCAGGCCTTGCAGCTGGTCCTGGCCAGGGGTTTAATCGCCTTTTCTCCCACATAGACGTATATGCAGATATATATATATATATGTATAAATATATATATATATATATATATATATATGGTCACCCCCCCCCGTTGACAGACCATGCCCTTTCAACTCACTCGTAGCGCATGGTCTGTGATCGCGGGGGAGGGGCCACTCAGCTTTCAAAAACCCAATTCCAAAATTTCCAAAATTCTCTCCACTAACTTTCCGGATTTCCAAAATTTCCAAAATTTCCAAAAAGTCCGCCCTTATGTTTTGGAGAAATCCTGTCGACTAGGTCGGGCCGTTTTGGAAATTTAGGAAATTTTGGAAATTTTGGAAATTTTGGAAATTTTGGAAATTTTTGGAAATTTTGGAAATTTCGGAAATTTCGGAAATTTTGGAAATTTTGGAACTTCTGGAATTGATTTTCAATGGGCTGATTGTGACCCATCGGATGACAGACCATGCACTACGACGCACTTGCAAAGGCAAGGTCTGTTTAGACGCAGTGTTTATATATATATATATATATATATATATTTGTTTTTTAATTGGTACTCCTACGAATACTATTACCAATACTAATACTGACATTGATCATTTGCTGACTGCCCAAGCTAATACCAGCATTAACACTATTATTTACACTTTTTTAAGCCAATACGAATAGGCACCATACAAATGCTAATAATGATTAATACTGACGTTCATACTCCTACGCATATCAATAATTATGCCCATATTGGTAGTAGTGTATTTTAATACCAATACTAATACACACCTGCATATACCAATGTACATAAATATACATACCACTATATTAAAGTACAAATACATGAGCTCATGCATGTATTTATCTGTTAGTATTTTCATGTAATCAGAAGTAATACTAATATAAGACAAACGTTCATGCGAATACATAACCTCATTTTAATATTAACACTAGCACTAGCACTATTACTAATACCAATCACACTGTTTATACCAACACCAAGATTTACATAAGTATTGATACTCCTCCGGATACTACTGCGTATACTCTTATGCTGTTTACAGTAATGCTGTCACCAATACTAATACTGACATTGATAACTTGTTGAATATTCAAGATAATGCCAGTATTAATACCATTATTAACACTTATACTAAGGCTAATGCGACATTGGATAATCCTTATACCAATATTAACATTAATGCTCCTACGAATACCAATAGTCATATTCATATTGATGTCAAGACTAATACCATTACAAAAGACACGTGCATATGCTAATGCACACCAGAACACATACCATTATCTCAAAATGCCAATATGTATCAATACATTCATGTACTGATGTTTTAGGACAAGCATGTACCCACATACCAATGTAACAATACACTACTTGCTAATGTGTGAATATACTATACTAGTATGCTATTATACTAGTATGCTACTATACTAGTATACGACTACTGTAATATGCAAGTATACCGACATGGCAGGTTAGTGTACTAATATGACAACATACTGAACATACTGGTATACTTATAAATCTTTAAACAATACACGTATATTGCATACATTAGTATACTAATACACTAATGTACGAATATACTGGTATGTTAGTATACTAATATATTAATACAGCAATATACTAGTTTTTGTCATGCATCAGGTGTACTAAAGTATTAAATCTACGAATATGCAAGTATACAAATATGTTGCCTCTCGAACACATCAATGTATTGATATACTAACCTGCTGATATACGAAACTATCAGAATAGTAACATATCGAAACTAACTCTAATTTTGATACCAGTACTAGCACCTCTGCCATTATTAACTGATATTAAACCCACCATGAAGACCGATACTAATACTAGCAGTGGTACTAGTACTGGCATTGACACTGGCACTAACACTAAGACTAAAACGAAGATGAGCACTAACATTAATGTATACTTACTACTGTCGATATATACATATATATATATATATACATACTTACAGTAAACACTAATACTATTGCTGATACTAATACTAATACCAACATTAATGCTCATACTCATCCTATATCAATGCTACCACAAAACTCATAACTCACGTGTCGCGCATCTGGTCCATGCGTCCTCAGTACATGGCATGCAAAAGTATACTTGGTATATGTACCGTAAAGGATTTGCTTTACAGATTGTCGTCATGTGTGGTGTGTTTAGATACAATATCTCAGCCTAGTCACC
Organism: Symbiodinium sp. CCMP2592; assembly: GCA_905221615.1. Classification (NCBI taxonomy): domain Eukaryota; class Dinophyceae; order Suessiales; family Symbiodiniaceae; genus Symbiodinium; species Symbiodinium sp. CCMP2592. Next base: position 255,444 of record CAJNDT010005001.1, on the reverse strand, counting down.
GAACGAGAGTACACTATCACAAGGGCATGGTCTGTCAACGGGGGGGGGGGGGTGAGCATATGTATATATATATAGAGAGAGAGAGAGAGAGAGAGAGAGAGAGAGAGAGAGAGAGAGAGAGAGAGAGAGAGAGATTTTTGTGTGTACAGGGGGGCCGAGGAGTTTCCGGACAGGTTCTCTAGGCTTCACAGGAGTTGCGGGCTTAAGGTCCAGGCTTCGAGGCGTAAAGTTTATGTTGAGGCTTGATAAAACCTAAATACCCTATGCTGCAAGCGCGAGCTCTTTGCTCGAGCGGTATGTATTGTTTAGGGTGTAAGGGTTTAGGTCGGATGGATCAGGGCTTAGGTTTATATAGGATAACCGAGTCAAAGACTGTCGAAGGATCCAGCGAATGACTGCATCAAAGCTTGTTCTTCAGAGTCCACCTTCGCTTAGCAGTCGCCATGCTGCAGATTCGGACAGCATCTGGTGAAGAACTCGTTGCCCTTAACTTGCCGAGCTTTCTCGAGACGCTCCCTGCAGGCATTCATCCGGTCCGGGCATTGAAACAGCACTTGCACCGCATGTGCGGGCTGCCAAGGTTCCGGCAAAGGTTGGTGTTCCTTGACGATGCGGATGACGATGGTATGCTTTTAGATGAAGATCGCAGATTGAGATCCGGCGAAGTTCAGGTCGTGCTTCTAAACTTCTGCCCAGCATCTGACGCGCAAGTGGCAGCGCTTCGGCATGCTGCAAGAAATGGCTTGACATCAGAGGTGCAGACTATTCTACAAAGGCCGCAAGACCCTGATTTAGTCTGTTTCGGCCATTTAACCCCACTGCTCGAGGCAGCCGAGGCCGGCCACCTCGAGGTGACACGCCTTTTGCTTGAGGCCAAGGCGGATATGGACAAGGCCGTGCATGATGGCGCCACCCCGTTGTTCAGTGCAGCTTTGAACGGGCACTTGGAAGTTGCACGCCTCTTGCTGGAGGCCAATGCTGACCAGGACAAGGCCAACCAGGATTCCGCCACCCCGTTGTTCATTGCCGCCCAGGAAGGGCATTTGGCGGTTGCACGCATTCTGCTGGAGGCCAATGCGGACATGGACAAGGCTATGCAGGGTGGCGACACACCTTTGCACATTGCAGCTGAGACCGGGCAGCCAGAGGTTGCACGCTTGTTGCTGGAATCCAATGCGGACAAGGACAAGGCCAAGGATGATGGTGCCACCCCGTTGTTCATTGCAGTCCAGGAAGGGCACTTGGAGATTGCACGCCTTTTGCTGAACTCCAACGCAGTCATGGACAAGGCCATGCATGATGGCACCACTCCGTTGTTCATTGCCGCCCAGGAAGGGCATTTGGCGGTAGCGAGCCTTTTGCTAGCGGCCAATGCGAAGACGGACAAGGCTTCGCAGGGTGGCGCCACACCTTTGCACATTGCAGCTGAGACCGGGCAGCTGGAGGTTGCACGCCTGTTGCTGGAATCCAATGCGGACAAGGACAAGGCCACGCAGGATGGCGCCACACCTTTGCATTTGGCAGCTGAGACCGGGCAGCTGGAGGTTGCACACCTTATGTTGGAATCCAGTGCGGACAAGGACAAGGCCAAGGATGATGGTGCCACCCCTTTGTTCATTGCAGTCCAGGAAGGGCACTTGGAGATTGCACGCTTTTTGCTGAATTCCAATGCAGCTACGGACAAGACCATGCATGATGGCACGACCCTGCTGTTCATTGCCGCCCAGGAAGGGCATTTGGCGGTTGCGAGCCTTTTACTGGAAGCCAATGTGGACAAGGATCAAGCTATGCAGGATGGTGCCACACCTTTGTATATTACAGCTGAGACTGGGCACTTGGAAGTTGCACGCCTCTTGCTGGAGGCCAATGCGGACAAGGACAAGGCCACACGGGACGGCGCCAGCCCTTTGTTCAGTGCAGCTCAGAATGGCCAGTTGGAAGTTGCACGCCTCTTGCTGGAGGCTAACGCAGACAAGGACAAGGCCACTCAGGATGGCGCCACACCTTTGCACATTGCAGCTGAGGCTGGGCTGCTGCAGGTTGCACGCTTGTTGCTGGAATCTAATGCGGATAAGGACAAATCCATGCATGATGGCGCCACCCCGTTGTGCATAGCTGCTCAAAACGGGCAGTTGGAAGTTGCACGCCTCTTGCTCGAGGCCAATGCAGACAAGGACAAGGCCATGCATGATGGCGCCAGCCCATTGCTCAGTGCGTCCCTCAACGGGCAGTTGGAGGTTGCCCGCCTCTTGCTGGAGGCAAACGCGGACAGGAACAAGGCTACCCAGGATGGCTCCACCCCGCTGGTCGTTGCAACTCAGAGAGGACACCTGGGGCTTGTGCGTCTTTTGCAGGAGTCTGACGCTCAAAACAACAAGAAGAGAAGGTATGGCTGATGCGGCGCAGCATTTGGAGGTTGCAGGTCTTTTCGCTGGAGTGCAAGGCCGACAAGGACGAGGTCTTCGAAGATGCCGCCACGCCTGTGGTCATGCATCTCGGCAAGGGGGGCATCATATGTTGCACATATTCTGCTGGAAGCAAAGGTGCTTGTGTTGCTCGAAGAACTTGCTGTAACTTGCTGTTTCAGGCAGGGTCGTTACATATACTCCCCTCTAAAAGTTTATGGAACCCTGATCACTTCTACTCGGAACTGATGAGTGCCACAATCTAAACCGCTGCAAGCCCCGTCGAGCCTAGACGGCTATTGCGACAACCCCTCAAGGAACCTTGAACCCTCTTACCCTAAACCTTGCCCTGTACCTTTAATTGCCAAACCCTACTTTTTTGTAGGTTCTTTTTATAAACCCCAATGTGGAAAATATAGGGGCCCTACAAAAAAGTAGGTTTTGGTAGGTTAAGGTAGATGTGATCTGCAACCAGTAGCTCCGTAGACGGACCGGTTTAGTGATCTCAGGTCAGAAGAACTACGTATGTACATGGCTAGTTGTCAAGATTAGGGTCCCGTTTTGGGTACCTTAAATACTAGGTGTTGTTTTATATTAGAGACCCCAAAAAGGACGATAATTTGACAACCACCCACATGTGATAGTTAGTCATGGCTGTACTGGGCTCTTGGTGGTGTTGGTGCTTCATGAAATGTGGGTGGTTATCAAAATTATGGTCCTTTTTTGGGCCCCTACTATAATACGGCACTTATTATTTTGGGTACCCGAAAACTAGGATCTGGAGTAGGCCCTTATTCCCTTTTTGTAGGTGTCAGGTTCCCTTATAGGCCCCTTTAAACCAAAAAAGGCACCCTTTTTATTCCTAGGCTACTCTTGGGTACCCGAAAAGGGATCCTAATTTTGAAAACCGCCCATGTGATGAATCACCCAGCAGACCTCGAACCGCACTTGCCCAGACCTTCCAAAATCCCTTAATTAAGGAATATACCTTAAGTTATAAGAGGATCCCTAATATGAACTAAGGTATATTCCTTAATTAAGGGATTTTGGAAGGTCTGGGATTCTCCGGGTGTGAGCGCCGAAGCCTTAACCCGTAACGGAACGCTTCTACGGTGGATTCTACAGTAGAAGCGTAAACGTCGGAAACCTAAGCCTCAATCCTTAAGAGTAATGTGTAGGCATCCCAGCACTAATTATGTCCTTCGTCCGGTTTCCAACTTTTTGGGGTTTACTCTAGAGCCCTATAAGGGCCCTTTAAGGTCCGGCTGATCTCGGTAATGCGCTTGTGTGCCGATAGCTCGCCGCACATTTACAACGATAGTTGCTTATGTGCTCTTTGTACAACGAAGTGTGTGACTGTTCCAAGTAGATGTTGAAAGCATTAAGACGTCGTATATCGTCGTATTTTCTGAATGTTACACGATTCTTTTGGCGGGTGGGCAGCAGTCCAGGTTTAGAACCACACTGCTGGCCTGGTGCTGTCTTAGCGTAGCTCATCGTAAGTCCCAACCCAAACCCTAATCGACTAAGCTCTAAAACCCTGCATCCTGTCCTTGCCAAGTAGGAGGGAAAAACTCCAATCCGCTGACCCTATACCATAAAGCCTGAAGCATTAAACCCCAAACCGTAAAGCCCACAAGCCCGAATATCGTAGCGACTAAACCCTCAATCCCTAACACCCTGCTCTAAAGCCCTCAAACCCTAAAGCTTTAAACTGTCGATCATGAGCCATGCGAGGGGGAAAGAAAACTCTTAAGACCCCAATCCCTTAAATCCTAAACCCCTATAATTACACCTCAAAACCCGAAGTGTACCAAATTACATAAAGCAGGGGACCTTAAAATACTACCCTAAATAGTAGGATCCTTATTATAAGGACCCCAAAGGGAGGTACCCCCAATTTTCGGAAACTTCCGCATAAACTCTTATAGCAGCCCTTATAGTAACCCTGAAAGTTGTAGGTAGAGTTACCTTCTGGGTAGCCCCACTTACTAAGTCCCATGATCCTCCAAGCAGACCCTAAACCCTAAACCCTATAGATTCCTTTTAAGGAACCCCATAGATCCCTTGAAGGAGCCCTTTAAGGAACCCTACTTACTAAGCCCCACTAAAGCCCGAAAGGAGTCGGTGCAGATGTGGCGCTGCATCGAGGCCTCGAGCTGATCCAGCGGAAGGAGCGGGGTTTAGGGTATAGGGTGTGTCGATGCTCCGCGCACACCACCACGCGAGACGCGTGTTGTGGTGTGCGCCTAGGTTCAACGCTCTCGCCCTACCCGCCCACCCAGTCTATGACCTTTGTCGGGTTTAGGGTTTTATTCAAGGTTTGTGGCTTGGTCTGGCGATGCCCCAAAATCAGGGCAAGCAGGGCAGAGGCAGGGCGGGGCAGGACAGGGCAGGGCAGGGCAGGGGCCAGGGCCAGGCGGGGCAGGGCCAGAGCCAGAGTGAGGCCAGGACCACGGCCACCAGGGCAGGGTCAAGGCCCCAACAGGCCCAGGCCAGGGCCAAGGGATGGGGCCCTCCGAGGTTGGAGGTTTAGGGTCATACAGTTCTGATTGGCTAGCATGCCTGTCGCATGCGCCAGCACCTGAGCCGGTGCTGGGGCTCCTCCGCTGCGCCTGTCGCGCCAGCTCCGGAGCCAGCCTCACTGACGCTTCGGCACGCTCGCTGCTGCTATTCGCAGCGCCCGCAGCTCGCTTCAGTTTAGGGCCTAGGGTTTAGGGTATAGGGTTTAGGGTTTAGGGTTTGTTTTCGGTTGATGATATAAATCCTGCATTACCCATAATAATAAGGAATATACCATAATCCCCATAGTTTAGGGCCCTTAGGGTAATGCAGGATTTATATCATCAACCGTTTGCGAGTCCCGAGGATGCATGCGCCCCTCGGTCAACAGGATCAAGGGGTGAAAGTTCTGGCAAGATTTCACCCTAAACCCTAAACGGTCCAGTGGCAAAAAAAGGGCTTGGGGTTCAAAAGGGTTTGGGGATTACCCCAAGGTCTCCAACCCAGACCTTCCAAAATCCCTGAATTAAGGAATATACCTTAATTCAAAAGAGGGATTCTATTATAATTTAAGGTATATTCCTTAATTAAGGGATTTTGGAAGGTCTGGGTATGGGGACTGAGGAAGGCTGTGCCCTAGAGCTTCGCTGCCGGCATACACTGCAAGCCCGTGCCTAAGAAGGGTTTGAGGAATAACGTAAGAGGCCTTAATACCTCTACTATTGGGGGTTCCTTGTTAGAATTACCTATTCTATCCTATACTATTTGGTGCTGCCTTATTATTAGAATTACCTGTACTATGTAGGGCTTGCTTTCTCCAGTTGCCTATACTATATATGGGGTTCGGGGGTTCTTTATTATAATATAGCTACCTATACTATACCCCCCAAACCGTATTCTGTTTATTAAAGCCCTTAGATTAGGTTTTATAAGCGTGGGTTTAGGGTTTGGGGCATAAGGGTTAGTTACATGTTTGGATGATGGGCTTTGGGGTGAGTTTAGAGTTTGGCGTTTTCGGGATTTAGGTTTCGGGGTTTCCCGGAGAGAGGGAGAGAGAGAGAGAGAGAGAGAGGATTTAGTTGTAAAGCTGTAACCCCAAACGCTGCAAAGTATTGGGTCGCGCCCCCTGTCTTATAGAATGTAACGGTATGACCCCTAAAGCGATTGGATTTAGGATCCCCAGATAGAGAATGGGTTTCTGGACCTTTGGGTCCTTTGGTGCTTTTGTTTGCGATGAATTCGTAGTGGTGTGTGGGTTTTATGATGGGTTGGTAGGGTTAAGTTTGAACAAGGGGTTGCTTGCGGTTCATTTCAGAGTGTTCTGAGCTTTCTTGCGTCGGAATACACTACTGAGCCATTAACCATTATCCCGGCTAAACCATAGACCCGGGAATAAACGGAACCTTAAAAAGGTAGGATATTCAGGGTTAAGGCAAACCCTGAACCCAACCTCAAGTCCTTGGAGGACTTCGAGGCAGAGGTGGTGCGAGCCGTGCATGGCACACGCGACGAGTACTTCCAAGACTTGGAGGCCTGGGTTTAAGGGTTTAGGGTTAAAGGGTTTAGGGTTTAAGGCTTAAGGGTTTAAGGTTGTACGGGTCAGGGTTTGTGGGCCTTAACAATTAGAATGGGGTTTCGGGAGTTGCTTAGTGTAGTATACTATACCCCCAGACCTATTCTAATTATTAAGTTTGTCCAGGTACCGGACAAACAACCCAAGACTCCCAAAAATGAAGCTACAAAACTACAATCCGAAACACGAAGACATAACTGTTGGGTCCTTTGGGCCCTTTAAGGAAAGAGTGTCTTGCCTCACATCTTCGGGGTTCTCGGCTTGGGGTGTAGTCTAGGATTCATTCTTCTTGGAGGTTTAATGTCAAGGATTCTAGGGCTCTGTCCAAGTACCAAGCCCCAAACCCCTTCGAAGTCCAGACCTCCGAACCTAAACCCTGCAACCTAAGCCCTATAAACCCGAAACCTGAAACTGCGAAGAGCCCGGAACTCAAGAGAGCTTGTGAGCAATTTTGGGGACTTGAGCACTCAACTTGAAACCTGGTGAGAAGGGCAGTATAGGGGTTTACGGTTTAGGGTGTGTCTCCTTCAGGAATGTCTTTCAGGGATCCTTCCCAAGCCAAGCCTGCAATTTGATCCTGCAATTTGGCCGCATCCTTGCTAGGCGGCAGGCGGTGGCAGGCAAAACGCCTGCTGAGAGCGTAAGACCTAAAACCCTGAAACCTAGGCCTATATTAACCCTACACCCCAGACCCTAGAACCCTATAAATTCCTAAACCCCAAAACCCAAAGCTCTGAAAGCTAAGCCCAAACCCGCAAAGCCCCCCTGGCAGGCGGAGCTCCACCGCGCTCTGGGAGTTTGGATTCACTGTCTGCACTTCATGTTGGGTTTAGGGCTCTGCCCTAAGGCTCCATAGCAGTGCTTTTTTGGGGTTCATATATAGAGTCTTATAAGGGAATCCCAAAAAAGGAACTACTCAATGGCTCCATGTACCTTTATAGTAGATACTTAATTCTTGAAGGGTCCCTATATGGTACTGTGTGGCCTAAGTATATACTAGATGGGTGCATGGAGCCTTGGGGTTAGGGCTCCAGGATTTAAGGTTCAAAGTGTTGGTTGGGGTTTAGGGTGTTTTTGGATTTTTAAGGTTTAGGTCTTTGGGTTTAGGTCCCCTGTAACCCCAAACCCTTCAATACATGTAGGTCTTCAGCCCCCTCTTTACTATAGGCCGTAACCGGCACAGCAGTAGGCTTGCGGATCCACAGGTGGGGTCTGATGTCCAGTGTACGGGCTCTAGGGTCTGAGGGTTTAGGGTTCAGCGCTTCTGGGTAGAGGGCTCCAAAGGTCCGGAGTGAAAGTTTGGGATACCTAGAGGCTCATACCCTACCCTTTTTTTAGGACACCTAGTTTTATGGTTAGGATCTGTTATCTTAAACAGTAGGCGCCCGAAAAAAGGGGCAGGGCATGAGCCCCTAGGTATGGCTTCAAGTACCCAGGACACTCTTCGAAGCGTTCCACATGGTCATTGCAGGTCCTAGCCCAGTATATGGGTAGTTGTCAAAATTATGGCCCCTTTTGGGGTACCCTAAATATTAGGTGCCGTATTATAATAGGGACCCCAGAGGGGACCCTAATTTTGACAACCACCCATATACGTCTTTAGCGCTGGTCTTTGTCCGAACCTCGAGAGCATGAGAGAGCAAGAGAGAGGCCTTTGTTTGTCATGGTTTGAGCCCCCAGACCTTCCAAAATCCTTTGATTAAGGAATATACCTTACTTCATATTAGGGATCCTACTATAACTTAAGGTATATTCCTTAATTAAGTGGTTTTGGAAGGTCTGAGCCGTGCCGGGCTGCAGGGGTCTTATAGTAGAAGCCAGAAAGTTGGAATATCATTATCGTAACCCCTTTAAGGTAAATTATAGGGGATCCTACCAGTGATCCATATTCCAACTTTCTGGAGTTCCCTTTAATTTTTTTGGTGGCATGTTTAGCTTTGGGTGCGGGGTCTCCGACACCGGATTTAGGGCGTATGGAGTGGGAGGATTTTTGTTTGTGAAGATTTTTGCGGTGGCTTTGAAGCCCGAAGCATATCCAGGGCTTTGTCTAGCGATTGTTTTGCTAGGCTGCTCGGCTTGCAACTTTGGAACCCGAAGTATTTTGCATCTTTTGTTGTCTGTCTGGGTGTTTGACTGTTGCAGGGCTCCTGACCTTTCACCCCAAGCGTCAAACCTCTTGAGAAGTTTGTTCTGAAAGCTACATGACATGCTGGGATCACAAAAAAATTGCAATCAACCAACTGGTCCGAGTCCGGGGGCGCCACGATTCCCTTAGTCTGCTAGGTTTCGCGGTCCAATCCCTGAAACACGACTCGGGAACACAAACCCTCCGCCGCTTGCCGCTTGAAGCAACAAGTAATCTTCCTGATGCTTCTGAGGGCCTATGTCAGAGTAGTACAGCATGCCCCAACGCATTGCTCTACTACTGATCCCTGCCAACTTCATGGCAACCGCACTATAGAAGCCACAATAATTACCAACATTACTCTCAGGGTTCCTTACTATAACTCTACTATGAAGGAGCCTAAAACCCTTTTCTAAGTATGTCAGGCCCCTGCAATGCAGTAGCCTCCCATCTCATCCCCAGAACGGCCCGGAACACCAAGGCCCTGCGACCCTGAACCCCTTTGAAACCCTTGCAGTAAACCTAAACCCTAATGCCCTACAAAGCCTTAAACACTAAGCACCCTCAAACCTTAAAGGCACCCTTCAAAGATCCCTAAACCCTGAACCCTTAGTTAACGATGGACCAGGATCGCTACAGACCTTGCCAGGCTTTGTCCGAGTGTGAGTGTCAAAAAAACCCGAAAGCCCTTCAACCGCAGACAGCCCTACGGCCCCCGCCGGTCTCCAGTGAACTCGCTCTGCCGAGGATGGCCGATGCTCGACACCTGGCACAGACGCCGCGGAGTGAGTGAATGTTGGCTTGGCAGTAGAGTAGCTTGCCTGTCCCATTTTGGGGTAGCTTACCTGTCCTCTTTCGGGGTGCCTCTAATCCCTTTTTAATTTCAAAGGTTAACCTTTAGCTCCCCTGGGGTACTGGACAAGGAGAGTATATAGGAGGGTTAAACATAGCTCGGCTTGTTGCTAAGAGGGTTTGGAGGTGCTTTAAGTGGGTGCCAGATTGTCAAAGGGCTTAATTAGGGTGCCAAAGGCTTTGGGTTTGGGAGGCGCTTATAATTTTCAGCAGAGTTTCAAGCAGGTTTGTAAGAGTTGTTGGAGGGATCGTATTAGGGGGTGCAGATGTTGCCCTTCGACCAGGCCTGAAGCTTCGAGTGCCTGTGTGAGAGAGAGAGAGAGAGAGAGAGAGAGAGAACTGAGAGAGAGAGAGAGAGAGAGGGAGAGAGGGGGTGGGGTTGAAAAGGGCTGTAGCAGCATCTGTTTCTCTTGGCTTTCAAGTGGAGTGGCTTTATGCGTTTCATTCACGGCTAAGGCCACAGGGTGTTGCATATTTGCATCTACGAGCGCGCGGAAAGGAGAGGACTACCCAGAGGCTCCATAGTAGTTCGTTTTGGGGATTACCTTATAGCATTTGAACCCCAAAAAGGAACTACTTTGGAGCCTTAGGGCATGTCACAATAACAGTTGCAACGTAGTCGCAGAGTATGCAGCTTTGCAGTCGCATGATGTTTTTCCATGCCGATGTGTTGCGGCATCCCTTGTACTTGACCTGCTTCATAGATCCTTCAGGGTTACCCTAGCCAAAGCTACCCACATGGGTTATGCTGTTACCACACAGACTATATCACACCCCCGCCCAGAGCACGAAGTGAGAGAGCTTATGAACCTTCAGCCCACAAGGCCCGCTGACTAGACCCTTTCCCCTCAAAAAGCTGAGACCCTACTTGGAGGGTCGGGGGACTTAGTAACTGGTAATTTTAGGGACTTATAAGTACCATACCCCCAATTAGGGTCCCTTTTAGGGTACTTATAAGTCTACTTACTACCTACTTACTAAGTCCCCCGACCCTCCAAGTAAGCCCCAAACACCCATTTGGGATTTTGGGTTCCGAACGTTGCAGAGTAGAATTTAGCGGGGCCCTGCCTCACAGGGACACAACCCATAAACTCTATTCTCAAAGTGGCATAATATAGGGCCCAAAATAATTACCACTATTATTTTGGGGGCTACTTACACTATTACCATAGTATGTATAATATACCCCCAAACCCTATTGTAATTATTAAGGCCCCCATGTTAAGCTCCTGCTGTGAATCCGGGCCGCGAGCAGCCCTGATGTGTGCAGCTGCCAGGACTCTGCTTTGGGTAGATCTCATCCAACACAACCAGTTGACCAATCATATAAACAGTAAAACATGTCTGTAGCGATGGTGCCAAAAGTGTCTTGCTTCAAGAAGCCGTAAGTCAGGAAGCACTATTTTCCATGCCAGCAGCACCTATTGTAACAAATACCCGCTTGAGAGTCAGAAGTCTCGCAGCAGTAGATGCTCTTCCCAAAAGCTGACTGAGATGATTGAGTCGGAACCCAGAGATCAACTGGGGTGCTTCCGCCGCTTTCAACTGAAGATCTTTCGGGTCGCCACAGTTTGGAGTCATTGTTTGGTTTGGGGAGCCTCTGGTGTGATACTGGAATGTGGGGTCTAGTGCAGAAGCTTGAATAAGTACAACTAGAGTTCCTCAGGGTTTCCTATTTGTTGCTCGACATCGTTCTTTTGTTTAAGGTCCTTTTAATGTGGCAAAACAAGTACTAGTACAAGCCAACCCTAGTTGACAAATATGCGCAAAATGTCCGACCATGCTGCGCGTCCCCTGATGCGCACATGAATATCCTGCCTTTATGCTTTAAGACAGAAGCTTGAATACTTCGTAATATCATTCCTTGGGTTCCAGAATATAATCCCTAGGACCCCAGCTACCTAAATAGTAGGTTCCTAAACATATACCAAGCACCCCAATAAGCTACAATTTAAGCAACTGGAGCCCTAGGGTGATCATATACGACCATATTTCTCTAGTAGTAGAGTAGGTAACCTTTGACCTCTTTGGGGTAGTATAGTCCCTACAAAATCCCTATATACCCAAAAACTTTAGTTCCCCATGATACCCGACAAGTAGGTTTCCCAAAAAGCATTTTCTAATCATTTCACCCAATGCTGATCCTGCATGGCAGCTTCGTCAGTCCGCTCCTTGCCCTCCCCAAAAGCTCCATGTACCTTTATAGTAGATACTTAACCTTGAAAGGGGTCCCGTAAGGTCTAAGTATATGCCATATGGTTACATGGAGCCTTAGGGCTGTACAGTGTCCAGTGACGGACGTGGATCGAACTCACGGCGGAAGCAGAAACAGCAAACAGACTGTCAAGGTCGGTTCCACACTGCTACAGATGAAGGGGTTTCTGAGGGTACTTGTACCGCAGGGCACTATCAGACCAATCTCCGAAACCTTGAATCAGAATCTTCTACGGCAGTCCGAACCCAATGCTCCTGCGCAGTGACCCTGAATGCGATTGCCAGCTTAGACTGGAGGCCCGAGACAACCTGGAACATTATGGCTACGCGGAATTTTCCAGGCTCCATGGATAGACGAATGAAACAAATGGAAGTTTCCGAGAATAGGGGACCCTAATATAGTACCCTAGATGGTAGGATCCCTATTACCCCTCTATTTGTCGGAAACCCCCAAATGAAACTGCACGTATGCACACAGCCAACACTGGGTTCCCCAGCAGTAGGCACCATGCTGCTCTCGTTTTTGCTTTGGAGCTCCGTTTTGCAATTTTCTAAGACTAACTTTAGTAAACAAGACGAGGGGAACTTGCCTCAAAGTCAAATTCCTAGTAGTAGAGTACGTAACCTTTAACTTTTGGGTAGTATAGTCCATATAGAAATCCCTATATACCCAAAGAAAGGTTAACCTTTAGTTCCCCATGATAGCCGACAAGTAGGAATTCAGCGCGACTGAGCAGGTCCTACCTGAAAATGCATGTTTTTTTTCAGTTCAGGCGTTCGGGTTTAGGGATCCAGGGTTTGCAAGGGATGTTGCACTTCGACCAGGCCTGACGCTTCGAGTGCTTGAGAGAGAGAGTGAGAGAGAGAGAGAGAGAGAGAGAGAGAGGGTTTACAAGGGCTTCAGAGTTTCAATACGGACCCCGGGTGAACAAGCATCCTTTCTTTAGGAGGTTTCTGGTAGGGATCTTGGTATGGAGAGAAAATCGGTCTATCCGTCCCGGGTCTATGTGACACCTTTCTGCCCTTTTTGCTAAATTAGCGGTGTTTATTCAGGTTATAGGGTTTTGATACCTTGCATTGCGAGACACTTGATGACGGCACGGCAGAGAGAGAGATACAAGGTCAGGGCGCAAGCCCTAAAACCTCAAGTAGACCGTAAACTCAAAACCTTTTTTTGAGCTTAAACCCGCGCACCGCAAGCCCCCCAAAAACGGAAGCCTAAAGCCTCTAACAGCGCGGCAAGGATTTAGGGCAAAAAGCCACGCACAACAATCAATCGCAACCGAACCTAGAATCATTTGCATGACCTCTTCCCCTTATCCCTAACACCCAAGCCTTCAACCTAAGCCCTGTAAACCCTCAACCCCTTTGCTAAACTCCTATCAACCCTGAAGCTCCGAGGTCAGCAAAGCTCAACTCCAGGGCATGCCCGGGCCTTGCGCCGGCAAGTTCTTTATAGGGATACCCTAAGGCTCCATAGTGGTTCCTTTTTGGGGTTCATATGTAGAATCCTATAAAAAAATACCAAAAAGGAACTTCTGTGGAGCCCCTGAATAGTTCCGAAAATTAAGGGTCCCCTATTTTCGGAAACGCTACTTCCACACGCGTTGTAGTTAGTGTCACAGCTAGTTGCAACTCCCAATATGTGTAGTTCCATAGTTTAGGGTCGTTCTAGGACTTAGGCCTTTTGGGTGTCGCGCTAAGTTGCAGTCAGCAATGGGGTAAGCACCGAGTCCAGTTGCTTCAACAGGTCTACCTAGCATCTCTTCTGCAAATCCTGTCACGGTCGCCATGCCCCATCTGATTATATAGGCTTATATACATCCTACAATTCGAGCTTCGACGAAAGCCCCCATGTTTCTCTAACTGGAATACCATACATGCGCTGAAAGCTCCTTGCCCGAAAGCCCTGATTCCCCCTTGTCCCTTCCACTAGACGTTTAGGGTTTGGGAATAAGGGAGTTGCCGAAAATAGGAGTACCTGATTTTGGGATCCTCTTAGCAGGGATCCTACTATTTAGGGTATCATGTTTCGGTCCCCTATTTCGGAAACTCCCATATCCCTCCGTCCTTTGGGGTTTGGAGTTTCGGGTTTCGGGTATAGAGTCCCTGTATAGAATCGGGGCCTTGCGGAGAGGGTCCAGGGTCCGGGTTCAGCAACGTTCTGGGGTTTGCGTTTATGTGGGGGCCGTAATACGCCGTAATACTTGGAATGCGGTTTTGGTGCCCGTTATTCTATGTTTATAATAAGGCCTATATTGCAGAGTTTAGTACGCCTGACCCACCAGAAGTGGATTGTGTGAGGCCTTGTCCGCAGCTGATGGGTACTGTTGGATGCCCTCGCAATTTTTTTTGGAGGAGTGCATGCAATATATAGGTTGATTCGAGCTGATGGCAAGCTGATTACTCCTACATGGGCTTGAATTTTCGAGAGATGCCTTTAACTCGAACCTCAACCCATGAGCTGGGAGAAGCCACGAGGCAGAACTTGCTGAATTGAAGAGTCCATTAGCCACTGAGTCATTAAGCTATGAGCCGTTCAGTGTAAGGGGGTCAAATGCAGCTACGACATGTCGAGCCAGCGTAAGACGACGAACTCGCGGGAGCCAAGACCGCATGGTCGGTTCCGCAAACTCGAGTTGGGAGTGCTAAATCGTGAAATGCCAGCAATCGGGAATTTGTTGCCATGCGGCATGATGGCAGCTCTTGGCGAACTGGTGGCATTGTGCATGCAATCGTGGGCAGCTCGATACTGCAACGAACGGTCAATGACCGTGTAGTGTACACAACGTTTACAATCATTTTATGCTAAGACCATTAAGCTTGCTGACGGCAGCACAAGTTTTTGAAGCTCGCTTGACAATGCGGCCGGGGATGTGACGGAACGACATGAATTCCGGTCTCGGATGCATACGACACTTTATGAAGCATTGTTCTGCAGTTGTTTGTGGGTGTGTGTTCGCCAGAGCTGTCTCTGGATGTGCCGAAGCGGCTGTGGACGCTGCTTTGTTTAGGATACTTGTGTCTTTGGCGCTGGTTTTGACTGCCAGTTCGTTTATCACAGACATGTGCCGGCAGTGTCAGTTATCATTATATAGTTATATGACTCGGATGGTCCATGGCGTCGAAAGACAGATTCTGCGCATTCTTGCGCCCCGCTGGCACTTGTAAGTGGAAGTACCGAGTCCACACCATGTATGGCGATGTCATGAGGCATGTTGCCCATACCGGGTGGTTGTCAAAACTATGGTCACTTTTTGGGTACCGATTATAATGCGGCACCTAATAAATAGGGTACCCAAAAAGGGACCCTAATTTTGACAACCGCCCAAAAGCGGCTTTTTAGCATTTCTCGCTTCGGGCGGGGGAGTCGGCTGCCAGCAAAGGCGTCTCATTCTAGACCCCCCAACTACCCTCTAACATACCCCAAATACCCGCTATTAAGGACCATAAGGGCTCAATTAAAGGGCCGTTGGGGGGGTCCTGGATGTTCCGTGCTTTCAACTTCGGGCTTAGGTTTGGGCCCAAGAACATCGTGAACCGTGAACGTTAAGCTCGAGACGATTTATGGTTTAGGGTTGTGAGGCCATCGGAAAACTGAGCAGCAATCACCCACACTTCCCATGCCTCTGTGCAGGAAAATCACGCAAACAGAAAGAGACTTCGTGAACCTTTCGTCCTGCCCGGAACCAAAAAGACGATAATGCAACCCAAGAGCCCTAATGTATGTAGCTTTTGTTCGCCAACAGCACACAAGTACATAGCAGGAGCCAGCTTGCAAACGCACAGAAAGCTTGGATCCGAGAGGCCCATGACCCATGGCTTTGAATATCAATCGAAAACCCTGAATGTACCCTAAGGCTCCATAGTGGTTCCTTTTGGGGTTCGGGAATCCGAAAAAGGAACTCCAGACCCGAATCCTTGACAACATAGCGCGTGAAGCGACACCATGTGTACTCCAGCTCAGAAAACCACCTCATAGTCCCTTACTTGGAGGATCGTGGGACTTAGTAGGTAAAGTTATAAGTACCCTAACTGGGGTTATAAGTAGTTATAAGCATAGTTACCCTGATTATAACCCCAGTTACTAAGTCCCATGATCCTTTAAGTAGTCCCTTAGCATCCCTTAGCCCCCTAGCTGCCGTTTAAGCCGTAAGCTCCTTGGGTCGTAAACCCTAAACCCGAAACTTCCTGAAACCTTAGCCTTCCCCAGTTCCTTTTGGGACTACCTTATATATGAACCCCAAAAAGGAACTACTTTGGAGCCTTAGGGTAAACCCTAAACCTCTTATCCCTATAAATCCCAAACGCCTAAACCCTAAACCCTATGTGGAGCCTTGCCTGCCTGTGCGAGTGTGAGCGTCGAAACCCTAAACCCTTTTTCTAGAGACAGAGCCGGCTCGTTGAGGCAGATCCGCGCACTCCCAGCCCTGCCACGCGCGTGGTGCAGACCAAGAGTAGGCATTAACAGCAGCACCGGTCCGAAGGGCTTCGAAATTGGGGGTTCTATAAGGGCTTTTACAGGGTTTTGAGGGTCGGAGGATCTAGCGTGTTGTTTGTCAGGGCAGTCGCGAAACGAGCCATGCGGGAGCCAAAAGTAATTGGGTACTCTGTTTCTTGTTGAGGGTAGTAGCTCTGTAGGTTAGTGGCTGGGGGAGTACATTACATGGGGTACTTGCACCCTTGCGGAGATGGGTTGAAACAAGCAGGGCCCCAAATCCTACCGTATGCGCGCCGTCCAGATGTCGAGGAACTGGGCCATAACTGTGGGTGTTTTTGGTCCATTGTGGAAGTGAGTGATAGTCATGGTGGTACAGTGTAGAGGAGTCGCAGCCAGCATCACTGTGATGTATGCATTATGTACAGATAGAAGGATGCAGTCACCAGTCTAGAATTTTCGGGTGTTTCTGCTGTGATGTTGAGGGTTCACAGGCTTGCAGAGTTTCTGTCGTTGGATTCAGGCACCTTGGGGTTATGGAGGTGCCGAACTGTTGGGAGTGGGCCTTTGGACTAAGGGGGATTGGGAATGACTATCATAGATAGCTAGTGACACGTTCTGTAGACCCACACAGACCATAGAACCCCTGTACAGGCACCCAGACCATCCCCCAAGATTTAAAACTGTTATAACTGTATAGCACCCTGCAGCACCATACAAAGCTCTTATCAAGATCCTTATACAATCGTTGTAATAGCCACCTAACCCTCCCAAGACGAGTCCATATGTACTTTATACATATATTTATATGTATATATACACAGTACTATTTTGGGATTCGGTCCCCAAAAACCATGACAAAGATGGCTTACTGGTCGTATATATGGAGCCTCTGGGTCTCCCTAAACCCTAAACCAACCCTGAGAGGCCGGTGCCGCGGCCGCTGCAACCCATGGCGGTGACTCACCGCTCTGCTCAGGCGATAGAGCAAGGACGGGAGCACGAGGGTCTTACAGTGTTCGGGGTTTAGGTTAAGGGTTGATTATAGGATCCTGAAGGGAGGGTGGTTCAAGGGGGGAGGGTATAAGGAATCCTTAGAAGACTGTAAGGGAACCTTAGGGAGTACTAGGGAGAATTAGGGATCACTAGGCTATATACCCCCCTTGGACCCCCTCCCTTAAGGATGCTACAAGTTGAGGGATGCCCCTGGGTTCCTGATCACGTAAGCTGGCTTTGTAGTATTGGGGGGACGGCAGCTGTAAATCCTGAACGCAATAGCAGGCACAGGTTTGCAACCCCTCTAGTCTGGTACTGGAATGCTGCTGAAGCAGGGTGTATTAATGAGGGGCCCGTTAGCCGTTTTATACGTTACAGAAGTCTAGACAAGAAACCCTTACCCCTACACCTGACCCCTAAACCCCAAGCCCTCGCCTGGATTGTCCGAGTGTGAGCGACGAGACTGTCAGTCCTATTCGAGAGTTTAACCGTTCAGGTAGTGGCTCCATGCGGCGAGTGGTTACCGTCGTGCGCCAGTCAGCCCCTGAGAGGTCTTGCGCAGCTCTACCCGTAGGCTCCATTGTAGTTCCTTTTTGGCTAAACCATATTGATACGGAGAATCCTATAAAGTAACCCAAAGAAGGAACCACACTGGAGACGATGGGTCTAATACATAGTTGGAGCGTGGTGGTTCAGGGGCTTGGGTTTGTAGTGGTTCGGGGTTAAGGTCTTGAGCGGTAGGGCTTTGTTTGGGTTTAGGGAACAGGCAGCACTTTGTAATTGCGGGCTTAGCGGTTTCTTGACGAACACTACAGATGCGGCTTAGCATAGCAAAGTGTCAGCTTTGCAAACATCTGGACAAAATCTGCTTCTGAGCATGAACAAAGAAACTAATGCTATTGCTTGCTCATCGCGAATGTAGTTGCTCGGGCTTCCTACCAAGAGCTGAACACAAAACCTGCAAGCATCTATTGAACACCAACACGATTTCCTGCATGATCAAACGTCGCTGCACCTGAAGGAGACTCAACACTTCTTGAAGCCCTGAGCACTGCATCCCTAATACTTCAATGCATGTCGGCAGTAACCTGCGGTGAACCTTTGAAGCACCCTAAACCCCTACTTGGAGGCCCTTTTGACTTAGTAAGTAGGGTTAGTAAGGTGGGTTATGGGGATTATAATAGGGCTTCTAGGGGATACTAAGTAGACTTACTAAGTCAAAAGGGCCTCCAAGTAAACCCCTGGAAGTGTACCGAAACCCCTAAATCTCGCCCTCGGGCATAGATCCGCAGCCATGCGAGAGTGAACAAGCTCTAAACCCCGAATCCCTTAAACCCGATTACATGACTCTCCCGTTATTGTCGTTTCGCTCTTCAGACTCCGAACCACATGCTTCGCCTGGATTGTCCGAGTGTGAGCGCCTAAATCCGAATACATTGTACCCCAAACTTGGCAACCCTGCAGTCAAAAACCTCCAGACTTCAGGCCCGCCACTAATATAGTATAGTTCTTTTTTTTTTTTTTGGGGGGGGGTCCTTAATTATTATCATTGTAGTATAATTTCATGGGAATATAGTATAGAAGTATTTTTTTTTTTTTTTTGGGGGGGGGGGGGTCCTTATTATCATTATAGTATAATGGGTCCCAAAACGCTATTCTAATTATTCAGGCTTGGGTAATATACAGGGTTTGGGCTTAGGGGCTAAGGGATTCCTTTAAGCTTAGATAGGCATTGGGGGAACTTCAACTTCCTGGCCTAATATGTTTGATGTATCTTGTCAAGTTTGAGGTCTTTTGTGCTTGATTTTTGAAAAAGAGAGTGTAGGGGTCGGAAGCATTGCCGACAATATTCTGCACGGTTAACCTGGTTATATTCGAGTATGCACAAAAGCCCTACTCTACTTGTTCAGGCCCTTATACAAGATCGCATAACACACACACACACAGATAGAACCGTTATAGACCCCTTTCACAGGAACCCCTTTAACAGGAACCCCTTACAAAGAACCCTATCCAAGTTACTCCACTTTACCCTATACCCCTGCATAGACCTTAACCCTACGAGTCCTAATTTCAAGCCCTATTGAGTTGTGAAGACCCCGTATACTCAGTAAACGCGATACAACTGGACTCTTAGAACACGACACAGGAATACCTGGATACGCCCCCCCCCAAAAAAATATTAAAATTAATATATATATATATATATATATACTATACGTTAGTCTGCCCCAGCGCCCTATCCTTGTTATTAAGGGCCCTGTGCTGGACTTTGAAGCTGCACTACAGCCTTAAATACCGAACACTGAACCCTAAGACTCTCTCCGCCTAAACCCTAAACCAAAACCCGTAAACCCTTCACCTTATATATCCCTGAAAGGATCCCTTACAGTACCCTTTAGAGGAACCCTATAAGAACCCTTTAAAGGAACCCTAAATCGCGCCCCTTTCCTCAGAAAGCGCTGCTGTGAGGCCTGGTAGTCCTCTTGGCCAGGGCCGCGTGTCGGCCGGGCGCTCGGAAATAGCTCGGGGTCGGGGTTTAGGGTGTAGGGGTTTCTTAGGGGTACTTGGAAATAATTTTTAATTTTTGGTTATTATAATCCCTAAGAAACAGCTAGAATTATATTTTTTGCTAGGGTTCCAAGTTCAGTAGGGGTTTAGGGTTCGGGGTTATATAAGGGTTTTTTGTTTAAAGTTTAGGGTGTTGGGGATGGGTTTAATGGTTTAGGGTTAAGGTTATAGAAGTGGCTTCAGGGGTTTAGGGGTTAGGGTTTAGGGGATTTAGGTTTAAAGTTATATCAGTGGCTGCGGGCTTCAGGGGTTTAGGGTTTAGGGTTTAATTGGGTTTAAAGGTATACGTGGTTTAGGGCTTCAGGGATTTAGGGGTTATGGGGTTTAGGGGAGAGCTCCCAAGGCCTGGCTGTTGTCCTAGTTTCCAGGGTTGTAATTTTTTTTTGCAGTATGCGTATGGGTTTATAGGTGCTACCGGTTTGGTGCCCATCGATTTGGGGGAGCCGGCCCCACCAAATGTTCAGGATTCAGGAGTTAGAGATCGAGGTTCATGGTAGTTGCAGATATAGGACCAAACTCAGCCTATAGAGGACTACTGCCGGTTAAGGGGATAGATATTCAAAACTAGTTTTGAGGATCTACGGAGTCAGGGCTGCAGGGATCTACGGCCTATGAAGTGATTTAGACATCGGTGGCTGTTAGGGTTTGCCTAGGTCTTGGGCTGATCCAGGGCCGCAGGGATTCTTTAATGGATTGTTTAGAAGCTGCCCCCACCCTGTAATAGTGGTATAATAGGACTAATACCATATTAATATAATCCTTATGGTCACTATTACAGGGTGGGGGCAGCTTCTAATGGATTGTCAAGTTTGTTGATTTGCACCATCGAGAAGACTGTGCAGGGCCTTGGCAATTTCCTGCTTTCATATACAGGCAGACAGACAGGTAGACGGACAGATAGAAGAAAAGAGTGAGACAGAGAGAGAGAGAGAGAGAGAGAGAGAGAGAGAGCGAGACAGAGAGACGGGCAGGTAGATAGATAGGCAGGAAGACAAGTACTAGACAGATAGGTAGGTGGTTAGGTAAATCAAGACCGACAATGTATAGCATGTATAGCACGACTTCCCTGGTTTAGGGGTGTTGCGTGACAACTTACGCCATCTCTGCCAGGTATTATGGGCTGGTGCACAGTGCAAGGAAAGCTGTAGGTTGAAGGCAGGTTGCGTCCGTTGAATGTCCATCCATCCGCAAGTATACTTACCAACATGATTCCGGGCATTGTCTAATTCCACACAAAATATTCTTAAAACCCTACGGCCCCAATTTCTTATTCCAGTTCGCTGCATGGTATGGTAAGGTATCGCCTGTGCGGCAGCTGGCGCAGGCGGGTGTCCCAGATTTTTTTGTCGCACATGAGGCTGGTAGCGGCAGGAGAGTAGCGACAGCAGTACCCAGAGGCTCCATAGTAGTTCCTTTTTGGGATTACCTTTTAGGATTTTATGAATGAACCCCCAAAAGGATGGAGCCTCAGGGTAGCAGCTCAATCCGTAAGTCGTCATTGCCCTGTTCAAGATGCTTCACCGCAAGTCTGGCCTTGTAATCGTAAAGCCCCAAACCCGAAACCGTATGGCTAGTCGGCCACCCTGCAGGGTTCCCCGCAATCCCCCTACATCGAACCTGCACCAGCCCTAACCCTATCACTTCGCCAGCATCTCGCAACAGGACCAGTCTCAGCTCCAAAAACCTTGCAAGTCTCAGCTTAGGTTGGTTCTGGGATTTTAGTTCGATGTCGCCAACAGCTTCTTTCATGAAAACATGACAAGATCTTCCCTGCTGAGATCTTGTACAACAGGCTGATGAAACCTCTGGGACAGGCTAAGCACTGATCCAGAGTGTGGGGTTTAGGGTGTTTGCAGCTTTCGGGTTTTACGGTGTTAAGAGCCCAGCTGTAAAAGGAGTCCCCAGTGGGTTTAGCAAATCCGCTGCCTCGGCACATTCATGGTCGTCAGGATCTTGAGTCATCATCATAGCGCTACTGTTGCTATACCTTGTTGAATGATCTCGCAGCTGGTTTGTGTGCCGAAGCTGGTCATTTGCTTGTCTTGGCCAGGCACCGAACTCGCAAAATGTTTCTCCAGTGGCATCGGCACAGGCTCCGGAGACTCATATAGGGGCCTAAATAATTACCAATAATTACCAATACTTCTGTTTTTTTGGTGAGGGGTGCTCTTTATTATAAGTCTAGTATAATATAACCCCCCCCCCCGCCCTAACCCCTGTTCTAAATATCAAGGCCCCTACATTCGGTTGTAGAGTTCAGTTCAGCATGTGTCTGAGGTTGGGCGGGGTGTGAGGGGGATTTATCGTGAGGACTAATATAAAAGGATAGCCCTAGACTCTAAACACCATGTGTATCGTGCATTCAGGTTTGTGTTAACAGGTGAAAGGCTTTTCTGCTCAGATCGAGACACAGATGCGAAAGGACTCGGTTTTTCGGGTTTGGAGTTGGGTATTGCTTCGCATCTCACAGTCCTGGATCAGAACGGGTTTGGGAGTGATGGCTGTTTTAATTCCAAACCAAACCCTAAAGACGCTAACGGTGCTCTACAAGACCTCGACAATGCCCGCCGAACGGCATGAAGGAGATGAGAACCCTCTGTGTTACGGGGACCCAATAACGTTATTCTTCCAAGGCAGTTTTCAGCTAGAAGGAACGGCAACGATGTTGACCATCGAGCAGTTTGATAATAGCCACACCCGAATAAGCCTTTGTGTAACACTGGCAACTATCGCATGATCTTTGGAAACATATGAATTTCATAATACCTTATCAGCCCCCGTCTGCAGCACCAAGCTATGTTTAAACCTTCGGCCAGAAGCTATTCATTAATCATCAAACCCCAAACCCCAAGCCAAAAGTGTGTGTCAGCCCTTCCAGGCCATGTCACCTCATAGTGCCGCCCATGTGCTCGCACAGGGCCAGAACGGCTCAGGCAGGGCGAAGTGGGTTTGAGGAGCTATCTGTTCTTGACCACATAATCCTACATACATGAAACTGTGTCTTACTAATATGTAGAATCATGATATCATACTATATCGTATACAAAACGTATTATACCAGAGAGCACCATCACAATAGATTATGCGTGCTATACACTATATTTGAGTTTCCGAAAACAGGGGACCCTAATATGGTACCCTAAGCAGTAGGATCCTTTATTGTAAGGACCCCCAAAATAAGGTACCCCTAATTTTCGGAAACTCCAATACAAACTCTTATAGTAGCCCTTATAGTAACCCTTATAGTACACTTATAGATAAGGTACCCCTAATTCAAGGAAACTCCCATATCTTGGGTTTCGGGCAAGGCAGCTTCAGAGCTCCGTTTAGGGCCGTTATCGGGTACTGTAGGGGCCTTAATACAGTAAACCCCATAAAGTTGGAAACCTGATTAAGGCGAAATAGTGCTGGGATTCCCTATACATGACTCTTAAGGATTGAGGCTATCGGGTTTCCAAAATTTTGGGATACTAATGTAATTTTAGAATGGGGTTGGGGGGGTATATTACATTAGATTTTTGATAAAACTCAGCCATAAACCCTATTCTAAGTACGCCCCTACATGACATCCCCATCGACAAGAATCTTCTACAGATGAATGTTGCGAGCAACGGGCCCAAAATCAGTGGGTGGGTTGAGGCTTTTAGGGTTTAGGGTGGGGTTTCGGTTTTTAGGGGCGGTCCGTGCTGAAAGCGGGGCATGTGAGTCGGGACCTGGCGGTGGGAGGTAAACGTTGCAACATCCTGGCCCAGAAGCCTACACGGAGTCTTTACCCTAAGGCTTCTCAAAATAGCCCAAAAGCCTCATATAGTATGGTCTTTGGGGCCTTATAATATGAGTCCTTAGAGCCTTAGGGTTGATGTTTGATGAATGCCCGCTTCTTCGTATCCTAGGGACCCGAGCCTTTGCTAGCCAAGTGAGGCATCAAGCCCAGGCGCCTGGGAGGGCGGGGTTTAGGGTCAGCTCGTCTCCTCTCCTTGCTTTGAAGAAGCTGGGGAAAGGGGGCTGTTGCTGTAACCGGGCTGCTGGACAACGAGGCCTGCTGCAAAAAGGGTACACCGAAGCAAGCCAATGCGACCCGACCGCAGAGTAAGTAGTCATGACGAAAGCCTTGCAAAATCCTCAACCCTAAACCCTCAAAGGAACATTAAGTTACCATCATACAGAAACCATATATAGTTATTTTTACTGGAGATCACCATTATGGTAGCTTACATTAAATTCCTCAATAAGAGCCCAGAGGAACCCTTAAAGGACTACGGCCGAGTTGTGCTGTAGAGCACTCCATCGTTTGGAGGCTGCTCCGAGCGAGTGCGACCACCCCAGCCAGGACTGTCCTTGGGGCTTTACGGCTTTTAAAGGGATCCCTAAGGGTTCCTTTAAAGGGATCTATGGGGTTTAGGATTAAGGGGTTCAGGGTACTAGGGCTAAGGGTAGTAGGGTTTATTGTATTAGGGTTAAGGGTATTAGGGTTTTAGGGTTAAGGGAACAAGGGTTTAGGGCCTTACGGTTGAGGGTATTAGGGTTTATATTCTTTAGGGTTTAGGGTATTAGGGTAATTATTCGGTTTTAGGGTGAGGATGTCGGCCGAGTTTGTGTGCAAAAAGGTGTGTATTTTCAGTTATTGCTGTGTTTTAGGGTCCGGTGATTAGGGTCTTGTGCGGCTTCGGCCTCAAAATGCACACCTTTTCGGGTTGCAAGTTCCGTTCTCTTTGTCCCTAGGGCGGTTTCGAGACGAGGGTATTGCTCTTAACACTTACAAGATCCAGATGATTGGAGGTCGTAGAAAGGCTAGACTTGAGAACTCTAGAATGTAAACCTTATAAACCCTAAACCCCAATCTGTTCAACCGAGATTCATTCCCTGCAATGCGGGCTTCGTCCTTGCTGGGTAGCGGGGAAAAAACCCTAAACACAAGACAGTCCTGCAGTGACTAGTCTCGGGCCTCACAGGCAAGGGCTGACAGGGTTCGGCGCATCAGTCGTGGACCCTGCCCAAATCGCTCACAACTTACAGCCTTGACCCAAGTACGACCGTGGTATGTGACCCTTCAGACTTGCAAAGGAGCGACGGTAAGATTTTGCGCTAGCTGCGCATATATATATATATATATATACATATATATATATATATATAATATCGCGAAACCTAGGCCTAACCTTGTGTGACGCTCTCTGATGCATTCGGCTTCATTGGGCTTGAGAAGGCTTCAGGATAAGTGTTGTTTCAGGTTTTGTTAATGCAAAGCCTGCAAGAACTGGGGTATGGTAGCTCACGGCAAGCGCGCAAGCCTCATATCTATGCTCGGAACAAGGACCCAGCATCCCTGCCGTTGCAGCAATGGGTGTCGGCACATCTCCTTCCGGAGGCCTTGGGGTGGGGTTGTTGGGGGTTTAGGGTTTAGCGGTTTGTAGCGCCTGGTTTCGCGGTCAGGTCCTAAAGAGCGCGGATTGGGGGGAAGGAGGCTTCTCGTGTTGGTCTTGCTTCTGCTGCCACTACATCACTATTACAACTACGACTACTGCCGTCACGAAGAAATGCCGACGCCACGACTTCCACACCTGAGTAGCAGCTGAATGGGTACCCCTACAGAACCGAAAGTTTATACGTGTTGGGGCTTATGGGAGTTTCCGAGAACAAGGGGTACCTTATTCTGGAGTCCTTACAATAAGGATCCTTCTATTTAGGATACTATATTATGGTCCCCTATTTTCGGGAAACTCCCTTATCCCTAAACCCTAAACCTTAAACCCTAAACCCTAAACTCCTAAACCCTATAGTCCTTATGAGTTCAGCAACTAAGACACCACTGTCTTCTGCTTCGTTCAACTTTCAGATCGAAGGTTCTCGACCGGAAGGTGCAGGGCATGGGGGGCTGTTTGGTGATTACCCTAAGGCCCTAAAGTACTTCCTTTTGCGGCTCATATTTAGAATCCTATAAGGTACTCCCAAAAAGGAACTACTATGGAGCCTATGGGTAGGCTTTAGGGTCTGGGTTTGAAGCTGAGAAGCTTAATTCTTTGAGTATAGCATGTATAGGCTTTCGGAAGACTCTGGTGGCCTGGACCCCAGCTCAGACGGGGTCTCTTTTTTGTGCGGGGATCTTAAGATTATGGCTCTTACTGCTCAGTATTTAAGTTTGGGTCCCTGACTTAAGGAACATACGCCCCGAACCTGGAGCGCACGGATGGTCGTAGATGGAATAGTCTAGGGGCCTAAGTAAGAGCCAATAATTAGACTCTTTCTTCAGAATTATGCTATAATACACCTACCAAGAACCTGCCCTGATGTTCGAGGCCCCTGCAATACCCCGGTGCTCTTGCCTTTGGCCTGCAACGCTTTATTTTTGAACCTTGAGAGCCCCTTTGGCATTGACCGACCCAATCATTCTTAAACCGTGTGCTACCAGGTGCTACCTAGGTCATGTCTTTTTTGGGCTACCTTACGTAATGTTCAGACTAGGATCCTCACCATAAGATAGGTTCTCCACCAGAGGTACTACCTTGTAGCGTCTAGGCAGTGCAAAAACCTTCTTCCCGCCAGCACCGCTGCCGCCCAACGCTGAGCTGTGTGAAGGGGCCTGGACCCTGGCGGAAGGTTGTCGAGGTTTTCTACGAATCAAGTTTGCAAGTAGGGTGCTGAATTGAACCTTATACTTAACCCCTGAACACTGAAGATCCCAAAGCCCTGAACCGTAGTTGTTGCGTGTGGGCGCGGCCTTTTGGGGCTTTACAAGGCAAGGCAGGAGACATTCGTTCCTCGGACTTGTTTTTTGCCTAAGGGTTCCTCTTACTTCTGTTTCTACAGCGACGTAAAGGAGAAGTAGTAGAAGCAGCAGAGGCAGCAGCAGGAGCCGGAGCCGGAGTCGGAGCCGGAGCCGGAGCAGCAGGAGCGGCAGCAGGAGCAGGAGCAGGAAGGAGCAGGAGTAGGAGTAGGAGTAGTAATAGCAGCAGCAGGAGGAGGAGTAGTGGTAGCAGTAGGCGCAGGAGTGGCAAGTGGTAGGAGGAGTAGTAGTCGTCGTCGTAGTCCGTGGCGTTGGAGAAGGAGGAGTAGGAGGAGGAGTAGGAGTGGCACTGGCAGCATCAGCGGCAGCAGCAGAACACGACCTCTTCCTCGTCGTAATCGCACTATGTTTGTCGGTTTCGGGTTTAGGGCCTGAGCCCGAAACTCTAAACCCTAAACCGTACCACTGCCAACATGATGATGGTTTTCCTCTGGTCGAAACATTTCAACACGAAGTGCCTCCGCCTGTCTAGTTGTCCCAGCATGTCCGCAAGCCTATGTGCTATGCTGTTGTCGGC
The DNA here is from genome assembly GCA_905221615.1 of Symbiodinium sp. CCMP2592. Taxonomy (NCBI): domain Eukaryota; class Dinophyceae; order Suessiales; family Symbiodiniaceae; genus Symbiodinium; species Symbiodinium sp. CCMP2592. Next base: position 228,467 of record CAJNDT010005001.1, on the reverse strand, counting down.
ATGGCATGTTCGTGATTGTTCACTATAGGGGCCTTAATCTTTACCTATACTCTTTTGGGGGCCCTTGTTATGATTAGACTATAATGGGCCCCAAAACCCTATTCTAATGACTAAGGCGCCCACAGCAGTTTTTGTTCGTCGCATACATCGTCACCATCCCGCTAGCTCTGTCAGGCCGTGCTCCCCATCAGTAGTGGCGGCACTTGCCGGGTGAAGAAGCCCTTAGGCCTCTTCGGCTGCAGGAGATGACATCAAAGGGTGAAAGGAGGGACCCTTAATAGGGACCCCGAGGTATATACCCTTAATATTAATATAGCTATTATTTACCCAGTATATAGCCCAATATAGGGTAGGGGTCCCCATTACGGGTCCCTCCTTGTTTTTGGCAATGGGGGTTGGGGAACAAGGGGTCGAGACTGGAACCTTGTGCTATGGAAGGTTGGGAATCGATGTTGGTGCATACAAGCAGAGCCGTTCCAGCGGATCTTAAAGAATCTCTCTGAAGTTGCCTAGGTCAAGTCTAGGCGTATAAACTTCAGGCATCGAAAAAATGCGAAGTTGCGCCCCTGTAGTCCCCCAAATCCTACACCCCCCTACTGTAAAATTTCGTGCTCAAAGAAGCGATCCTCGGTCTCGTCTTCTTGGGGTTCGTAGGGCTTTGAAATTTGTGTTTAGCCATGGTTTGCCCAGTGCTCTGCACGCTTCTGTGCGCCTTTATAGGCTCCTCAAATAGTATGAGCAGGAGTTCTTCTTGGGGCTTGCAGTTCAGGGCAGAGGGTTCAGGATTAGGCTTCAGGCTTTAGGTGATGTTTGTTGCCCAGTTTCAGCTTCCCAGAGAGTTTTGGTCCGAACCAGGGCTAACCCAGAGACTCCAATATCCCTTAATTAAGGAATATACCTTAAATTATAGTAGGATCTCTAATATGATTTAAGGAATATTCCTTAATTAAGGCGTATTGGAGTCTCTGGGAAGCGCATGGAGTTTACCGGTTCAACGATCCTCGGGCTTTGAGGCTCCAGATCTTGGTTTTGGAGCTTGGAGCCTGTCTTCGGAGCTACCCTAAGGCTCCAAAGTAGTTCCTTTTTGGGGTTCATATCAATGAATCCTTTAAGGGAATCCCAAAAGCAACTACCATGGAGCCTCTGGGTACAGCTAGAGCATGCCCAAGAGTTTGTCGAAGATTCGGACGCAAAAAGAACTCTGCAGAGCCTGTGCCAAGAAATCCGTCTTGATAAGTACGTATAATAGACGCCGTGATGAGGGTCCCACGTCATGCCGGAGGGTTCCGTAATATTAGTAACATAAGAACTATGCCGAACCTCCTGGCCCTATTCTGGTTGTTAACACCCCAACACACATTGTAGAGACCTGTACCAGCACGCTTCTTTGGATTGCAAGGCATGGGAAGCTTTGGGGCAGTCTGGGAAGCCGAGCAGTAAGAGCCTTAGAGGGGCAGGGTTTAGGGTTTAGGTCCCTTTGTGTTTCATAAGGAAAGTGAGAGGGAAAGAAATCATGACCAGCAATACTGAATGTAGGGATGCCTGTTTTGGGGGTTTGTGGCGCAGGGTTTAGGGACAGGAGAGTCAGCAAGGTTTCCTTGGAGATTCAGGTTCATGTCAGGGAAATCTTTCTTTTCTGGTTAGACTTGAGCTCAGGGCTACGCAAGGGTTAGGCAAACCGTTCGCCTCTTAAGCAGCATGCCTTGTCGGGTTCCTTCACGCCCAGTCCAGTGTCTGGATCATAACTCTCCTAAACCCTAAACCGCGACGCTAAGTCCATCACACTTGCGTGACCGCATAGCCTCAACTTTTGTTCGGGTCAGAGGTTTGGAGGGTTCGGGTTCTAGTAGGCAGTTCCCTAAACCCTAAAGTATAAGCCAGGGTCATCACAGCCACAAAAGCATCCTGAAGCCCAGAACCCTTAAATGTCAACGCTGGAGCGAGTTTGCCAGTCGAACCCTAAGTTATCAACCCAAAGCCTGAAACATTCGGGGTCTTCTGCCGCCGTGCCGGGTGCACTGGGCAATCGCTGGGTAGGGATGTGGCGGTGAACAGACATGGAGCTGAGGGTGACTGTGGGCTTCAACCCCAACCCCTAAACCCTGACACCGTAGCCCTTGTCACATGTTTCTTGGAGCTACCCTGCAAGGCTCGTCCTTGCCAAGTAGGAGGGAAAATCTCTGAGCCCTGAGCCCCTAAAGCCCAGGTCCTAAACCTCACCCTTTGCTTTTCCAAGGTCAGTGTCTAGGATCTTGGAAGACCCTATTGCTGTGCAGCTGTTGTGGCGCAGAGCTCGCGGCACCCTGCCACCTCTCCCTTGCCATGGTGATGAAGCAGAAAGCTGTGGCAAAGGCCAATCCGACAATGCATGTAAGATTTTCTTGTCAAGGGAGAGAGGGCGTGGTCTGGGCTTCCGGGTTTCAGTGATGCTTCAACTTAGATAGCCAATGGGAGAACTTTGCACATGTTGGCCTTAGATGCTTGGTCTATCTTAAGAAAGTTTGAACTTTGTGCCTGGTTTTTGAAGAAGAGTCTAATTATGCATATGTTTCAGCAGGTGTTTCAGGAGACCTGCATAAGGCCTGAGGCTCTAAAGTGGTTATCCGAAGTGAAAGCTCCACCCAACCCCAAAACTGCCTCATGCTCTAAACCCAAACCCCTAACAAAGAAAACCTAAACCATTGTGGAAAGCATGATGCTAAAGCAACGTCGAAGGAGCCCTCTAGGGACTCCAACCTCGTCATGGTGAGGCCAAAGGAGCATCTCAGAGAGTGATGAAAGCAGGGACAAAAGCTGGTCGCAAGGTGACGAAGATGCTGGTCAGCAGAAGATGAGGTGTTTGGTTGTTAAGAACTTCTGAGGATTCAAAAATTATAGGTGCTGCAGGGTTTCAGCACGTTTAGGGCTTGGGGTTTTGCCAGTGGTTATATTTTGACGAGTACAGCTTCGCTGTAAGCTTGTGGTTAATCATAATTCGGGAGACGACACTCCTAGTGAATTCAAACATCATTGAAAGGCAATGTAGCCATAGGATGTCAGCACACTTGCCAAGATCCCTGATCCTCCACAATATTGGTCGGAGTCATGAGTAATAGTATTCCCTTGCACTCCCTTGAGAGTAGTAGTACGTAATACCATCGAGTACCCCCCAAACCCTGTTCTAATTGTTACCACCGTGGAACTAGGCCCAAAAACCATCCTTATCATGGTTTTGGGGAACAAACTCAAATTCCATGATAGTAACATACATGGACCTGAGTCATCTAAACCCTAGATCCCTACACCCCTAAACCATCGTAAACCCAAAACCCCTGTAAGTACGCCGCTTGGTAGATTGATAGGGCCTTTCGCCACCTTACGACTTCCTGAACCTTTAAACTGACCCGACCGTACATAGCCGTAGATCTGTGAGATTCCGTGTACCCCAACGTGGCGTAGACCTGAACCCGTCATGTTAGTGTATATACATAATATATATATATATATATATATATAGAGGGTTGTATATATATATATGTAGATATATGGAATGTTACTGTTGCAGGGTACTTTGGAAGTCCGTACGTGTACAAAACAAAAAGCCTCAAACCTGCAACCCCCTTAGCCTCACATGTTAAGCTTCACATTAAACCCTATAAACCCTACACCCTGAGCCCTAAACCGGCCCAGAAACTAAGGACCATCGCAAAGCCGGCCAAGGCAATGAAGCCCTCTCCCAGGCGAGGTTTATTGTTTAGGGTTAGGGCTGTGAATTGGGGGTGTAGGAGTTGCGGATAAGCTTAATGTGTACGGCTTCTTAATGTGTACGGCTTCAGGAGTTCTTTCGGTTTGCAGCTTCTGGGATTAGTTCACGGTACGCGGTTTTTTATCCTACACCGTTTATTGTTGCTATAACTAGCATGTAGCCTTCAGAGACGGTTTTATAATTAGGGTTTAGTAGAGTTTAGGGATTCTCTGCGGAGTTTTTCGAATTCTCTTAGCTGAGACGCATGCCTTAGGGACCGTCATGGCTTTGAAGAGCAAGCAGGACAGGACTTGCCAGTATCATTCCTCAGGATTCCTTGCTGTAGTCATACATTAGAAGCTGCCCCCACCATGAAATAGTGGTATAATAGGAATAGAGTAGGGCGCGAATATAATCCTTATAGTGACTATTACAGGGTGGGGGCAGCTTCTAAGTCATACGGTAGCATACCCCAGAACCCCATTCCGACTAATCACTAAGACCCTCATTTTATCTGTACTTACTGTAGTTATGGTTCCGTTTCTGAGTCATGGTTCCTTCATGCCAGTTCCAGTGAGCTGGCGGCAACACACGGTGGTGCATGGAACCCTGGCATGGGTACCTGGTGGCCTTTTTGAGAACCCTTGCAGTAACCCTTATATAGAACCCTGATGGTAGTCCTCCTTTTTATGCTATCCAGAGGAATACTAATATTAATACTATTATGAATACTAATACTCATATTAACACTCATACTAATACTAAGACTAATACTAATACTAGTTGAAAACTAAGTCCTAAACCCCGAGCACCACCGAACCTTGAGAGCCATTCCCCCGTGTCACCGCCGGTGCCGCTGGCGTGCAGGCTCCGGGGTATGCGGGCCGTGGTGATCAACCTGGAAGCTTTCCTACATCCTAAGGTCCATGTACCCACATAGTAGACATTTTGGCCCTCAAGTACGTACCTGTTTTGGAAACGAAGTTAAGGGGACTGTATATATACTATATAGGCACAGTTTGGGGTTTCACTCATGGTTCAGGGTTTAGGAGCAATTGGGGTCGAGGCATTGGGCTTTTGGGCTTTGGGCTGAATTTCAAGGTTTAGTGAATGTTTATGTTTGATGGGGTTGAGTTTTACTTTGGGCTTATGGAGCATGATTTAGGCATACCCTGCTACCTTGCGGCCTTCGAAACGGTACAGGGCACAGCACCTACCCCGCTGGAGTCTACTTTGCGGCTGGACCCCCCATGACACCGATGTCCAGATTCAACTGAGTTTTCTCTGGATGTTTGCAGACATGAATGTTCTAGCAGCTTCACATGTAAAGCCTTCACCAGTACCTACCGGACGCAGATGAGCACATTAGTCTTGCGAGCTCGGCATAATATCCCCGCATTGTCGCACTTTGACTCTGCATCTGCGTTTTCGACTCTTTAGAAGCACTGAACCTTGCCCGACGGCTGGTGCTTGCGCAAGGGTGAAAGCGTCACACATGAACCTATAAGCCCCTTCAGACCCGAAACCGAGAGCGCAGTGGCGAAAGTACAGTTCTGAGCCTCAGGATAACAGGCCAGATCGCTACACTGCGCTGCAGAAGAACATGAATAGGCCTGGGTTTCAGGATCTGCGAGGTTGAGACATGGGCGAGTTGCGTGCTGAGGTGCAATCCGTTGACAACGGTAGTTGGTCGTGGTGGTGCCCGTAGTACATGCAGCAGTAGGAGGAGGAAGACTCATAACGTGTCTAGACACAGCGCTGAGTAGCAAGCGTCACGCGTGACAACTAGGAGTAGTTCCATTGCCATGTCAGCAAGAAGTGACTAGAGCAACGTAGAATGTCCAGGGCTGACGGAATTGAAGAAACCAGTCACGCTCGCACGCTTAGTCTCGCGACGTTTGGAGAAATCTGGTGCCAGTGCCGAGTTGAGTTGTTGGGCTGTTGGGGTGCTGCATCCGTTCCATGCCTGGCAGAGTTTTTGAGTTTCAGACGAAACGAGACTCTCAGAAAGATCCTTGATGTTGCGATTTATGAGTTTCCGAAAATAGGGCACCCTATTATAGTACTCTGAATAGTAGGATCCTTACTATACGGACCCCAAGATAGGCTCCCCCTAATTTTCGGTAACTCTAAACCCTAAACCCTTATAGATCCCTTAAAAAGGAAATCCTTGAACGATCCCTTTAAGGGATCCCTTCAAAGGAACCCCTCGTTTTCGGAAGCTCTAAACCCTAAACCCTTATAGATCCCTTTAAGGAATGATCCCTTGAAAGAAACCCCCAAAACAAGCTACTCTAAACCCTAAACCCTTTATAGAACTCAACTCTTGTAGATGCCTGTAAGGATCCCTTTAGCTTTCAAGGATCCCTCCGAAGGAACCCCTAGTTGTAGGAAGCTCCCTCTCTGCTTCCCACAAGAGCCCACAGGGCCGAAAGTGGTTGAGAGACGGTTGATAATATAAATCCTGCATTACCTTAATGGCCTTACCCTAAGGCTCCATAGTAGTTCCTTTTTGGGATTACCTTATAGGATTCTATAATGCACCCCAAAAAGGACCTACTTTGGAGCCTTAGGGTAAACTATGGGAATTATGGTATATTCTTTACTATGGGTAATGCAGGATTCATATCATCAACCGGAGGAGGCTTCTCAGAGAAAGCCGGGGGGTTGCAGCCCTCTAAGGGGTTGCTAGGGTTCCTTCAAAGGGTACTCCAAGGGTGCCTCTAAGGGATCTATAGGGTTTATAGGGATGAGGGTGTAATTAGGGTTTAGGGTTCACAGACCTTTCGAAATCCCTCAATTAAGTGAATACACCTTAATTCATATCAGGCATCCTACTATGATTTAAGGTATATTCCCTCATCAAGGGAGTTTGGAAGGTCTGCTGGGTTTCCTGTACCACGCACCGGCTAAGCATTTTAAGCCCATAACCGCCCAACTTCAAGGAATGCCCCCTGGTTTAGGGCGAAGGGCCCCAGCTTCTTACCGCAAGCCATGTGCATTGAAGGAATGCGCCCTGGCTGAAAATGCAGCGTCTGTCGGCTGTCAATGGCAAGGACTTTCGGCGTGAGTTCTTGAGTCCTCGGGAATCATGCTCCGGACAAGCTGACTGGAGAGACAGAGGGCATGGATTGAGGGGTTTCGGTACTATGACGAGCCTTTGTTGTTACTATTCCCGGTGGTTCATTGCGGTAGTTATGAGTTCAAAGCCCTCCGCAGCGTGATTCTTGTTGTTGACGCCCATCTGACAGGCCTCTCGGATGCGATTTGCTAACTTAGCGCCAGGAGACAAAGATTCCAGAGAAGGATGTGGCCACGAAGCTGCAAGTTTAGGCCTAAACCCTAAACCCTAAACCCCAACCGTTTGGTCGCAGGGTCGTTGGTGAGTGGCTGCTCAGCACGACGAAGCCTGCAACTCGAATGTCCAAAGCTAAATACTACTGTAGTGGGTTCTTTTTCCTTATTCATGGTATAATGTACCCCCAAACCCTTTTCTAATTATTACGACACCAAAGGTACCCTTTTCTAATTCTTAAGGCCCCAAAGGTATGCCTCCAAGCCTTGTGCTCAGCCCGTGGACCCCTTGAGTAAGAACGTCATGCTCTCTGCGACTTAGCGCTCGGGGTTTAAGGTTTATCTACATTAGATCCCCAATACCCAACCTTTAAACTTTTTGGGTTCTTATAGCTTAGTAGGAATCGGAAAGTTTAACCTTCTACTTCTGTGGCTTATTGGCGGAGTAGGTCTAGTCCGCTTCTCAAAAGAGAGGCTCAGTGGTAGACATCGCTTTGATGGCACCTGGACGTATGAGAGCGTGCCGCCCTGACATTTTTTTCCTCCGTGAAATTTGCTGTAAAACCCGAAACGGCAGAATATAGGCCGTGTAGCTACATATTCATGCCCCTTCATTGAGCCCTCTAAACTCTCAACACGTTGTGATGATGCAAGTTTACCCTCAACCATAATCCCTACAAGCCCTGAGCCCTAATTATGATGTAAGTTTACCCTCCACTCTAATCCCTAAACCCTACTTGGAGGCCCTTTTGACTTAGTAAGTTAGTAAGTAGGGTTAGTAAGGTGGGTTATGGGGATTATAATGGGGTTTCTAGGGGATACTAAGTAGACTTACTAAGTCAACAGGGCCTCCAAGTAACCCCTAAACCCTAAACCCTATAGATCCCTTTAAGGAACCCCTATAGATCCCTTTTAGGACCCCTTTAAAGGAACCCCTACTTACTTAACTCGAAGCCCGGCAGAGCGCAAGGTCCGGAAATGGAGCACGGCGAGACTGGCCCAGATGTTCCACTGGTATCGCGAGAAGCCTTGATGCAACTTCAGAATACATGTAGGGCTTAGGGCTACAGAATGTGGGGCCTAGTATTTAAAGTTTAGGGCCTAGGAATAAGAACTTAGGATTCGGTTTTCCGGGTTAGGGCATCGGGTCTATGTTTACGAAGGTAGAACATGCTGAAGATTGGTTTAAGTGTTTAGAGGTTTGGATCTGGTTTAGCACTATGGCTTGAGGTTAAGGAATCTTGGAATGATTAGGGTTTAGGGCTGAGGGTCTAGTTGGGGTTTCGGGATGGGAGTTTGGGTGCGTTTAGGGTTGAGGCATGTTCGGGGCTCTGGATCTAATTAGGGTTTCGGAATATGCTTTTATGGGGGCCTAGTGGTCCCTACTTGGAGGCCCTTTTGACTTAGTAAGTAGGGTTAGTAAGGTGGGTTATGGGGATTATAATGGGGTTTCTAGGGGATACTAAGTAGTAGACTTACCAAGTCAAAAGGGCCTCCAAGTAGGCCCTCTAGGGATTGAGCCGCGGTTTGCCAAAAGAAACCCCAGAATCCCAAAGCGGGTTGAGACTCTCCAAGCTGCATTCTTCTCAGAAGCCGTGAGGGGCTGGCTAGGCAATCTTGAACCTTTGACCTGTTGTGGTGCACAATCAGAAAGGTGTGTATATATATATATACATATATATATATATATATATATATTCATTTTTCATTTGTTTATACATACACACATAGTTTTACGATGAATGAACGCTCAACCTCTTTTGGGCTAGGACCTTCTCTTGCCAGGAGTTGCTGTCGTGGCACTGAAGCTGCCAACGACTTCAAGCCGACATCCCCAACTCCTTTTTGAATCACCCTAAACCCTAAACCGATTTTTGAACAACATGCGGGTTTTGGTGTAGGTAGGGCTTACTTGCAGTCTTTCAGCTCATTTCGACCTTTTAAAGATCGCGAAGCAATGCTCGAGGAAAACAATCGCAATGTCGCCGGGCGAGAGGGGTTGCTGTGCTTCGCACCTGCTGCTTGTCTGAAAATCTGCCTTGGTCAGTTATAAGTTCCCAGCTCCTTGGTGGTCCATGTCACCTACCGAACACACAAATCACTATTGTTGCGTCACCTTTCCATTTTTCGGCGGTTCAGATCGTTGGCCATGAGGTTTGGGCGGACAGTTGCAAAACTGGCGGTCACCTCCCACATGCTGCCTCGTCTTTGTGGTGTATGTATGCTGACTGCGGCTTTCGTTCGTCAAGTTCCTGAACTTTTCACCATTGCATATAAGACCTCGACCAGCATGACTGGCAGTCATGTCAATTGACGGATTATACAAGTGATCGTTCCCGATGAGTCCTCATCTTTCGGCATCCCTAGTTAATTAAGAATGCGGACCTTTGTGTAAAACTCCAAGCTACATGAGCCCCTTGCAAACTTGTAAGACCATCTATTATCAGACTGATGTACTCTCCTCAGGCACTCAATAATAATGCCACACCCTAAACAGGAAACCAGTTCCCTACCTGAGGGCGGCCTGGAGGAAATGCGCGAAGAGTGGCAAACCCTTGCTGGTGCTGGAGGCCTGGGATACAGCCTGTCGGTGTTATCTTTAGTGATCCCAGCAGAAGGCTGTATGATCGGGTATGACAGATCTTGCCATAGAGGCCCAAGCACATGCCAGAGGAGATGCATGGACGGCAAGAGTTTCAAATAAGTGACCGAGAGTTCGCTGTTACAGGGACAGGGGCTATCAGGCAAGAATTTGTTTCCCCCCACCCACTACACTGGGCTCTCAAGGTAGCAGTGGTTTGAGGATTCAGTACCCAGAGGCTCCATAGTAGTTCCACTTTGGGCTTGCCTAATAGGATTCTTTTTATGAACATCAAAAAGGAACTACTTTGAAGCCTTACAGGAGAAGCCTAAAAGTTGGAAACCCAGTATATAGCCTCAATCCTTAAGAGTCATGTATAGGGAATCCCAGCACTATTTGGCCTTAATCCGGTTTCCAACTTTATGTGGTTGACTGTAAACCCCTAAACCCTATAGATACCTTATGGATCCCTTTAAAGGAACCCCCATAGATCCCCTTAAGGAGCCTTAAGTAGGGTAGAGATCAGGTCAGTGTTCTGCATACCGGGGGAGCCTCCACCACCACGCTTTTCGCAGCTTCTTCTTCAACAGGGTGTACCGGTTTGAGAGTTTCCGAAATTCGGGGGCACCTTATTTTGGGGTCCTTATAATAAGGATCCTACTATTTAGGGTACTAGATTAGGGTACCCTATTCTCGGACTCCCGTTCAGGGTTTGAGCAATGCACCTGCAGGGAGTCGGGTGAACCCAAAAGGCCGTCGTGCAAGGATCGCTAATCCCCAAGCCCAGTGGCAAAAAGCAGCGGGGGAGTTGGCACTCGTTAAGTCAAGGTGTAGTAATGGCTTAGGGGTGCGCATACTTGGAGGATCGTGGGACTTAGTAAGTAGGGTTATAAGTACTTTAACCTCGGTTATAAGTAGTTATAAGTATGGTTACCCTAATTATAACCCCAGTTACTAAGGCCCATGATCCTTTAAGTAGCCCCTAAACCCTATAGATCCCTTTAAGGAACCCCTATAGATCCCTTTGAGGAGTCCTTTAAAGGAACCCTAACACTTACTAAGTCACTTTTGAAGTCATCTCAGCCGGAAGACGCACCCACAAGTTCTCCATGGCCGGGCTGGCTTTAGATGTACCGCCATTGCCCACAGCTAGTCGAAAACCCCAGACCTTCCAAAATCACTTAATCAAGGAATATACCTTAAGTTATAATAGGATCCCTAATATGAATTAAGGTATATTCCTTAATTAAGGAATTTTGGAAGGTCTGGGACTGTGCCTTTCTTCCGAGTTGCATTCATGTGTTCTTCGCTCTCAGGTCACAGCCAGCAAATAAGCCCCAGTTCTGCTCAACCCCAAACCTCAAACCCACGCTTATCGGAGAACTTCAACCACTAGGACCCGACATGCCAAGCATCTTTGCTGAGTCGGAAAAGTGCATCATGAGGGTGCTCCTAGATTCGTACGTTGAACAAAGGCTGGTGTGCAGGGCACTTTTTTCAATTGCCCTTAAGCATCTATGTCTCTAAACCTGTGAACCCCTATCGCTGAACCCGCACACCCACCCGTAAACTGTCTCTAGGATGATGCGGTGATCCTTCCCAGCTTTACTGCCACGCTGACGCAGGCAGCAGAACGGAGCGTCGTTGCAGCGAGTTTAGGCTTCGGGGTCGTTGTAGTTCAGGTTTAGGAGCCCGGCTTGGGCTTGGCAAGCCTAGGGTGCAGGGAACGCCTAAGCCTGTGACTGTGCTACTGCTTCTAATTCAGCTGTCACTATGGCTACCACCGGCTGTAGTTGCCGTTTGGGAGGACTCTAGAGGGCTCTGGGGGATGTGGCACCCGTTTGGGGGAACCCCCTCCCCGGGAAGCCTCTATAGGGCTCCGGGGGATGCCGCACTCCTCCACGAACCATATTGTGGTCATGACATGCCGTAGACCCTCAACCTTGAATCCTGCCCGCACTAAACTCTAGACCCTGATGACCGATGGCCCGTAAGGTTGAGACCCTGCAGTGGTGTTGCGCGTTAGGGTTCTTTGTTCTGTCATAGTGCCCCCAATGCCCTGTTCCCTAAGGGTCCATGTACCCAAATAGTATATACTTTGGCCTTAAAGTCATCCCTATTTAGGTAATTTGGGGCCAAAGTATATACCATTGGGGTAAACGGGACCCTTAGGGTGTTCTGATTTTTAAGGCCCAGCCTGGAGCCCGGTACCCTTCCAAGATGATGAGCAGGCCTTGAAAGAGCTGCCGAAAGACACCGGCGCTCTTTGGCTGACCAGCAAGGCAGAGCACGCGGGCTTTCATTTGTTGGGGTTTGGTGTGTGTGTGTGTGTGTATATATATATATATATACTTGGAGGTAGGGGGGCAGGTTTAAGTGGGTTTATAAGCAAAGTATCTATAATCATAAGCCACATTAGGGACTTACAACCCCGCACTTTTAACCTCCAAGTAGGGGAAACTCCAGAAAGTTGGAATATGGTTTCATGGTAGGATACCCTATAATTTACCATAGAAGGGTTAGGATAATCATATTCCAACTTTCTGGCTTTTACCTTAGGGGGTTGGGTTTTTAGGCTTGAGCGTCCGTGGTGGGGCTGCTGGCTCAGAGCTAAGACTCGTCAGAGTTGACACTGGGAGCCCAAAAAAGGACATAAGGATAAGCATGTTGTAGGGACATCCCTATCTTATTTATTGGGCTTCATTATTAAGGGGTTTTATATGGGATATCCCCATCCTGGAGGTCATACGACGAGTCCGGGCTCACCCTGGGGCTCCAAATAGCCCAAAGTAGGTAGTATTGACCCTAAGGCTCCCAAAAGTAGTTCCTTTTGGGGGTTCATATATAGAATCCTATAAGGTAATCCCAAGAAGGGACCAGCATGGAGCCTCTGGGTATAGACTTTAGACCACAAAGGCGGTACCATTTCTATACTTAGAGATTTAGGGTCAGGTTTTGAAAACTGTGCCGTGACGGTATGTCTTAGAAGGGGCCCCCACCCTGTAATAGTGGTATCATAGGAATATAATAGGGCTCTAATATAATTACAGGGTGGGGGCAGCTTCTAAGGTATGTCGTTCTTTGGATAAGATTCTTGGAGGTCGATTTACAATCCTGTAACAACGCTGTGGCCTGGGGCTATGGAAATCGAAGACCGTTTACACAACAATCAACAAGACAGGCAGCAGCTTCAAGCAAGTGCCTCAACCCTAAGCCCTAAACCCTGGGAAAAACATTGCGGGCTTTGTCCTTGCTAGGTAGGACGGAAAAAACCCTGGGAAAAACTGCCAGAAGGATGCAACAAAAAGCTCGTCGAAGCACTCTGAAATCCGAACGACGTCAACACCTGCAGCTCCAACGACTGAATCGGACTTTGCTTTGCTTCCCAGAGAGCCGACTACCACATACTTATATGAGGAGTATGCTTCAAATGTTACGGCACGTACTATTGAAATTGGCGCCTGTGTGACAGGACCGTGAGGAGTATGCTTTAAATGTTACGGCACGTACTATTGAAATTGGCGCCTGTGTGACAGGACCGTGGCTCGCGCAAGAGAGTGGGCCAAGCTATAATGCCGCTCTCCTGCAGAGCCAGGGTGCAGACGCTGTTGCTCTCGCCCGAAGCCAAAATCTACTGGCGGTAACATATTATGGGGTTTGAAAAGCTCGTAAGAACAACACCGTACAGTTACAGTCACCGTCGGAATATGTCCCAAGACCCTATTCCAACCGTCCCTGCTTGTAGAATTCTACCAACAGTGACAGGTCAACGGATGAACCTGATTCTGATTCAAGGAGCTGAGCGACTAGGGAAACGAACCAAGGGGCCTGGCAGTGGAAGAGATCTCAGACCAAAAGCCTGAAACTTTTCGACTTTTGTTTGCTTTAGGGAGTAGGGTTTTTTGGTTTAGGTTTAGGGTTGGGGGAGATGATAAGTGCCGCTTTCTGACAATATCGGAAAGGTCGTGCGGACACCTCGAGTTCTGGAAACAAAATCTGCCCACTGCATCCCTGCATCCCGACCTCATCAACTCTTTTTAGAGCGGTTTTGGATTTCTTATAGCCTCATAGAACCAACCTCACGCCACAACCCTTTTAGAACTCTCGTGGAATTCTTACAGAGACCCTAAACCAGGCAGCCCCACTACCTGTGGACAACCGTGGGCTACATCATTTGGCCAGCGGCGGCGAAGGCCTTTATGAGGCTGGCCATGAACCCAGACCTTCCAAAATCCCTTAATTAAGGAATAAACCTGATATTTTAATGGGATCCCTAATATGAATTCAGGTATATGCAAACCCTAAACCCTAAACCCTAAATTCCTTAATTGAGGGATTTTGGAAGGTTTGGGAAGCTTCGGCTGTCGTCCCTCCGAACCTCTTAGGGACCCTTAGGGGGGTGGGGGTGGGTAGGGGACCTTAATGCCCATGATAAGGAAGTCTATAGTCCCGGTCCCTATGCGAACCTGAGGATTTAGGGTTCAGGGTGTAGCCGAAACCCTGAACCCCGCCCCGCCCCTATCGAAAAAAGACACAGAGGCCGATTATATGTATTTCTTTACCCGTCAAACCGCTACATTCCTGGAGCCTAGATTGCGGTTTAGGGTTTAGGGGTTAGAGCCCTAAACCCTAAACTTTAAACCGTTTCCGCCGGAGGCTTCTTCCTATGGACATGCCTGTCGACAACTTCATGGCCTGGCACGTGAAGGATGAGCTGCGGTTCCTTTACAGGGAAAGGGATCTGTAAGGGTTCTATAAAGGGTTTAGGGTTTCGAATCTCCGAAAATTGAGGAGTAATTACCTTTATTTGGGTCCTGATAATAAGGATACTAGTATTTAGGGTTCTATATTGGGGTTCCATATTTTCGGAAACCTCCGTTTTAGGAAGTAAGCGCCAGTCAAGGGTTGAGACTTGTGACTTGGTAGGACCGTTTCAGCACAGCTTCAGGACAGAATTTCAAAAGATTGCTGCTGCTCAAAATTCGAGAACTGGCATTCGACATGTTCACGTAGCACAGCACTGAACTTATTTTTGAAAGGTGCTGGAGGACGGCAGCCTTTCCTCAACAGTGAAGGTACAGAGTTTAGAGTTCACTTCCTGTGTTAGGGTTTTGCTTTTGTATACTTGTTGCTGAGCTGTACTGATGCGGGCATGACCGGGACGATTTCACTCGTTCGCCAAATTGTTGGTTAAACACAAGCATCAGTTCTGATCCAAGTTTAACATCGGCTGAACCCATATGAGCCCATATGGGAGCCGATACAGTTGGTGGTAACCCTTCTCACAGCCTTAAGCTCCGAACCCCCTTTGTGATGCTTAGGGTAGGTGTTATAACTAGTGGCAATCCCAAACCTACTACTCTAAACTCTGAGGCCCGCCCCCCCCCCTTTTAAAAACCACAACGATAACTAAACTCTCAACCCTTACACCCTGACTCCTTAGAGCAGAGGAGAATGTGATGAAGGCCTTCTCCGTGTCCCCGGCGGTTGTTCGGCAATCTCAGACATGGAGCTTCGGACGGAGCAAGCGCCCATTCCTTTGGAGGGTTTCAGCGGGTGTTTTACGGTTTTAACTGGGTCGTCATCGGAGAGGTTTGTCCATGGTTTATAAGTACTTTCAGGTTTTGCGAGGGTTTTTTCAAGGAGCCTAGTAACAAGTTAATGGGCTTATGCGCACAGTAGCTAGGGATCTGAACCATGGGCCTTGAGCAGTAAATGACAAGGCTCCAAAGGTACAAAGTGACTTCGTATGGTCGCTGCTCTGGTGTGTAAAGAATCTAACTAGTACTCGACCTTGCAGGCTCCGGCACCGAAATTTCGGTAGGGTTTAGGGGTTTAGGGTTTAGTACAGAGAGAGAGAGAGAGAGAGAGAGAGAGAGAGAGAGAGAGAGAGAGAGAGAGAGAGAGAGAGAGAGAGAGAGAGAGAGAGAGAGAGAGAGAGAGAGAGAGAGGAGAGAGAGAGAGAGAGAGAGAGAGAGAGAGAGAGAGAGAGAGAGAGGGAAGGTTGGGTATTAATGTGGGGCCTTGAGCCCCCAAATTCGTACAAAAATGGGAGCTGGCGAAAATTAGGGGTACCTTATTTTGGGGTCTTGATAATAAGGATCCTACTATTCAGAGTGCTATATTAGGGTCCCCCTATCTAGTACGCGTTTTTGGGAATGTATCAACATGTTCAGCAAATGTGTTGAACTGCTTTAGTGGTTCATCACGATGATGCATACCTAATGTCAGTTCAATATTTCTCAACAACATCAGGGGCCTTTATTATAAATAGACAAGGTTTTCGTGGTCTTTTTTCAATAGTTATATATAGTAGCCAATGGTAGAAGCTTAGAGTTTGTGGCCTTATTGATTTGGCCTATCTTACAGAGTTTGAACTTTTTGAGACTGGTTGCTGAAGAAGAGAGGCTACGAAGCCCTAAAACTTCAGATCTTTTCAGCAGGCCCAACCGCAGCACGATGGCACCCAGAAGCATCAACCAGCTTTCCTCGCGGGTCAGGAAACTTTTGTGTCAAGTACGAGCTTTCCTAAACCCTCCTCTGAACCCTGAACCCTAAACCCTCCTTTAAACCCTAAACCCTCCTCTGAACCCTAAACCCTCCTCTAAGCCTAAGCCCTAAACCCTCCTCTAAACCCTAAGCCCTAAACCCTCCCCTAAACCCTGAGCCCTAAACCGTCTTCCCCTAAACCCTAAACCCGCCTCAAGACCCTTAACCATGTGGCAATGACGAACTTCCGTCCACTCCTAACACCTGAAACACAAAACCCTCAGGCTTCCCCGGTGCCCTGAGTGTTGCGAGCGCTTTAAAGCGAACTACAGACTCCCCATTGGCCCCATAGTAGCTCCTTGTTGGGGTTCATCTGTAGAACCCTATAAGGTAACCCCCCCAAAGCAACTACTATGGGGCCTATGGGTAGCTGCTATGCTAAAGTTGAAGCCACATTGGCCCACCTCTGTTTATGCCTGAGTTAGACCAATTGTTGCAGAAGACGGGTCTTGGGTTCGGGAGGGTTCCTCAGTTTCTTCATCGCAGAATATACCCCCAACACTTACTCTAGCTAGTCAGCCCCTATACTAGGTGTGGGGCCACCCAGCTTGCTTTTGAGGAACGTTGGTTCAGATGTACCCCACTCCGACGACGTCGCGCTGTGGGATGCAGAGTGAGATTCCGACATGAGGGCTTCGTGAAGCTTTACCTCAACCCCAGATGACCTACCTGTTTCAGGACTTGTAGCAGGAAGTCATAATAAGGAACCCCAAAACGGTAGGTTTTCTAGGGTCCACGAAGGACTTCCACAACTTGACGATCTGAGGCACTGGGCATAGCCGCATCCCCTGGCCCTTAATTACCTTAAGCCCTGTAGGGTTTAGGATTTAAGGGTTTCTTTTTGTCACGAGCACAGTCCTAACTGACGGAAGAGCGGCAAATTCCCGGGCGTCCTTGCGTGCCAGCCTGCAGCAAAAGGGTTCAGCATTCAACACAAACGCATTAACATCATGAGTTTGTTCTCACTGCCGAGTTACCTAACCACGAAAAGCCTCGTCGTCTGCATATACTCCAAGCAGCTGGCGTTTCGAATCTGTAAGGCTCAAGGTTTCGGATTCGGGGTTTGTTTGGGGCGTCGTGAAATTATAGGGCTCTTGTGACTCTAGAAGAACCTCTCAGCCGGATGCCTCCTGTTATGCTACACTATGCCCTGCTTTTGAATATCTTGTTCTGGCTTTGCCGTATGGTGGCAGTCGAAAACTAAACCCTAAACATCCCTAAATCCTAAAATCACCTCGGCCACAGAGTGGCGCGTAGAGGGCAAGGTGCCGCAAGGCAAGTTTGAAGCTTGCGGAGCCTGGGTTAAGACTGCGACACCAACGCATTTATTGGAATCATAGGACTCCTTGAGGAGCCTTTAGAGCAACCTTTGTGGTTCTAGTCCTATGAAAAGTTGATGTTTCTGGTTCTTGGGTTCTCGAGTTAAGCACGTTCAGATCTTCCGCGAACGCGTTTTCTTCAAAACACTCCAGGTAAGACATCAACCACAACCCTATATCAATGGTTGAGACGCCCGGGCTTCTCAATAAAACATGCACGGCTTAAGGTTGAAAGTCCAGGCCTGACGGTCCCTGCATCATTGTAGTATTATAGTGTCTGATAGAGCCCAACAAGCCCAGCAGTCTAATTGGCCCGGAATTACATGACATTGTCCCGGTTGCACCCCAACCGTAACCCTACACCGTAAACCATCCTTGTACCATACATGTGTTCAGCCTAAATGTTGAGAGCACGAGGTTTGTGAAGACCTGAGCACCCTAATCAATCCAGTTTTAGCTTGCTGTCGGGGTCATGCAGCCCAAGACGCACCCTATATATATAGCCAGACTAAAGCTACAAGAGGATAGCATGGCTTGCTGGTTCTTGCGGCTCCCCGTAGAGGTGTGATTCTTGTGTTTGCAGCGCGGTGAGTCTTAACCCAAGAAATTACACATTGGCCGGGCCAAATGTGCATGGGGAGCGTCAGTGAGTCAGCCGAGAAAGAAGGGCAGTGCCCGTGACGACCTGCTTCGCGCTTTCTTTACGGGGGTTGCGCGGTGTGTCTGTCTTGGGAAGGCTCCCACAGGGGGGCGAATGAAGTTGATAATTGAAACAAAGTCGTTTTATTTTGGGATGAGGGCTGGTCAAGGTGGAAGTTGCGGACAGAAGGATTTCTGGGCTGCAGAACCTTACCGTCACAAAGTACCGCCACAAAGACTCGCAGGTCCGGACGCCTCAAGCGTAAACTTCAAATCAAGAAGAGCTGCTTGATGAACTTCACGTCCTGTTCCCCCGACAAAGTCAGAACATGCAACAAGGTCCCGTGAAGCCTGTCTGAATTTGCACTGGTTTGCGTTCTTTTGTTGCATATATACCCACGAAGCCGAGAGCTAGAGCAATCTCACGCACACAACGTGGAACCAAACGCCCAGCACAGCACACACCTCTACAACTGTCGACGAAGGTCCGCGGAAGCCTCTCACAAGTAGGACCACGACGACCCAACAAGCCTTTTCTTTCCCAAGAACTTGCCCCTGGATGACATAAGACTATGCGAAACCCTGCTCTTCACCCTAATTCCCCAAGCCGTACAGGCCGGGGGACGTTTCTCAATCGCGATTGCAGAAGACGTTTGTGCAACAGGAAAAGTTTCATTGTGTTAAAGTGACATCTTTTGCATTTGAGGTTCCCCCCCCAACCTTGTTTGCATAGTTGGTGAGACCATTCTCTCATAGTCCTGTAATACACCCCAGAATCCCTCTAGATTTTGCCCTAAGCCCCAAACCTAAACAAGACCCCTCCATACCCTTGCTATACTCTAACACTCTAAGCAAAACACCCATATATATATATATATATATATGTTATTTTTGTTTGTTGTTGTTATTAATATTATTATTATTAATAATAATAATATTATTATGATTTGTTTTTGTTTCTATTTTCGTTATTATTATACCCTAGACCCTAAAGATTCCTAAGCGGAATGAGGTCGGGCGGAGGCCCCGCCCTGGCTCTCAAAGAAATCCTCTGCCCCAGCCAAGTAGCGGCAGCCTCGGCCGGGATTTTGGGGTTTAGGGGCTTTTAGGTTTAAGGAGTTTTTTGGGTTTAGGATTTGATGGTTCTAGGGTGTTTAGGGTTTTGGGGGTTTAGGGGTTTTTAGGTTGAAGGAGTTTAGGAGTTTTTTGGGTTCAGGATTTTAGGGTTTTGGGGGTTTACGGTTTTTAGGGCTTTACGGGTTAGGGGGTTAGAGCTTGAGGCTTGACGTACCGAATGCCTGTGAGAGAGAGAGAGAGAGAGAGAGAGAGAGAGAGAGAGAGAGAGAGAGAGAGAGGGGTTTCGAGCTTGAAGACATTCAGGGCTTAAGGCATTGCAGTCCCTGCTCAAGGAAAGAGCTTGACAGTTTTACCGTTTGGCTCTTGCTGCTTACATAAGTATCATATGTCTTCAATCATCATAGTAAGCCCCCTAAATTTAAGGGACACTCCTTGGTTAAGGCGATTAAGGGTATTGGGATCTTTGCGTAGGAGGCCAAAGACTGTCGTTTCACCCAGACTTTCCCAGAATCCCTTAGTTAAGGAATAAACCTTAAATCTTAATAGGATCCCTGATATGAATTAAGGTATATTGCTAAATGACGGGATTCTGGATGGTCTGGGCACCTTCACTTTCATAGAAGATCTGAGTGTTTCGAGTCGCTCTTGCAGTTTAGGGTTCAGGGTGTAGGGTTTAGGGCAAACCCCTTTCTGTGTACATGTGACGAGTACGGCTCATGTTGATCCCAGTGACCCCCTTCACCCATAATATGCTCTGGAGATACCCCCTGAACAAAAACACTGTACAACCCTGTAGAAATCCCAGAAACAACGCAATGAACCAAAACAAATATTGCAGAACTGTACAAACACTGCGGAAAGCTGTTCCACCACTCTAAACCTCTCAACCCTAACCACCAAACCCCAAACTCTACTCAAACCCTTAAAGGTGTGTAAAATGTTGGCCCAGCGCGAGCGAGGATAAAAGGCTGCTATTCTACATACTCGTGGGGTCCAGGTAGAACCTATTAACCATATCTAACCATTGATATTGGAGGACCTAAGGAAACAGGGATGATGATAATCCCCAGTAAATAAGGAGCTAAAGGCCCAAAACCACTGATTAGATATAGTCTCTCTCCACCCAGGACTTGCTCAACGCAGTGTTTGAGGGCAACTTGCTGGAGTCCTTCAAGACTAAGGCCAGGTTCTCCATGGGGTTTAGGGTTCAGGGTTTAGACTGAGGCCAGGTTCTCCATGGTTATCACCGGCAGGGGTTTAGGTTCTACGATCCTGAATCCTTGAACCTACTTGCCTGCCGACAACCCCAAAGAACCCCAATGGCCCAAAGAACCCCAAAGAACCCCAAATCTCATACACATGTTGTTCTTTACAGGTTGCCATATCACCTCTTGTCCTGTCCTAAAAGACCGTGAGACCCGATCCTGCAACACTGCATCAACCCGGACGGCTAGCCCTTGCTTCGAGCAACCCTTGAGAAACTCCACGGCAAGTTGTCAATATTTGTCAATTCCCAAGATGTGACCCACGAGGAATCCATCACCAATCCGGGGTTTAGGGGTTTAGGGTTTAGGGTTATGGCATGCGGCAAAGAACTCTTCAGTTGAGGGGCTGCGGTTACGGGGATTGCAGGATCTGGGGTTCATAGGTTCCTTTCTCGTCAGTGCTGTTTCCTTCCTGGGGTCCCATATACCCTAAACCCTAAACACCCTAAACACTAAAAACGCCAGAAACCCCTAAACCCCCTGCTTTGTCTACTGTTGCTTCAGAGTTACCCTGCAATGCGGGCTTTGTCCTTGCTTTGTAGGCGGGAAAAAACACAAATACATGTGGGCAGTCTCTTCTGGGCTAAGTTGCTGCCCGCATTCTGCTACGGTGACGATGGCCACTGGCACTGCACCGCATCTGCCGGAGGAAGGTCTACACCTCAACTATAGCCAGTGATATTGGGGGAACTAAGGAGCCAGGGATGATGATAATCCTTATTAAATAAGGAGCCAAAGAGCCAAGGGAGCCCCCAAAACCACTGGCTAGATATAGTCTCTCTCCGCAAGGGTATATTATGACATAGTTAAAGAAGGAACCCCCAGAATAGTATTGGCAATTAAACCACTGGTTAGTTTTACCCAAGACCCGAACCCTGAAGCCATTGCCATCAAGCCCTGAGCCTGGCATGACCACATGGGAGTTTCCGTAAGTGAGGGCTACCTTATTTTGGGGTCGGATCCTACTACTTAGGGTACTATGTACCCTAAATAGTAGTTGCTATGTTACTTGGAGGCCCTTTTGACTTAGTAAGTCTACTTAGTATCCCCTATAGAAACCCTATTATAATCCCCATAGCCCAGCTTACTAACCCTAGTTACTAAGTCAAAAGGGCCTCCAAGTAGGGTCCCCTAGTTTCGGAAACTCCCACATTCTGCGCTTGCGAGGATCCTGGCAAGTTGAACGTTGCCAGGGCCTAAGGAGAGCAGACTCAGAGATCCCAATATCCCTTAATTAGGGCATATACATATATATATATATATATATACACACACCTTACTTACTATTTTGCTTTAAGGTATAATCTTTAAGTAGGGAATATGCCTTAAATTATACGGGCCGTAATATCATGGTTTAAGGTATCTTCCTTAATCAGGGGGTATTGGGATCTCTGGGAGAGTGCGGGGGTTAGCGTTTAGGGTTAAGGAGGGCGTTGCAAAGCACATCTTGTTGCCGCTGCGTGAATGTGCTATACATATATGTGTATGTGAAGGCTGTCCAGGCATATCAGGTCTGTCGGAGGCGGAGACTTTTGGCAGAAGTGGTGTTGATCTTCTTCTCTGTCGTAGCCAATACTACTGTTGGCTCATACAAGCCAATGAAGAAAGAGACAAGGCAGTGAACATGAAGATACTGATATGGCATGTGTAGTAAAGGCCGCGGAAAACTATGAAGCTCACAATCTCGAAAACCTGACCCATGAAGCCTCAAACCCAAACAATCTTCTTTGATGTGTAACAGGAGCAACGACGGAAACATGACGATGACAGCCAGAGCAATTACAGCAAGTGCCGATGCCATCGCAGGTGATTTCGGCATGCTTCAGAAGCAATTGTCCCAACAACCTGTGTCGCAAAGAATGGCTGGAACTCGCCTTCGGGATTCAGCGAAAACGAAATTAGAGTTTCTTGTTCTTTGCATTGTCATCTATCACTTTGGCGGATGCTTTTCCAAGAACCTGCCAAAAGCAAGACACACTGAAACTCCAGAGGCCACTAATGTTCAGACCTTCTTGGAGTGACATCTGAGGCAAGCATGCTGCCCGTCCTGGTCGGTCGGCCACCGCTGTGCTTATGAACGTGTTTGTCTTGTTCCCACCCCCCTGCTCCCCCTCCATACGTTCAATACACGGTGGGTGATGACGCGCCATCTCGTTTCTTCACCGTAATGACCAAAAACCTTGGGGAAATCATTTGGTTTTGTTCTGGAGCTTGTTGAAAGTAGTAGTCACCCGTTCATCATTCAGGGTTCTGTGTAAGCGTGTCCTTCCTTCCGAAACTCCGCTCTGTGGCCCAAGTCAGTCCTATGGCCTTGGATCAGCTCCCAAGATTTCACGTTTGTTTGGCCAAGCTGCCATGAGGTCTCTAGTTAGGGCTCATGCAAGGTCTTACTCTATGGCCCCATGGGATTTTGGGGCCTGCGATTTGCGCAAGCAAGGCTATAGACAAAGTAGTGTGGAAGCCACCAATGCACAGAGACCTGTCATGGCTGCTCCGCGCGTCGTCGACGAGACGGCACGCTTCACGCCCGTTGGACACCAAGCTGGCGCCCAGAAAGCATCAGGATGCAGGGTTCAGGGTTCCGGGCGAACTGGCGGAAGAGCGGCAAACTACCAGGCGTCCTTGCAAGCAAGCCTGCAGCAAAAAGGGTTCCGGGCGAGAGAAGCCTGCTGCAAAAGGTTCAGGGTTCAGGATTTAAAGCTTTGTCTCGGCTGTAAGCCTGCGAAGGCCATCATGAAGCTTATACACGTAGTTGTGAGTTTCGATGAATGTATACAGGGTTGACAAGAACCGGCTTAGAAGCAGCGGTGAATGGATGGTGGAAGGTTAGGAACATTATGCGTAGAGAAAGCAGCGCGAATAAAGGAGTTTTGATGTATCAAGCCTTTTTTTGCAGTTCGAGAAGGGCCCATTAACAAAACAAAAATAAACATAAGCTACATCACTGCACGACATAGTGCATAACTGTTTCGGCTTCTGTCTAGCTGTGTCGGCCCTTGGGCTTACTTCGGGAGGTACGGGTGTCAGATATTTGAGGTTATCAGGGCTTCGGGCTCGGTGCTCGGAGTCTGCGGATTTCAAAAAGATGCAGACACTTACATACATACACCCAGACCTTCCAAAATCCCTTAATTAAGGAATATACCTTAATTCAATGTAGGGATCCCATTATAATTTAAGGTATATTCCTTAATTAAGGGATTTTGGAAGGCCTGGGCATGTACATACATGCACATGCGTACATACACATAAACGTATGTGCATGTGCATGGAAGCCTGCCTACACACACCTACAAATGTTTGTTGGTTTGCAAGGTCGTGTCTGTTGCAACAGTACTGGTGCAGAGATAGCAGACTGATGGGGTGATACCGCATATCACAAGTCCTAATCCCTCGATGCTGAACCCGTGGCCCGATGCCACTTTAAAGTGTAATCCGGCGACCCCTAAACCATGAACTCGAGAATCCCGTACCCCAAAGCCGACAACATCAACTCCAAAACTCCTGCTCGACATCTAGTTACTGAGCCCGGCAAGTAACACCTCGGATTTTTAGGGTTCAGGGATCTACCCTCCACTGGCCCTCCAAACTCTCCAAAGGGGCTCCTCTGAACCTACCCGAAGTCGGGTCAATTCGGTCCTAAACTCTACCCTAAGGCTCCATAGTAGTTCCTTTTTGGGATTACCTTGTAGGATTCTATATATGTACCCCAAAAAGGAACTACTTTGGAGCCTTAGGGTAAACCCCACAGGCTAAGCTCCGACAGCCCAAAGAGAAGACGTCTGTGTTCTGGTGCCCCAAGTAAACTCTTCAAAGATCAGCATCTGCTTTCACGGTTGTGGGCTTACGAATTTTGTTGGATATGCGGTTCTAGGTTTACGGTTGAGGGTTGAGGGAAGAACGGCAAGGGCCAGGGTTTGGGAATTGACGGTTGCGCCTGCTTGGGGATGACTCTTTTGATTCGCGGCTTGCGTTGGTGCGGAATAGTGCGACTGCAACTTTGCCTAAGGCTCGAGTATACAAGTAATTCTTACCTGGAGGGTCTGCGAGCTTGAAATGGTGCATGCTTTAAACGCACCTGCCTTAAGTCCATACATCGTGCCTACTTAGTGCTCTTCTCGCAAGGTGGGCATGTGGAGCTCCTTACGAGCGTCACCTACCCCGGGCTCGTCTTCAAGCCTGTGACGGCAGGACCGGATCCTTTGTGACAATTCGATAGAGGAAAAAAGCCTGTGAAACCGTCCCCTAAATCACGAGACCACTCAATGTCGCCCCCCCCAGAATGGCACTATAAGCCAGGAGCCTATCTGTGTTGGATCCAGTTACTAGGTCGCTAAATCCCGAACAACGGCAAGCCATATTAAACCTATTCAGCATCACTCAAGCTTCCTTTTCCACCCGCCATACAACCTTTGAGCTTTCAGTTGGCTCTCCGAGATCGCAGTGCAACGTGTCACGCTGTGAAGTGAATCCTACTTGGAGGCCCTTTTGACTTAGTAAGTAGGGTTAGTAAGGTGGGTTATGGGGATTATAATAGGGCTTCTAGGGGATACTAAGTAGACTTACTAAGTCAAAAGGGCCTCCAAGTAAGCCCTTCAAGCCCAAACTTTTGAGCTTAACCTCTGAAGCCCTCGACCTGAAACTCAGGCCCTAAACCCTAAAGTCTACGGGCCATAAACTCCGCACGCGCGAAGGCCGTCTCGAACATGACTAAGGAATGTCTATAGATCCCTGAACGAGCATTGTTCTCGCGTCCTTTTATCGTCTTCTGCGAATAACTACAATAACAACCTGTCAAAACATTTTCGAAGTTTGTAAACACTTTATGAACGTTCTAGGAGCCCTTTTCAACACCCTGTAGAGGTCCAGTCATTATCCTCTCTGGGTGTGTACTGGAACCGTAAACCCAGCTTAAAAAAAGCATATGGAACAAGTATTTCTAGGATGCCCAGTAGTACCCTTATTCCCTTTTTGTGGGTCCTAGGTTACTGGGTATCCTAGATCTTCAACGGATAAATCTTTAGTTAAACCCTGTAATCCCCTAAATCCCTAAACCCTAAACCCTAAATCCCTAAACCCCTAACAACCCCCCAAATATCCCGGGAACCCAAACTCCAAAAGCTGAAGACCTTGTGTAAGCCTGGATGAGGGGCAGGCGTAAAAAAGGAGCTCCAAAAAAAAAACTCTAAACTGAAGACCGGGTACCCTAAGGCTCCAAACTAGTTCCTTTTTGGGGTACATATATAGAATCCTACAAGGTAATCCCAAAAGGAACTACTATGGAGCCTTAGGGTAAGCCTTGGAGGAGAGCTCTCCTTCTACCAACGCCTCCCGGAGCCCCTGGCTCCGCCCCTTGGGCTCTGGGGTTAGGGCGGTTTAGGGGTTTGGGGGTTTAGGGTCAGGGTTCAGGCGATTGCACAAGTCCTGATGCAAAAAGGGTCAAGCGTTTAGGATCTAGGGGGTTAGGGGTTTAGGGATTTAGGGTTTAGGGGTTCAGGGGTTTATAGGGTTCAGGGGTATAGGGGCTTAGGGGTTTAGGGTCTAGGGATTGCAACAGGGTTTAGGGTTTAGTCCCTCCTGGGCTCTGGGGTTCGTAGGAGTTTTATAAGGGTTCCCTTCAAAAGGATTTCTTTAAGGGTGATAAAGGGGCTCGAATCTAAGGGAGGTTTAGGGTCCTTCAAGGGTTGCGCAAGGGTCTGGGGCTTAATGGGAGTTCGGGGTCTTTTGAAGGGTTCTGCAAAGGTGCATGGTGGGTTTAAGGAGTTTTGGATTTCCTTATGGTAGGGTTGAGTATGCAAAACGGGGCTTACTTTCTTCATCCGAGTCTACCAATGAATTTGGGGTGTACCTCCTTTGTGGAGGATCTGTTTATTGATGTCGAGCTTCACCGTGGAGCATGGGTGATTTTTGCAGCTTCTTGAGTTCTATCCAGAGTTCACTAGACCCCACACCCACACCTTCCTCGAAAGCCCAGGTACACGAGCACCTGCTACGGCACGTGCCAAATACCTGCCAAGCAGGTGGAGGCGGATCTGGATGGAGGTGCCGTGATGCCACCAGCTTTCCTCATCATGGAGGACTGTTCCCGTCACGACATATAGGTGCCTCATTAACAACTGCCTACACAATTTTTGGGGCTCCTTGTTGTAATGACTGTATACTGAGCCCCAAAACCCTGTTCTATTTATCAAGACCCCCAGATTACATCGCCACCCTCAAGTCCTAAACGACATCGCCTACAGCTTATAAGCCCTAATTTCGACGTCCGCAAGTCGAGCCGGGTTTGCAACAAACCAGGGTCAGCCCCGATGGCCCTACCCTAAGGCTCCAAAGTAGTTCCTTTTTGGGGTACATATATAGAATCCTATAAGGCAATCCCAAAAAGGAACTACTATGGAGCCTTAGGGCTTTCCGAAAACTAGAGTACCTTATTTTGGGGTCCTTATAATAAGTATCCTGCTATTTTGGGTAGTAGATCAGGGTGCCCTATTTTCGGAAACTCTCACATATCAGTAGAGAGTCTGGGTTCAGGGGATCTCCAGCTTGGCACGTCGGATTTTGAGTGTGGAACCTTCTTAGGGGTTTAGGGTTTGGGGTTTAGAATTTGGGGTTTGGGGTTTAGAGTTTGGGGTTTAGGTTTTCGGGTTTGGGGTTTAGGATTTGGGGTTTGGGGTTTAGAGTTTGGGGTTTATGTTTTCGGGTTTGGGGTTTAGATTTTAGGGTTTAGGGTTTGGGGGCTTTTGACGACCCTGCCAGACATTCTCGACTGCTCTGACGTCAACGGCCCTCTTTGAAAGTTAAGCCAGGCTTGGAACTGACTGTTACCCAGACTTTCCAAAACCCCTTAATTAAGGAATATACCTTCACTCATATTAGGGATCCTATTATAATTTCAGGTATATTCCTTAATTAAGGTATTTTGGAAGGTCTGGGTACCTGGACCCCAAAAGTATGTAGAATAATTGCTTTTTATAGGCTTTGGACCATTTTTTACCTACTTTGGGGGATCTAGGTAAAGGTTTTTTGCATGAGCCTAGAAAAGCTTTACTCCGAATCATGACCGACACCCTAACCTCTATAACCCCTGGAGACCCCTGTTGTCGTCGACAGATGCAGTGCTGTACGCTCTTGTTTGTCGGTTCCCAAAACGCGAGTTGTGCAACCGAGGGGCGTGGCGAGGCTTGAAGATTTGGTCCTATTTAAAATGGCCTTATGTAGGATCCCGAATAGTCCTATACAGCTAGTACACCGAAACCAAACTCAAAAACCTAGGGAAATTCAGAAACCCATAATTGTCCCAAACTTGTTGGTCCACTTCCCTTTCCCTCCCAAACCACAACCTCCGAAACGCTATACAGTAAACCTAAGTACACCTCCCATGAACCACGGATCACCAAATCCCCAAAATCCGTGCTGCAACCTTGGAAAGAGCTCCGGAGGATGTGACCGCTGGCATGAAGGAGCTTTGCCCGGGGCTCTAAGAGGCTTCAGTAGCTTCGGGTCTCCTTCTGCGCAGTTAGGTTTCTCATGGTTTTTCGAGCTTCCGGATCGCCTTCTCCTTCTCCATCGGCATCGAAATGTTCACGGCCAGCAGCACCCTTGTCTTCACCAGCATCATGCCATAACCGTCATCGTCGTCATGCTCATCATCATTTCCAAGTCCATCGGCCTCACATGCCCTTATAACCATGTCGTCATCACCACAGACGTCCCTAAAGACCAGGTCGTCATTTTGTACGTACAGTCTAGAGATGTTTAAAGAATGGGAGAACGTCTTTTTCCCGCCGTAGCCGACACCACCATCACCACCACCACCGCCAACGCCACCACCGCAACAACAGCCACCGCACGACTGCGACCAGCGTAAGACCGAGACGACATAACGACGACATTGACGACGGCGACTGGTGATTCCTCCTCGCTGGCTGTGGCTGCTGCTGCTGCTGCTGCTGCTGCTGCTGCTGCTGCATTCTGCTCCTAATTACTAGTTCTACTTGCTATCACCTTAAGGAACCCTTGAAGGCAACCTGTAAGGAACGGTACACCCCAAACCTTAAATCCGTAAACCCTAAACCCATATGATCAGTTCCTACTGCAGACCAGTCAAAGTACTTGCGGAGACCGAGACCTCGTCAGTCATGTCCGAGTTGCGAGAGCGTAAACCGTACTTCAAAGCTAAACCGGCCCACAGCCAGAAGCCCCAAAACTGACCCTACCTTAACCCTGAAGGACCTTCCTTTTTCGGGACTTATATAAGGAAATCATAATAAGGAGCCCTGAAAAAGGTAGGAAGATCAGGGTTAAGGTAAACCCTAAAGCGGCCCAAAACCAGGAGCCGGCGGTGCTGGATCTGAAACTCGGCTTTCGCCAGCGGGCGGCACACCACGGGCCATCGAAGCGATCCTCCATGAAAGCGAAGTGTGCCATGGGTGGGTTCTCCATGGTTTAGGGATTTAGGGTTTAGGATTTCTGCCGGCATTCCTGTAGTCGATAGGCGTTTTTGGTAAGTTTGTTCAATGCATGCCGGTGGCCCTTAATACGGCTCATGATATAAATCCTGCATTACCAATAATAAGAAATATGCCAGAATTCCCATCGTTTAGGGGCCTCAAGGTAATGCAGGGTTCAATCACATTATTCACGAACTCCCATAGTTTAGGGCCTTAAGGTAACGCAAGAATTATATTACCAACAGTAGCCCGAAGCTCTGGTCGCAAAAGTCTTACTTGGAGGATCATGGGACTTGGCCAGTAAGGTTCTTTAATATTGGTTCTTATAAGATATAAATATAGTTACCCTATTTATAACCCCACTTTACTAAGTCCCATGATCCTCCGAGTACTTTTCGCATGAGACCCGAGGTGCCCGATCCACGTCGAGGACGATGGGTTTCAGGCTCTGCGGTCTACGGTATTTTGACCCATCGAATCTGAGACTTGGCGCAAAACACTGCACCACTCATGGTCTGTCGTGTTTTCTTGTTTTCCTAGCATTGATGTGGAATACATATACATATAGATAAATAAATATACATATATATATATATATGTAAATATGCATATATATATATATGTATATATACATATGCATTAAATAAAGGTTGGTGTGTAGATTCATAGTTGCTTCTTGCGGCTTTTGGCTTGGCGGCGTATGGGTTTCAATTTCCAACTGACCAGGTCAGTTCGTCCCAAGCAACGATATCAAAATGGGTCCCCTCTTAGTCCAGGGTTCAGTGTCCAAGGGCCTACTCGACGCCCTAAAATCCATGAAGGCTAAAACTTGCCTAGGGAGCTGTCTGAGTATCCGAAACACTACACGTCGTAAACCCAGAAATCTTACGAACCTTACACCACTAAACGCCAAATTAAAGATTGATACACAATCCTCAACAAACACATGGATCCCTCTAAAATGCTTGACATTTTCCATTTTACTATAAAATATCTCTACAAAACTCTGCAACAAGCCGTATTAATCCCTATGTAAGCACTCAGGAGAATCCGGAAATCCAGCAAGAAGGAAGGCCAGGAGGAGTGTCAGGACCGACTACTGCGCGGGGATTAGGGCTTAGCGTTCCTTCTTTCTTAGCAAAATGATGCGCCTATGAGGGCTTGTAGGGTTTAGCTTCAATCATGACCCGTCATGGACTGCGCAACTCCTGCAAACTCCCGCAGGCTTCTACTGTCTGGTTCTTATAGGGAATGGGGAATACGGTTATGGGGACCATAATTGGGGATTATATAGGGACTACTATGGGGATCCATTCCCCCATTCCCGGCTTAGGACCAGACAGTCTAGCAGAACTTCCACTATCGTGGGCCCCAAAACCCTATTTTGATATTTAAGGCCCTTACATTAGGGAATAAGATGGTGTGATATTGGATAATATGCTAGAATATGGGATAAATAATAGTAGTTCTCTGACTTATACAATGCGCTGAAAAACGTGGAGCCTGACTCTGCAACCCCGTGCGTAGTGTGTGTGTACACACAAACAAACACGACTGACAGCCCAACCCTGCTGGATACCCCGAGGGTCCGTGTACTAGACCCTTCCGAGCGTGTGCCCGAGAGTTACTAAGCACTCAAAGCTTTCGCAAACATGCCAGATGGCCCTTATCCGACAGCCCGTTCACGTCCTCAACAAGTCGCAATATCGTATCGATCTTCTCCCGGCATGATTGCACGATGTTTGTATACGTTTAGGGTTGAGAGTTTAGGAATCAGGTCCTTCACGATTAGAATAGGGCCCCTTTAAGGGGTCCATCGTTACAGGTAATGTAGCCCCCTACAAACAGCAGCAAATCCCTGATATCGGATCCTGAGCCACAGTGGCACTCGATAACCAAAGCAGAGGAGCCGGTGGTTGGGGTTGTTAAACAAGAGCTCATACTTAAAGGGTCACGGGACTTATTAAATACGGTTATAAGTACCTTAATTGGGGTTGTAAGTAATTTTACGTATAGTTACCTTGTTTAAAACCTTACTTACTAAGTCCCATGATCCTCCAAGTAGACCTGTTGAACATAAGATTGGTAGTGCAGAATCGGGTTTGGGGTTCTAGGGTTTCTCCAGTGCCGGCACCTCGGAGAGCCCGGGGGGGGGTTCGAAAAGGGTAACAGACTTGTTAATTGTCACTCATATGTTACCCAAAGAGACATGAAAGACGAGATGCCTCAGCATGCGGCCATCAAGCAAGAACATACCCCCCAAAGCTTTTACCCCAAGCCCCGCTAAGCCCTTAACCGCAAACCCTTAGAGCCTTAATGCCAAGAACTTTCCTCAACCCTATACGCCCTAGTATAGAACCGACCATCACCGAACCCTATACCAAGTACTGTAGGTGCTCTTCTCAAAACTTGGGTACTGCCCCCACTCAGTAACAGTTGGATAATATTCATAATATAGACATATTCGGACCTTAATAGTAGCCCTAACAGGGACTGTTACTGTATGGGGGGCAGTACCCAACTTAAAACCTTCTTTCGAAGGACAGCCTTCTGGACAAGCTCCTGGACTATCTGCGGCCCCTGCGCGAAAGGCGGCCGGAGGCTGATGAGTTGGATGTGCGCGGCATCCAAGAGATCATGGAGCTGCGGGTTGAAGGGCTCCAAACTTGAACCCAAAACCCTGATTATTGAAGGGTTTTCAAAGAAGGTTAAGGGTTTTACGGTGTAGGAGATCCTCTTAACGATGTTTGTTCAGAGTTTTATGCGGGGCTTCACGCGATTTTTTGTAAGCAGGTTCTGGGGCTCCGGGGTTTTGGGGTTGGTTGACGATCGTCGAGCCGAGCGCTTCGATGGTTTATACCGGGTCTCCAGCATTAGGGACATGGATGCAGTTGGGGGGGCAGCTTCTGTCATGAGCACTGTTCGCAGGTTTTTTGAACCGAGGCCGTCAAGGGGACCCTACATTCCCCTAGCCCCTTCCTGAACTTGACCTGGACCTTAAACCCTAAACCCCTAAAATGTACCGAAACCCCCAAAATGCAGTATGCGACGAGGAGCTCCTGCACGAGCTGTCGCAGGTAATTCAGCTACTCCCGGGTTTCAGAGCCTTGGTTGCTCGCTGGTCCGTACTACGGTTCATGATATAAATCCTGCATTACCTCAATGGCCTTAAACTATGGGAATTATGGTATTCTTTACTATGGGTAATGCAGGATTTACATCATCAACCCTAGTTTTCTTAGGTCATACATAGACGTTGTACATTATTACACGCAGGTGGTACAGTTTTAGTCCTGTGTGTACATTTACGCAAATGCCGAAGTTACAACTTTGTGCGCATGTGTGTATAGACACAAAGATGCTCAAGTATATGTATGTATATATCTGTACATATATACACATATATCGATGTAATATATGTATGTATGTATGTATGTATGTATGTATATATATATATATGTATATATGCATACATACATACATACATACATACACACATACACACATACACACCTGTACACTTACACATACACATACACACACACAAAAAAAAGCACACATGCATGTACGCATGTATTTGCGTGTACACACAAGCATAATTCACAGAACGTGGGGAGGGAGAGAGAGAGAGAGAGAGAGAGAGAGAGAGAGAGAGAGAGAGAGAGAGCGAGCGAGAGAGATCAGAGGAGTGGGGCTTGCCTGGGTCAGGGGTGGCATATATCGGACTTACGTACGTATGTATACATATATATATACATATATATATATATATATATATATACATTTATCTGAGTCGTTAGGCCTGTATGTATGTATGCCTGCATGTATGTATCTATGTATGTACATTGGTAGGCATGCATGTGTATGTATGTATGTACGTAGTCATGTATGTTTCAGTTCATATGTATGTATGTATGTATGTATGTATGTATATATGTACATATACACCATGTGTTTGTATAAGTACATGTCGTTTATACTATGCTTATATGTATGTACATGTACGTTTATATAGTATGTAGATGCTATATGCATGTACGTGTATACGTACACGTACATGTATGCATGTATCTATGTGTAAAGATGTATACATATACGTACCCATATATGTGTAGTATGGTATACACATGTAAGTCTTGAGGGCACGAGGAGCCTTATGCCGCTGTTTGGAAAGCCCCCAGCCAGCCGCAGGCGACGGGAAGGCTCAGACCTGGGGCAAGCAAGTTTGAGCATCAAACCCTGAACCCGGTATCTGCGGACAAAGCAAGAACCCATGGCATCAGAAGCCTTGGCGTTGTCAGTGAAGTTCTGATCTAATTTGTTACCCAGAGGCTACATGGTAGTTCCTTTTTGGGATGACCTTATGGGGTTCTATATATGAACCCCAAAAAGGAACTACTATGGAGCCTTAGGGTACTTACAACTTCAACTCTCCCAACTTAGTAGCGTCTCACTCAACCCACCTCGAACCACATGCCTCGCCTGGACTGTCCAAGTGCGAGCGCCGAAGCCATAAACTGTAAACCCGGAGCCACCCGGGGTCCTGCAAGGATTCTGGGGAAGCTCACTGCTGCTCGCGCGGGATGTGAGCTACTGCTTTGGGCAGCAAGGTTGGGGCGTCGGGACTGGCGGGCATAGCGGCATACCATTGAACCCAAGATTTCAACCATAATCCCCGAGCCCTAGACCTGAAAGACCAAACTTGAACCCAACAAACTCCCCAAAGTTTGCAAGGTTTTGGGCATCTGGGTTTCGGCAGACAAACTTTCAATGGGCTGAGGACTTTCTACTACGGGATTATATAACTAGGCCATGTGCTTCAGGCATTGTATGAGGGTTGCTGGGCAAGGTACGCGAAAGACGGTGTGCAAGCTCATTGATTTTTCTAACTTTCACATGACCTACGCCAACACGGTGGACGTGGAGTTCTTGGCCGTGCTTGAGAACGTCCAGACCTGCCTTGCCTACTGCGCGACGGGATCTGAGATCGGCGTGTTGCGGCAGGCCCCAGACCTGAGACCGCAAGCTCCTTGCCTCTAATCGGCTGTAATCTCAACTTTTCAACTTTCGGGCTTCTTACAAGGTAATTAGTCTTCTGAAAGTTTCAACTTTTATTCCCTTGGGGTTTGGGCCAGTAAGGCCGGCAGTTGACAAGACTCAGACGAAGCCCTTCTAGTTTTGTAGGAACCACTGGTTGATCTTTTTAGGTTTAGGGTTTACAGTTGTGTATTTCCAGACAGGATGGTATAGGTTCTACCAGAAAAATCGAAGCGGTTAGAATTCAGAAGAAGATCCGATGACAGGGCTCTTGTGGCTCAGCTCCTTTGTTCTGCTGCCATATCACCTCTGGTTCTGCCCAGCAGAAATTTACATATCTCTAGACTCTAGATAAATGCGCAAAAACCCCCGAACCCGCTGAAACTCGGAAATCGGGAGAACCCAAGAACCATTCACGGTTGCATCAATGAGAATACAACGTGTAAGTCGTACTGCACATTCCACTATAGTTGCAGGCAGCCAGATCAGTTCAGCGGCCGAAATTCCAAACCCGAAACCGTGAACCCTGAACTCGTTAACACCCTATAGACACCCCTAACCCCTTAACCCTAAACCCGATAACTCAAATGTCAGCTGCTAGTGCCGACCAGTCAAAGTACGTCGAATGCGAGACCTGTCTGGCTTGTCCGAGTTGCGAGAGCGTAAACCCTATACCCCCCACAGTACCCTAGTGGGAGTTTCCGAAAATCAGGGGGTACCTTATTTTGCGGGCCTTATAGTTGGGATCCTACTATTTAGGGTACTCCATGATATATAGTCCTGAAAGGACCCAGACCTTCCAAAATCCCTTAATTAAGGAATATACCTTAAATTCTATTAGGGATCCTATTATGAATTAAGGTATATTCCTTAGTCAAGGGATTTTGAAAGGTCTGGGGAAGCCTAAACCCTAAACCCTAAACCCTGTAGTCCTGAAAGGAAGCCTAAACCTACCCACTTCCCACCTTATAAGTACCTTTAACTGGGGTTATAAGTAGTTATAAGTCTAGTTACCCTAATTATGACCCCAGTTACTAAGTCCCATGATCCCTTAAGTAAACCTACCTTAATTCATATTAGGGATCCTATTATAACTTAAGGTATATTCCTTAATTTAAGGGATTTTGAAAGGTCTGGGCCCTAAACCCTATAGATCCCTTAAAGTAGCCCTTATAGTACCCTTTAAAGGAAGCCTAAACCCTAAAAACCCTAATCCCTAAACCCTACTTAAAGGCACCCTTAGAGCACCCTTTAAAGGAAGCCTTAGGGGGTATATTCCGTGCTCTCTGGGTACCCCCTTAAAGGAGCCCTTATAGTACCCTTTAAAGGAAGCCTAAACCCTAAACCCACGTTCCCAGGACCTCGAGCAGGTCGGCGTCAAGGAGAAGCGCGTGGGAGCCGCTGGGCGCTTGTTGCTGAATGCGGCCCTCAATGAAGTTCGAGGAGGTTCCCCAGGGTTTGACGTTTCGAATGCCTGGGAGAGAGAGAGAGAGAGAGAGAGAGAGAGAGAGAGAGAGAGCCAGGGTTTTAGGGTTTAGGGTTCAGGGTGCCCTGGATGAAGTTCGAGGAGGTCCCAGGGTTTAAGGGTTTAGGGTTTTAGGGTTTAGGGTGTTAGGGTATGGGGTTTAGGGTTTTAGGGTTTAGGGTTTTAGGGTATGGGGTTTAGGGGTTTTGGGTTTAGGGTTTACCTTAACCCTGAAGAACCTACCTTTTTAAGGAGTTAAAATGTAAGGAAATCATAATAATAATAAGGAACCCTAAAAAGGTAGGTTATTCAGGGTTAATAGGGTTTAGGGTTATGCTGCCCTGGATGAAGTTCGAGGGGGTTTCGAGTTTCGAGTAGAGGTTTAGGGTTAAGGACTTCTTTGGTGTGTTGATGGCTTCTGATGAAGTTCGAGGAGGTTCCGAGATTGGACTTACAAATTCGTCAACAACAGGAAAAACAGTTCGAGGAGGTTCGGAGATTGGGCTCAAGCGCTTAGTATTTGGGCTGTAAGCTATAAGTTCAAGGAGTTCAGGGATCAGGGTTCAGCTTCGTGTGGGCCATACATTGAGTCCGGGAATTAGAGCTTTGTTTTAGTATGTTGCTGGCTTCTGTCGGACGGGTTTGTGGTCTTACGACGAAAGGTCTCGGGGTTTCGTTTTGTTTCTCAAGGTCTGGGGGTTTCGGGTAGTGGATCTCTTGCTGCGCATGCGTTCTGGTGCATTTGGAAGCCCGGACCGCTGCTAAATAGAACTCCCTTCAATTCCAACATGGGGTGAGTGAGGAATATATCAAAGCCTCCATTGCTTAGAGTGCTTCAACGCTCCCGAACCCCTGTTTCCTGAAAGCACACTTCAAGCGCTTTGTGTAGGGCTTGTACCCCCACCCTGAGATTTCAAAAGATCGTCCAAGTTTCTGGGTAATGGATCGATTTCTCATTGAGGAACCGAAGCGGTGTTTTCAAATCTTTTCGGCTTGTTAAGGAAATCTCGCTTCTTGAGGATATGTGATTACAAGTAGATTTTATCAAGATCTTTCTCTGCTTTTAGTAAAAACAGGTTCGCTAAAAACAAACCCTGGCTCGATCAGGGGAGTCGAGAACTGTTTACAAAGCCTCTTTCAACTGCTTTTGCCGGGGGTGGGGGTTGATAATTCGCTGGCAAGTTTCGCGAGATTCGGACTCCCTGCCGTAACCCTATGGGTCCATGTACTTGATCATCATATACTCTCCCAAATTGTAGCCTATACATACACTACTATCCTGAACACGAGTACCGAATTACTGGGTCCTTTGGACTCTTAGAGTAAGATCAAGAATTCATAGCTTCAAACTTGTTTCGGAGCTTGCCTCGAGAAGGCGTCTTAGAGATTTTGGATACTGCAGGGTTTCAGTGTCCGTGGCTTTGGGCTTCATGCTTTTTCTACAGGGTTTTTGAGGTTTGGGGCCCGCTTGCAGGGTTTAGGGTTTCTGGGAGTTGCTATTGGGGATTCGAGATTTGGAGTTTGGGGTCCTGATAATAAGGATCCTATAATTTAGGATACTACATCAGGGACCCCCCATTTTCGGAAACTCCAATTTAGGCTGTATCCCATCAGGCAATGGCTTTGTCCATCGACCGTGTGCACCAGCTCGGTCACGCAACCGGACCTGACTTGGCTCTGAACCTTATAAAGCCTAACTCTAAGGCTCCATAGTGGTTGCTTTTGGGGTTCATATAGAATCCTTTGAGGTAATCCCAAAAAGGAACTACTATGGAGCCTCTGGGTAAGCCGTCGAACTCAAAACCTAAACCTTAGCCTTCGCCCTGAAACCTCAGAACCTTAAACCCGAAACCTTGAACCCTTAACTGCAAAAAGTAGAAACCGGTTAGCCCTGAAGCTCTAAGCTTAGGACCGTCTTCCTAAAGCGTGAACCGTATAAATCCTGATCCGTAAACCTGGCTCTATGCTTTTTTGGGGTGCATAGGGTATAGGGTTTAAGGTCTCAAATTTGGTGGCAATCTGAAAGTATAAGCTTTGGTTTCTGGGGCTTACTGCTGAAGTCAGGAGCTTAGGGGCGAGTTCAACGCCCCAAATATGTGGGTTCTCCTTCATTCAGATAACGTAGAAGCCTGCGTAACTAGTAGCAATATTCGTCATGGTTCCTTTTTGTAACCCCTAAACCCCGTTCGAATTATTCAGGGCCTTATATTGAGATCTAGGGCAGCGTGGGGGTTTCACAACTCTGGAACTAGAACTCATAAAACGAGGGAAGCTGCACGTCACAAGCTGTCGTCTGAGCCTTACATAGACCCCCAAAGCATACTAAACAGAGGCTCCATAGTAGTTCCTTTTTGGGATTACCTTATAGGATTCTATATGTGAACCCAAAAAGGAACTACTTTGGAGCCTTAGGGTATAGCGGCCTAAATAATTACCAACACTATTTTATGTGGTTCCTTAGTATAATTCTAGTAGAATGGCATATTATGGCCCCCAAACCCTATTCTAATTATTCAGGCCCCCAAAGTTTAGGCTCCCTTAGATCAGGATCCTACAGAAACGGCCCCCGATGTCAAAACGACCCCGAGATTGAGGCACAGTTACATTGCCATGTACCTCGGTACTCAACTTCAGGCCAGTGAGTCGCAATTCAGGGAAAGGCATCCCACAGCTGCTGTGTGTTCCTCCACACATACAGCTCTGTGCGCCCTTGGGTCACGCACTGCAAAAACAGGTGACCCGACTGCGAGCCTATCCCTTGCGGGTAGTTCAGAGCGTGCCATAGTTTTAGCGTGCCTTTTGCTGACAAGTAATACGGTGTCGCAAACATGAGCAGACTGCATCACTCTTGTAGGAAGCTTGCTTCTCCCAGCAAAAGACACAGCCAGTGCCACCAGCGGCATGGCAGCAGGTTTAGGAGAATCCTAAACCACATAAAGCAAATGACTATGACTTCGACTCCGACCGTGTGTACCATGGCACAGTCTATTGCTCACACGATATTGCTACGAAAACGAATACCAGTTGTTGCAGCTTTTCACGATCAGAATTTCAGAAGCTATTCGCCACTTCTGTTAGATCATTCTAGAATGTGCAGCGCAAGTTTCACCAGCCATCCGGTGTATCGCACCCAAAGCGTGTCACAAAAGCTTAAATGGTTGGGGGCAGGGCCAGCCAGGGTCCTCCATGAGGCGAAGCACGAAGATCAAACTCCCAACTCAACTTTCACTTCTTCCCACCCGAACTGAATGACGCAGACATTGCAAAATCCTTAAATTAAGCAATATACCTAAATCCATATCAGGGATCCTATCATGATTTACGGTACATTCCTCAATTTATGGACTTCGATTCACAAAGCTCGTTTGCACACGCGAAGCAGTCGTCATCAGGAACCGTCGAAGCGTTTGGGAATTTCCACGGGGAAAATCATTTCCTGGATTCTTGGGCAGATGCGTGCAGTTCGAATGTGGGCATGCGTGGTGCCGAGGTAGCACTTCTACCGTTTTTGTCGCCATGCCAATGGCGATACGACACCCTAAGGCTCCAAAGTAGTTCCTTTTTGGGGCTCATATATAGATTTCCATAAGGTAATCCCAAAAAGGAACTACTATGGAGCCTCTGGGCAAATGGACCATAAACCCTGTGCTACGATTTCAATGATTCAGACCCCGGGCCGCGACCTTAAGGCTTACAGGGTGTAACCTCGACTCCTCCAAATTTGGACCTCCGAATTTCTTGCGACTTGCTTTTTTTTGGGTTGTACACTACCCTAAACCCTAAGCCCTCGAACCTAAAATCCCAAACCCTAAAACCCTAAACCTCGCGAGCGGGCATAGACTCCCAAGCACATGCGCGAGGGAAAAAAACCCTGAACCCCAGAACCTTGAGCATGTCTCCAAACCGACCCCTCAGCCAGCATGGCATTCCAACTAACCGATTGCATGCCAGGCTTAGATATGACGCCGCTCGCAACGGACTTGTTCCGTGTGCGGTTGGTCCCGAGCTCGAAGTGTCCGGTTGCAGCGGGGTTTAGGGTTTTAATATAGGGGGTCCACATAATTACTTATACTAGTCTTAGGCTTCCATATTATAAATTACTACAATGTACCCCAAAGCCTTATTCCACTTATTAAGGCCCCCATATCAAGGTTTATCCGAAGCGCCGACAGTACTGTTATGTAAAATCAGGATCCAGCACCCAGAAACAGCTGTTGTTCTACATGCCTTTGGGGTCCAGGTAGGGTTTCGGGTTAAAGCCAAGTATAGGGTTTAGAGTTTTGAGCCTAAAGAACTGTAGGGTTCCAGAACCTGAAACCTACATGCAGGAATGGAGGAAGTTGTTTGTGTTTTTTGTATTCTTCCGGCTAAATTCCCGAGGGACAAAAACCCTTAAAATCCTAAACTCTAAGCCTAAGCCGCTAACGCCTAGACCCCTTAAACCCTGAGCCCCTGAACCCTGAGATGGCGTCTCGGGCTTGCCCAGTCTGCGCACTTGTTGAAGTCCCTCTCTGCAGTCCTCCTGAACCCCCCCCAAGCCCGACTTGTGAATTCTGATTTCGGAACGTCAAGTATGAATGGGTATGAATATCCAGACATGAATATACATGTACGTGTGTAACTTCATATGGACATATATATATATACAGAGATACCTATACATATACATATACATATACATATACACATACATATATACACATATATATATATATATATATATATGTATATATGTATATATGTATATATGTATATACGTATATGTACAGATATATTCACATACGTGTGTATGTAAATATGCTGTACTTGTAAATAAATATGTGTATATATATATATACACATATTGATAGCTATCATGTTCACCCATTTTGTCCAACAGGCTTCGATACATGCGTTGGTGTTGTACATGATCATGATACCCAGAAGAAATCATCTTCGTATGATCCGATGTATTCTGTGCCTGTATCACTTCAGGATGCCCCTTGACCCCATCTCCTCCCTCGAACCATGTCCTGCTTGAAGTTTACTGGGCTTCTTTGGCATGTCTCATTTTTGTGCTTATGTACATATAGCTCAGGGGGTTATGACATGTACTTGTCAGTTCAGGGTCTAAGTAAGGGGCATAGTCTACGGTTTCGGGGTTCAGGATTCGCGAAGGTCTCGGCCTTAGCAAGACCACTCCAGCTACCTCACCCCCCACGCAGGCACCATCTCCATATGGGGATTTATTTCATAGTTTAGTGCTACTCCTAAACCCCCCTAGGCCCCGAGCACTACCACCTCAAAGCGCACGACCCATGTTCACACACTAAGCACCCCCCATTGAAAGCTTACCGACCTACTTGCAAAATGTGCCACAGGGTCCAGCCCATTCCTGCGTTGAAGGTCTTACAGACATGACTTTAAACCTTACTTGGACCCTGTTCCCTAAACCGATCGCACTATGGCAGGTATCTTCCCTAGGGGTCCTGAGGAACCGGCCGGTCACTTCGAGTAATTCTTTGCACCCAAGCCCGAAACTCCATGGAACCCAAATTTAGGGTTTAGGGTTTAGGGTTTAGGGTTTAGCATAGAATCCTCACAGGCGCCTATGTAGAACTCTTAAAGGATCCCGTTTTGGGCACTCGGTTTAGGGGTTTAGGCTAGAAGGGCCCCCACCCTGCAATAGTGGTAGGGCTCTAGTATAATCCTTATAGTCACTACTTCTGGGTGGGGGCCCCTTCTAAGGTTTAGGGCTCAGGGCTTCGACCCCCGAGATCCCGCAGCCTAGATCCAAGCGAAGTCTCGGCTCCGCACTCACAGAAGCCCGACGTAGCAAGAGCGGGTCTGCTATACCGTAAGCTATAAAACCCCAGGCTTCGAAGCCCCGAAGCCCTAAAAATCGGAACCCTGAATGTAAGATTACGAAGGTCCGAAGCCAAAACTCCAAATCCTAAACCCACCGTTTTAGAGCCCACCGTGCAATGAATATAGTGTTCTCCCGGAGTTACTTGGGGAAGCAAGTGCCCTGAGCCTATTCTCTCTCATGGCCCGAGGCTCCGGGGGAGGGCTGAAAGCTGGGCGCCGGTTTCCATTAATGGTTCAGGTGTTTAGAGTTGAGGGACTACTTGGAGGCCCTTTTGACTTAGTAAGTCGGGTTAGTAAGGTGGGTTATGGGGATTATAATGGGGTTTCTAGGGGATACTAAGTAGACTTCCATTAATGGTTTACAGTAGAAGCCAGAAAGTTGGAACATTAGTATCCTCATGCCCTTCTAGTAAAGTATAAGGGATCCTAGCACTAATCCTCCTAAATCCGTGTTCCAACTTTCTGGCTTCTACTGTAGGTGTTTAGAGTTGAGGGACTAGCTGGGGGATCCAAAACCAGGCTGTTCAGTGGCATACTTTTTTACTTTCATTTTTCTGGGTTCCTATTATAAAATAAGAAGCCTAAAAAAGTATATACTTGTTCCCATTGGGTTACTGAAAAGCCTAGAAAAGCTTACTGGCTTTCAGGATTTACTTGGAACCCCCAAAGTCCCCTCTAATCTACCCCAACTACCCACTATGAAGGACCCTAAGGGCTCCAGTAAAGGGCCAGAGGGGGGGGTCCTAGGGTTTCGAGGTTCAGCTAGGGTTTTTTTGGGTTTAGGGGCTTCGGGGGTTAAGGATCCCTACAAGTTCTCGGCAAAGCACTTAACTCAGGGCGAAAAGTACATAGTGGTGTCAGGGATTCGGCTAAGGGTTTTTTGGAGATTTGTGGAGGGGGTCTCAGGGTGAAGGGTCTGCACTTTAGGGCTTTCGGGTTTGGGTTTTTTTCGGATGTGTTGTAAGGATGTTGACATTGCAAGGCTGCCTAAGGCTCCACTGTAGGGTTCCCTAAAGGTATCTATAGGGTTCCATACAAGGGATGTATACAGGGATCCAAAGTGTTCCTTAAAGGAATTTATAGGGTTTGTGGTCTATATGCACAGGCTCGTGTTCAAGCGTGTTTTCTGCAAAGATCGTGCCTCTATCGGGCTTCGTGGAGACTATTGGGGTTAAGACGGTCTCCGTTTTCGGATGATGACCGTATTCATGATTGATAGCGTTTTGCTTTCTTCTTCAGCCCTGCGAAGCCGAGGTCGACATCCATTCAATTCCCGTAAGAAACCCCATACTCAAAAAACTAACCGAGCCTTAATTATGAATGGCCACGGTACTGCATGAAGCGAACTCGTACCAGATCGCAGTGACTTCGGCTCGAGTTTCTTCGAGTGGGAAGGGAAGTGGCGAAGAGTCAAAATGATGTGCACGTGCCTTTTCGAAGGGGGCGCTGCTGCCGCCGCCGCCTCGAGGATCGCCACTGCGAATGACGGGCTTGGCTGTTGCATCCATGCCTCAAGCTCGGGCACAACTCCATGGAAGTCTTTGCCGGTGCCGTCACGGAACACTGCAGCGCTACAAGGTACGAGCGGATTCTGTAGAGCCGCGTGGAGTTTCGCTCTTGGGGCAGTTGCCTTGGCGAGAGCAAGACGATCGCGGCCAAGTTTGGTGCTTCATGGCGTCCAGCAGCAAGTCACAGAAGTGCTGGAATCTATGGACGACATACCCAGCCCCCACTTCGTGTCAGGGGATATAACATCTGATGTAACCGTGCTGAAGGGCTCAGTGCCCTTGTGTTGGCCCATCGACGTAGAGGCCCTGCTGGACGTGTGCAGGCAAGCTCCATTTGGACGGGGCCAGGAGACGGTCATGGATCTTAATGTGCGCAGCGTCATGGAAACTGCGGAGGTTGTCGTCCAGTGGCCTGACCTGCCAGAAGTCTTAAACAAGGTAGAAACAGAGCTGCTGCCTGACACTATCCTCCGTGCGGAATTCGACAAGCTTCTGATATACAGACCAGGCGATTTTTTCAAAGCGCTCGGATAATCATGTGGCTACACTCATAGCCATCGCGGGTTGCCCTCACCGAGGCGGAGCGGTAGTCTTCCAAGAGGCAGACGCTGAGGTTGCACTTTGGGATGGTGGCTGTGGATCCTGGTGCTGTTGGCTGACATCCAGCAAGCACGAGATACGGCCCATCCTGGACGGACATCGGATCGTTGCAACCTACAAGGTGTTCGCTGAGCCGCGCTGAACGACTCGTGGGGACCAGAATGCGACTGCCCTTGCCGACAGGCTGCGTGAATGCATTCCAGCGCTGGAGACAGTGCTACAGGAAAAGCACTTGCGTGATGTCGGGTTCCTACTCCATCACGAGTACAGCTTCGACGGTAGACCGCAGCTGGACTTTTGGAGACTTGTTGGCCGCGACAGGGCTTTGTGGTTGGCCCTGGAATCTCTTGGCTTGGAGCTCCAGGTTCGTGAAGTGAAGCTCCTGCACGAGTTCTATCCGGAGAATCATGATACAGGCGAAGCGGTGCCGGTGCATCTGCAATGCCGCGTGGCAGAGGCCGTGACCAAGCTCTCTATCGACTATGGACCCTGGGAGCGGCTGTTGTCGGACCCTGCGGCGGCTTTCCGGGGCGATGCTGAGAACAGAGTCCAACTAACCAAGGAGGCAGCTTCTGTGTTTGGCGTCAAAGCGCTGCGAGCTGGTGATGCCCTGGAGGTGCTCCGGGACTTTCCTGGAACTGAGTGGGTCGATCCTGAAATTGGCTTCTGGCCTGCGATGGGCTGCCTCTGGTGCATCTCGCGCGACAGGCTGCTGCAGAGGTTTAGGACCAGCGATCCCGATGGTGGCGCGGAGGGGCTTTGGGGCAATGAAGGCACATTCAGCATCTACTGGTACAAGGCGGCTGTGCTCGTGGCTCGGATTCGTGACGACGACTCTTTGCGTTTCGACAGCGACATCGACTTGCGCGGTTGAGACATGATCTAAGCAGCGAGCTCGCAAAAAACCAGCGTCTCGCAGACAGTGCTGAGTACTCCAAGCTCTCTATTTAAGGTATTCATCTTACCATTCTACTTTGCACTTCAACTTCTTTGCCAAAGCCCTTTCGGTTAATCGACGGCGTAGTTAAATCTCCACACCCACAGCCTTAAATCGCAGAATCCTGCCCTTCGCTGGTATCAGGGAGCATTCGGTTTAGCAAACGGAAGAAGAGGGACACTCCTCAAGCCGAAGTCATTCAGGA
Source organism: Symbiodinium sp. CCMP2592 (assembly GCA_905221615.1). Taxonomy (NCBI): domain Eukaryota; class Dinophyceae; order Suessiales; family Symbiodiniaceae; genus Symbiodinium; species Symbiodinium sp. CCMP2592. Next base: position 183,970 of record CAJNDT010005001.1, on the reverse strand, counting down.
AACCGGTCCGACTCGGAAGTGTGATTTGTAGGAACCGGCTGCATGGCAAAGAGCAGTCAAGCCCACTGCTGTTGGTGTCATTGTGGGTGATTCAGCTTTCTTTCCGCGGTGTGTTTGGGATTTCTGAAGCAACGATCACGAGTCTCAGCACAAGTCAGCCGTACAAACGTAGTCGCCGTCAGGTGGTGCGAGTTGTTTTGGGGGCAGTAGTGTAGTGTAGTCCTAGTGCTCGTCGGCGTCGATATAGTGGGAGCGGCATCTTTCAAACGTGAACAGCGAAAACGAGTTGAAGAAGAAGATGAACAACCCCAACCCAACCCCTTGAACAATTCTTTCGTGGACCTTCACAGGCCTTTCCAACTTCAGAACCCTATCACCTGTATTTCCGTTCCAGACCCTGTATGCCATGTGAGTGTGGATCCCTGGTTGAGCACTGCCTGGTCATCAGCACACATGACGGGTTGCAGTTGTTGATATCCAGCCCCCGCATGTCTACCATAACCACTGCGACAGGCACACGCAGACAGAAACCCTATAACCACTACAGCCACAACTCTGAACCGCAAAACTCAAAACCTCCATACTTTGAATCTTGCTCTCTAAATTCTAAATAAAGTTCCAAAGCTCGAAAAGCCCTCGGCCCTGATACCCCATAATTGAAAATACTATCACTGCAAGAATTCCCATAGGGGTTCCTGATCATAAGTAGAATATCATGTACCACCAAACCCTATTCTACGGTTGATGATATAAATCCCGCATGACCGATAGTAAGGAATATACCATAGTTACCATAGCTTAGGGTCCTTAAGGTAATGCAGGATTAAAATCATCAACCGTAGTTCTGAAATCCCTGAATGAAGCCCTCAAGCATAGAGCTTGTTGTTCGACTGTTGCCATCTGCAGCCCCACAAATGCGGCAAATGCCTTTAGCCTGTAGAACCCAAAGCCCGTAAATCCGTAAGCCCCCCGGATATAAGCAAAGCGAGGAATCAAGCATCAGCAACCGAAAGCGAAGATAAACACACACACACACACACAAACACACACACACACACACACAGACACACACAGACACACACAGACACACACAGACACACACACACACACAGACACACACACACGCACAGACACACACACACACACACACAGACACACACACACACACACACACAGACACACACACAGACACACACAGACACACACACAAGTCACACACAGACACACACAGACACACACAGACACACACAGACACACACAGACACACACAGACACACACAGACACACAGACACACACAGACACACACAGACACACACAGACACACACAGACACACACAGACACACACAGACACACACAGACACACACAGACACACACAGACACACACAGACACACACAGACACACACACACACAGACACACACAGACACACACAGACACACAGACACAAGAGACACAGACACACAGACACACAGACACACAGACACACAGACACACAGACACACACACACACACACACACCACACACACACGCACATCTTGATGCATACATGTATATATATATATATATGCATATGTATACACTCCTGCATACGCATACACAGATACATACATGCCTACATACAGACCTGCAGACTTCATAAAACACATACATACCTAAGTAGACGAGTACCCACGCGCATTCTCTACATATGTAGACCTATACACACCCTAAACCCTTTACCCTACACCCTACACCGTGGGTCTGTAGGTTCGCGGTGATGGCGCCGGGGCAGCCTTTGCTCCCTGGCACAGCGCTGTCAAAGGAGTGTTTCAGGGTTAGTTTTCTGCTCCATCGTTCTCAGGCGATTATGATTGAGTTCAGCCTTCAGTTGTGAGTTCATTGAATGTGCTATTGTGAGAGAGAGAGAGAGAGAGAGAGAGAGAGAAAAAGAAAAACAAACCACAGAAGCTGTATAAGGCTAAGGTTTAGCCGTATGGAGGGTTGGCACAAGTCAGGGGACGAAGCATCAGGATCGGAGCAACTATTTTCCAACCCTGTAAAATCTGCAGTGATAGAGAATGCCACAGTGCCCTTAATGTAGAAGCCTAAAAATAATTACCTATCTTGTTCCTTAGGGTTCGTTACTTTATCCGCATAATACAGGAGCCCAAAACCCTATTCTAACTATTAAGGCCCCAAATCCTAGTATAGATCCCGTATAGAACCCTCTAAGGAAGCCTTCAAAAGGAACCCTATTCTAATTGTTAAAGCAGCCCGAAACCCTAAACCCTAAACGTTATTAAAGCTCAACTAGCTATGAAACCTTAGCTTTGTCCAGCTGTTCAACCAAGATTCCCTGCAATGCGGGTTTCGTCCTTGCTAGGTAGGAGGGAAAAAACATTATTAAAGCCCCGACATTATGTCGGGTCTACGTCGGTTGAGTTTCAGTTTCAGGGCTTTGGTCCTGTGGATTGCTTTGACCTTGGGTTGGAGGGCTTAGGGTTAAGTAAGGGTTTTGGCTATGGATTTTGGAGTTTAAGCTTTAGATCTGAAGGTTTAAGGTTCAGGTTCAGGGTTTTGGGTACTGGTTTTGGAGTTTAGGCTTTAGATTTTAAGGCTTAGGGTTCAGGTGAAGGGTTTTGGGTACTGGTTTTTCCCGAAAGCATCGCGAAGGGTTCTTCCGTGTGGAACGCCGCAGCTGAGTACATAGATGACAGACATCGAATCAACTTACTTGACTCCATACTTTACTCTACACTCTACACTTGAGACTTGACTCTACACTTGATACTTACTTACTTACTTGACCCCTATGACTGACTCTCTACACTTGACACTTGACTCTATGATACTTGACTCTACACTTGATACTTGACTCTATGTTATGCTTACGACTTACTTACTTACTTACTTACTTACTTACTTCAATCTACTTACTAACTTACTTGACACTTGACACTGGACTCTATGCTATCTCTATACTTACTTATACTTACTTATACTTACTTACTTACTTACTTGACTTGCTTAGTTACTTACTTACTTACCTACTTACTTACTTTTACTTACTTACTTACTTACTTACTTACTTGACTCTATGCCTCTATGACTTACTCTCTACATCTCGGTATCTAATTCTCTCTTTTAAAGCCAGGGGGTGGCACCGTTGTCGTCCATCGGGAATGCAACCCTTCCCAGGGATTCGCCTCCTCGGGCGTTCAAACGCGAGGTAAAGTTACACATTTTAGGGTTCCCGCGCAACCCTTCCCAGGGATTCGCTGCCTCGGGCGTTCAAACGCGAGGTAAAGTTACACATTTTAGGCGCCCGGGTGAACCCTTCACAGGGATTCGCCTCCTCGGGCGTTCAAACGCGAGGTAAAGTTACACATTTTGCGGTTCCCGCGCAACCCTTCACAGGGATTGGAACTCTCGGGCGTTCAAACGCGAGGTAAAGTTACACATTTTAGGCGCGCGGGTGAACCTTTCACAGGGATTCGCCTCCTCGGGCGTTCAAACGCGATGTAAAGTTACACATTTTGCGGTTCCCGCGCAACCCTTCACAGGGATTGGAACTCTCGGGCGTTCAAACGCGAGGTAAAGTTACACATTTTAGGCGCGCGGGTGAACCCTTCACAGGGATTCGCCTCCTCGGGCGTTCAAACGCGAGGTAAAGTTACACATTTTAGGCGCGCGGGTGAACCCTTCACAGGGATTCGCCTCCTCGGGTGTTTAAACGCGAGGTAAAGTTACACATTTTGCGGGCGCCGTGCAACCCTTCACAGGGTTTGGGCGCAGCTCAAGTGCATTTTGCAACCTTTCACAGGGATTTGCATTTTGCAACCCTTCACAGGGATTGGCATGGTCGAATGCACGAACGCTAGGTAAAGTTGCATTTTTTTATGTGCATTGAAATGAATTTTGCAACCCTTCACAGGGATTGGCGTGGTCGAGTGTTCGAACGCGAGGCAAAGTTGCAATTTTTGATGTGCATTGAGATGAATTTTGCAACCCTTCACAGGGATTGGCGTGGTCGAGTGTTCGAACGCGAGGTAAAGTTGCAATTTCTGATGTGCATTGAGATGCATTTTGCAACCCTTCACACGGATTGGCGTTGTCGAGTGCTCGAACGCGAGGTGAAGTTACACATTTTGCGGTGCTCGCGGAACCCTTCACAGGGATTGGCTTGAGAGGGATTTGCTTCTTCGATTGTTCTAATCGGTAGGTGTGCAACAGGTGAATTGGCAACCTTTCAGAGGGATTGGCAGGATTGGCAAATGCATATATCGATAAGAATAATATACTCATATACACATATATATATATGCATAAATGCATAAATATATATATATATATATATATATATATATATATATATATACATATATATATATATACCTGGGAAGGGCAACCTCCGTTTATAAACAGGCGCACTCACTTCCTGCTCAAGAAGTGAGCGTTGGGTCCAAAAGTGAGCGTTTGGCCAAACATCTATTTTTGGAGGCTCAGGGTTTCAGACTTCGTGGTTTCAGGGCACCGGGGGCCGATATGCATTGTGATGACCTCAGCAAGAAATGCCGGCATAAATCAAGATAAGCACTGTGAGTAGGGATAACGATTGACAGAGAATCATCTTGGAATTGTTCAGTTCCGGAAGTCTACCCCCGAAATATTACTCTAAGTGATCAAAAGCTCCATGCGATTATGGCTTTTGTGCTGCGGCCGCACGAGCTCTGCGCTGTCTGCGACTCCAGGACCGAACCTGGGCAACAGCTTTGTAAGCTTCAGAGGCATTAGATAGTTTCCGCAAGATTTGCAGTGCTTTTGGAATTTCTGGGATGGACCTGCAAAGATATCGTGGTGGAAATCAGGTTCCTGATGACCCGACAAATTAATTCCATAATCACACTAAAAATCGAGACAACTTGCGGCAGAGTAGCTCGATCAGTCCAGCATTGACAAATCCAGCATTGCAAAACTATCCTTGCTTAGGGCAGTCTGCATGAAGAGCAAGTACCTTTGAAGTGTTTTGATTGCCACGGCTCTTGTTGAGACACGCCTGGATAAGCGAGCCGTCCTTCCCACGAAGTCCTCCGACATGAACGTGGCTTCCGCAAGCGGGTTTACCGCAAATCCAGCAGCACGCCATTCTTCCCAAACCCGGAGGAATATGTGATTCAAGTAGTGAACCTTGGGTCGAAGCTTGAATAAGCACAGACGTCCACTGTAGCACGTGACAACGAGCTGCCCATAGCCAGTCAGCACTGCATGCCCATTCCTTATCACTTCCTGGCAGTCCGCACTCGCCATGTAGTACTCCGCCCTCAGAGCCGTGCTGATGACCACACCGATCGCCTTGGCAGTCGCGAGGATCATTTTGAGAATGTCATCTGCTGCAAGTTTGGCCGCAAACTCTGGACGTTCCACCAACCAAATCACGAATTTGGTGAAAACGGCTGTGTCCATATTCTTTGACCACTTGCCTTCAGGATATTCTCGCGTGGAACTATAGCCCAGGAGGTCCTCGGTCACGCGACCACACGCCAATTTTTGCTTTGACTTCTTCAGAAAAACCTGCAATGATGCGTTCAGCTCCGATATGTTTTTTTCCACCGAGGACATTTCAAACAGTCGAAAGCAATACACCATTGCGGATGAACAGAAGTCCAAACCGACCCCAGCATGCCACACATGGAAGAAGTCCGCCGTGTAAAATGCAGCGGGCGTGTCATCCTTGTCCAGCGGCATTCGCCGCACAAGTGGAGAGCCTGACCCCTCCCATGGTAAGGGGTTGTTCAGCTTGCAGGTTTGCAGCCAGAGCGGCTCACTGAAACCCAGATGTTCAAAGGGATAAAAGATTCCTTGCTCCGGGTCGTCGTAACCTGCATGACAAAGCCAACAGCAGCCTGTTTGCTTTTTCTTTGCAGTGTGCCGCTTTCGCACATTGTGGAACGAGCGGGTGGTCTTCGCAACCTTTTTGACGAAAGGAGAATCTCCAGTAAAGCCCAAAATCGCGATGCGCCACGTGCTCCCGCCCACCTGAAAACCATCATCTAGGAGCCGCTGCAGTTGCTGACTCCATAGTTCAAGGATATCATCAAAGATAGTGTTGTCAGTTTTGGCCACTAAGCTGCTTAGAACTGTAAACAGGAACCTGGTAGCCCCCGAGCTGCCTTGCAGATTGATGCCCAGCTCGATTTCGTTCTCCACAGGCCTTTTTGAACTGAGGTCTACAGAATGCTTCCTCGACCCTGTCCCCAGAGCTGGAAACATGGATAATATCTCGATAGCCTCCTTCTTGAAGCCACGGCCCCCATCCCCATGCAGGTAGTAAGGGATGAGCCTCTGAAAATCAATATTGTTGGCATTCTCGAACAAGCTGTGCCGGGGGTGCAGGACTCGAAACTTGTTCCAAAATAGATCAAGACCCTCACTTGCCAAGTGAACCGGCAGACCCAAAACCCGATGGAAGTAGCCCGCATCACTCAAAGCTTCAAGCTGGGCCCTGGGGCTCAGAAAAGGATACCTGAAAACTTTCCCAGCTTTGCTCCAGCTAAAGTCAATAGGCAAAGTCAATCCATTCTTGCGTAGAATTTCAAACAGCGGTGCATCGGCATTGCTTGGTGGCACCTTTGCAATCTTGGCCAACACTTCGCAAGGATCTCGCTTCACTGCTGCCTGGGCATCGATGACCAGATCCTTTGCTGCGACCTCGGCACAGCAGGCTGTAGACTGTTAATCAAAGAACTCATGCAGGATCCGTGTCATTGCTATTTGCAGACGTGCCGAAGAAAATGCACTTTTGCATCGCACTTGCAGCTTCGAAGCTCATCTGTGTGAAAGCACACATAAGCCACATGTGCCACAAAACCAGAGCACATCATCCTAGGATGGGCTTGCATTGCGCAGCATTTGTAGCTGCACAGTATGCATAGTAAGGTGGCGGGAACCTTGGCACAAAATCTTTAGTGCGCATACTCTCCCCACCCAGCCGAACGTTTCGGCAACACCGCCCATTGTCGTGAAACTGTGCAATCAGAGCAGCTTCCAACATCTCTAGCATGCCGAGCAGTTCGGGTCGCCAAACTTTGTGTATCACGACGAAGTTCTGAAAGTTCTGCTGGAGGTAGCTAGCTCTGCGCTGAACCGGGTTGGAAGTAAGGCCAATCTTGAAGACGCACAACGAAGCACCACCGTTTTCTGTTCTGACAGCATCGACCACCCGCAAGCAGTGTAGTAGAACTTTCGAAGCCAGTGAAGTTTCCGCGATTATTCTCTCATCAAGGTGAAAGCTCGAATCGGGGGAGTTTGGCGAAGGAGGCTCCCTTGTGCTTGCAGAAGCCCATGAAGCACCAGAGACATCCATATCGTTGTCACTGTGATTCTGCACAGTCATATCGTCTTCAGAATCAGTCCATGGAAAGATATCCATCTTTGTGACAGGGTCTATACATGCCATCTGACTAGCACAGACACACACATGCAGTACTCTAGAGGGCTACCCTGTGCACTGCAAATGCGCTGCAAAGTCCAGGAGCAGATTCATCAAAACGTTTGTTGATTCTGCTTATGGATCTGCAAATTTCTGTGCCTGCACACAGGAATCATCCAGGGCATGCCGGCTTCGATGAGTTGGGGCCCCGGCGCCCTTGCCATATTTCACCGCAATGAGATGCACCTGCTCACTGATGCCGGCCGGGACATAGCTGCCTGACAGGTAGGAGGTTTATTCATAGCAGGATTACCAGGGTAGTTCATTTAAGTACAGCACCAGCCGACACATTATGGGAAACTTCCTAGACAAATTTCGAGGGAGCTAGCTTATCTACATCGATCACACGATTGTCTTAATGTTATAATTATAGAGATATCTTCGGCAGAGCTTGGGGCGAGGTCTTAACCAGATATCGATAAACATCTTATATAAACTGATTTGGCGAAGTAGTATACTTAATGAATCAATATACTTCCTAGGGCATGGGCTAAGGGATGGCTCAGCAACACAGTTTTTAGCTTTCCGATGTCTCAGACTCGCATGCAGTACATAGCTGAACCAGCCCAGGAGGTTCCACTCCGATACTGGTTTCCAAACACTTTACCCAAAGGTCTTAAATTAAGATATCTATAGTTGGGTGATGTACTACATATGAGCTGCAGGCACTGCCCTCCAGCAGAGACTTTCCCACATTAGGCTGCTTTGGTCGTCCCCTGGTTCTGCATGGAACTTGCCCACCAAGCACACTTCTGAGGGCGCTTGGATCGTGAGCACCGTAAACTAGCTAGCTAGCCTCAACATCCAGACCGTTCGATGTTATTGGACAGCTGTCATATACTGCGTACCCAGTACAATTAATTAACAGCACGATGGCCTACATTGCTTGTTGAGGCCGCCCAACCCAATTCACACACTCAGGTGTGAAACAGAATTTGTCAGTAGAGCCCTGGGCTTCCACTGAACCTGTGCATCCCAGCCGAAACACATCACACCCATGCAGAAGCATAATGGAATGACATGTGATGATGGATCTACATAAGAGCTAAAAAGGTAAATTTCTGAATAGCAGCACTAAAGCGACAGAGGCACGATGTGTCGATGGCAAAATCAAATCTGCATGAAAATGTAATGGACGTCTAAAGCATCCTCGCTCCTCTGCTACTGTAGCATCGAAGCAGCTAAATCTAGATCAGACCCATCCAATCTCGGCGCCGAGATTGAGCTCATTCGTTTGATGTCTTCGCGGCCTTGCGTGCCCTCGTCAGAATCTGCCTTTGCGACACGGGTCGGCTTGTCTTTACATTGGGGCTACCGCCTAGCTAAAAGGGCTTCCAGGGTTACTTATATGGTTATATAATTCTTTTGGCTCATGGCACGACGGGTTGTCTATAGAACCATGCACCCCCTATAAAGGTACAATATGGCTTAAGCTTTCCAGGTTGTTGGCTTCGGTGATTGTTGTGAGGTGCTCACACCAGACAAAAGCACAGGTACAA